>SNQJ01S0004771.1:93006-109277 GCA_010110895.2 Picea sitchensis
TTTATGCAGTGTTGTATGTTGATGACATGTTGTTGGTAGGAAATAACATGGATGTTATCAAGGAGGTGAAATCGCATCTATCCTCCAAATTTGACATGAAGGATCTCAGTGTTGCTAACTTCATTCTGGGAATGGAGATTAAAAGAGATCGTGTAAACATGAAACTCTGGTTGAATCAGAGAAAATATGTTGAGACGATATTACAAAGGTTTAATATGCATGGAAGTAAACTGGTCAAGGTTCATATTCATATAGGTGTAAAGTTATCTACAGATCAGTGTCCCAAGACACAGGAAGAAGAAGAGGACATGTCCCATGTTCTGTATGCCAGTGCAGTTGGCAGTTTGATGTATGCAATGGTCTGTACTAGACCGGACATTGCAAATGCAGTGGGAGTTTTGAGCAGGTATATGTCAAAACCAGGGAAGGAGCATTGGACAACAGTAAAGAGGGTCTTCAGGTATCTTCGTGGCACTACTATTTATGGATTGTGCTACCAAGGAAGACCAGGATTGGACAGAGTGGTGGACATACATGGCTTTGTTGATGCAGACTGGGCTGGAGATCTGTATCGCAGAATATCTACAAGTGGGTATGTGTTTAACCTATTTGGAGGAGCAATCAGTTGGATGAGCAAAAGATAAGCTGTAGTGGCACTCTCAACTACAAAAGCTGAATACATGGCAGCCACTCATGCAAGCAAGGAAGTAGTATGGTTACAAATATTGTGTTCAGGTATTGGGTTGGTATAACAAGCAGTGGGATTAGATTGTGACAGTCATAGTGCAATCTTTCTGGCAAAGAACCCATCTTACCATTCAAAGACAAAGCACATTGATGTACAGTATCACTTTGTGAGAGACATGGTTGAGGAAAAGAAGGTGTTGCTGGAAAAGGTTAACACTTTGAAGAATGTTGCAATTCATTGACAAAGTCTGTGAGCACAGAAACTTTCTCCTGGTGTAGAGTAACAATGGGCATTGCCTCCCTAGATTGTTGACTATATAATCCCCTGGACCCCTGGATGCAAAGAAAACAACAAGTGGGAGAATGTTGGGTATGTGTTATATTCTTTGCATGTGTGTGTGTGGGCGCGTTAGATTTGACAACTGTGTCTGACGATCCCTCGTACTAGTGCTCTGTTTGTGCCATGTGCACTGGGCACTTTCCTAGGGGGGTCCCAGGGGGGGGCAGGTATTCCCCCCCTGGTTACGCACAGCGTTCGGGGCAGCGCCTCGAAATTGTTTTTTTTTTTGGGCGGTTTTTGCTATTTTTAGCGGTTTACTAAAAATAATCTCGGTTTTAGGGATTAGGGTTTTCGTATCTACATAATACCTAAAAACATTGTATATATTGTATAGTGAATGGTGAAATTCGATATAATGAATATAAGAAATGTTTTCCCGGTTGAGCGTTTCCGGTATATATCTTTGTGTACTATGTGAATGAGCCATTGATTAAATTATGTTTTTCTTAAGAATCTATATGCATTGCTTTACTTCACAGGTTTAAAAATTACAGAGATGAAAGAACAACACGTGACAAGAGATCACAATTGTTAACAGATTTCACCAATATCACTATGTCTCTGGATCCGCTGGAATACGAATCGTTTCATTACTTCTCCCAATGCGGGGTTGATTATCCTTTACAGAAAAGGGTTACATCTTCTCCCAAATGAATGGGCAACAAAGCTCTCCCAATGTGGGGCATAATTCTCCCAATGTAGGGGCTCACATACTCTCCCAACAAGGGGCTCAACTCTCCCAATTAAGGGGTTTACATACAAACCACAAACATGAGTCCTTGTTTCTCTCCAAAAACCTCCTTTCAATCTTTCCCAATAAATGGGTTTAAATCATTTTTCCTAGCTCCGTAATCCATAAAGACAAGATCCATGAATTTAGGATTTACTACCTACCCAAGGAAAAAAATGAGAAATACCCTTAACTTCCTCTTTGAGACTAAGAATCCACTTGTAATAAAGTGAGGAAGAGTCCAAACCAACTCATGAGACCCTTAACTTCCTCCTTAAGACTATGAAATTAATTTCCTCTTAAAAGTGGAAATCTAATTTGTGAGTTGGATTCTCACATAAAACTAATTTCCCATTTTTACAAATAATACGTGATATTTCCACTCACTCCAAGTATTCTTTTTTTCCCCTTGAAATTAGGAAACTAATTTGTGAGTTGGATTCTCACAACCAATTTCTCGTTTTTACAATTAAATGAATAATACGTGAGATTTTCCAACTCACTTCAAGTATTAATTATTTATTACAATTAAATCATTCATGATTAATTAGTTATTCTTTGCCACTTATCATTAATTAACATTTTAATGATCTTCTCCATGGTATGAAAAAAAACAATTCCGTCTGTGGATATCCTCCTGGATCACCACCACTAGGCCTAGAGATTATGTCTTCTCCTAGAAACTATAACTTTTTATCCAATGCTTGGAACATAGTCCTCAATTGGATTCAATGACCAAATAATCTGATCCTCATTGTCTCTTAATATAACTAACATGATTTTAAGTTTTGCGTGTACATCTGCCAAGTAAGTGCATCCTCCTCCTGTAGGCCCATCTCCCTCTAAGATAGCCAATGCTACTACCAAGTAGTTGCCATATCCCATCTAGCAATTTTCCTGAGTGTTTAAAACCCTTGTGTCTTAAGTCACATACCAATTGTGGAGGTAACCTATAAAAACCTCTACTCTTGTTCCATGGATCTAACCCAGTTTGGACTTTGTCTGCCTTTCCTACATGCTACACCAACCAATTCCAAACCAGTAGAATTGTTGTAATGATTTCTTTCAATATAATCAAGGCATTTTGGATTCTCTTAATAGGGTTTCTTACATAATCCTCCACAATATCTAGAGCTATGTACTTGCTCTTTATGACTTGATCCCACAATCAAGAACATTGAATTAAATGGCATACATTCTTTGCAACTAATTCCTTAGAAAAAAGGAAGATATTCTTTAACCCCCATCCTCCTTGAGCTTTTGGCATTGCTAGTTTTTTCCAAGAAACTAGAACATATCATTTTTTCCCTATTTCTCCTAACCAAATAAACTTGCAGCATAATTGTATGATCCTTTCTAATACTCCTTTAGGCATTCATGCGAGTGACATCCAATAAACTGGAATAGATTTATGGACTACTTTAACTTAAAATCAGGTGCCATGTAATGTTCCTCGGCTTAACTGAGAAACATTACACGCGGAAAAACACATAAATTTAAAAATTTATTTTTCTAATTATTTTTTGTAGTTTACCAACTACGGATTTAACACATATTTAACTAGATTTTGATACCCATGAATAAATTCATCCACAACATTCTAAAAGAAAATAATACAACCATAAAATCATCTACAACAACTCATAAAAACCATTCTCATACACATGATAAAATGCACATCCCTATAACTCATAAGATAACTCGGAAAATAGATAAACACTTATCTTTTTAAACGTTTGTACAACCAACTGCTTGGGAAGGACATTCCACCCAACCATAGACCTGCTACTCCAAATATCAATAGCAAGTCACCCCCGAGTTGGGGCTAGTGATCCACAAGAGAAGGGTGCCTATAACAGTCCATTCACATCTCTAAATCTGTAACCCACTAGTATTTTCCTACAACTATCTCGAATTTTCTCCAAATCTCTTCCTCTTGACCTGCCCAAACCAAGGAATGTATCCCTTCACTGATCTCCATCCCTTGGGAATCCCATTTGCTTATCAAGGTCTCTCTGGCATAGGTGACTAGGAATCTCTCTGATGGGAACTCAAAGGAACTCGTTGTCAGGAAACACTACTAGGAAAAATAACAACAAGCAATTGTTGTTTTAGTGCAACTCACCCAGGAGTTCACTCTTCAGGCCTGACAACTTGGCTCTTCAATATTCAACTATAGAATGTCCCAAAATTGCTTGAGCATGCTCCAACATTCGCCCAACCCTCTTGGTCCAGCTCCAATGCTCTTTTTCCTTGCTCCTCTCTTGTTGTTTATGAAAAACTCCATGTGTAAAACTGCATATTCCCCCAATACAAATTTCCTATATTTTCCCAAGATGGTTGACTTCTCACTTTTCCCAATATTGATTGTACAACAACCCCATGCTTCCAATAACTATGGATGTCACTTCTACACCCACCCTTGACATGTATTTAATGATTGGGCTCTCATACACTCAAACAAAAAATAAAAGTTATCCCCCAATGGTAATAAAATTCAGAAATATGGGTTGAATTAATACCCATAATTAATTTCTTCCTTGGATCCCTCTTGGACACTCCTAGACAGTTCCCTATCTTGTGAATAAATCAGCCCCCATATTTTTCCATATTCCCAACAACTAGCTTCATATTATTTCTATTCAAAAATCAGAAAATACATTTCGCATATTACATCGCTTGGCCATAGCCATATTGATATTTACATTATGCATAGTTAAAATGGGGATTATAGTGGGGATGTTACATTCCCCCTCCCCTATAATTGCACAACATTCTCGGTGCACACTATGTTGATATACATATACAAATTTACATCACAATGCTTAAGAAATAAAATTCTTGCAATTTTACAACTCCAACAACAGTTCCAACCAAAAATCTATTGTTCCTCTCAACCCGTTGACCCAAGGAATGCACCATTCGTTTATTAGGGCTAACCCAAGGAATCTGCCATTGTTTTATCAGGTCCCCTAACAAATTTGGCTAGGACTCTGAGATGTGGTTCTAGAAATCTAGTTGTCCAAAATGAAATCTTTCATTTTTAGCTTTCATTTTCCTCAAAATTGACAAAAAATTGAAAGTATTCCTTCTGTATAGTTTTTTCATGCTCTCATGTTGCATATTCAAGGCCGTAACAGGTCCATTGAACCTTTACCAACCCTATGGATTTGTTCTAGAGCACTTTGAATTTCTGGTCTAGGATGTGTACTGGTTCCACCTGGAAATTCCCTTCATTTTCCACCTAGATCGCAGTCCAATCAATTGTGTGGTTAGGGTCATGAACACATTTATTTAATAATAACACATTTAAAACATTATGCACTCTCATGGATGAAATCAATGAAATCATGTATGAAACTAGCCCTATCTTTTCTAATATTTCAAATGGCCCAAAATATCTTGTTTCCAACTTTGGGCACCAACCCAATCTTATCGAACTCATATTCACTTTCACTTTGACAAAAACATGTTCACCCACTTTAAAAACTCTAAAACATTTGTTCTTATCTACATAAATTTTCTTCCTATCTTGGGAACCCTTTAAATTCTACTTTATCTTTACCATCTTCTCTTCCATTTCTTTTAAAAATTATGGCCCAATGATAGCTCTGTCTACTAGGTTATCCCAACTCACTGGTTGTTGGAAAATTGGTTGTCATTGAGGTCAACCCTAGTCAACCCTGGAAGAATCCCCATGGAAATTTTGGAAGCTTATGGAATTAATGGGTGTATTTGAAGAAGTCTCCAAAGTAGTCCCCTTATGGTGTAGCTTTAAGCATGGAATTTGTCTGAAGACGCTTTGAAGAAGTCTACAAGAAGCCTTGGAAATATGGTTAAGTGGTTAAGAATCCCTGAAGGTGTGGCCATGAAGCCCGAAGTTTATTAGAGAAAAAGAGTATGAAATAAATTGTAATTGCATAGAAAACCTCCATGTATTAATGGTCCTCGTCATGTTGTTTCCAATGGTAGGTGGCACGCCACGTGGTTCCTCATGGTTGAGAAGTTATGCGCTCTTAAAGATGAAAGTACCAAAGTATGGTCAAAGAAGTTACAAGTTTGCCCTAAAGTCAAGTAAAGGAGGTACTTGGAAAAGTATAAATACACATTAAGAACCCCTCATTTTCATCATTCAATCTTGTTATCTCTTAACACAATATTAACAACGAATTTCAGAGGGAAGATGAAATGAAGAAGGGAGAAATTCCAAGGGAAGATGGAGTCTTGTGATGATGTGTTCTAAGGTATGTTTTTTAAAGATCATCTTACCATTTTCACTATAATTTTTTTTTCTAGAAATATTTCGATAGTTAAACTTGGAGGATATTGAGAAGACATATCAAGGTACCTATGATATGAATTTAAACTTTTGGGTCATTGTACTATTGGAGATACACTCTGTGGAAGATAGGGTTTATGACTAGTCATGTAACTAGTATCAAGCAGGTGTTCTCGGTAAAACAATCATAAGTTATTCATAGAGGATTAAAATTCTATGAGACCAATTGCATTGTAAATAGTATAGTCCTTAGTATTTTTGTGTGAATTTCATAATCAAATATCAAATATTGAGTGCATGACATGTTGTACAAGTTCTCTCTCCATAATAGGCCAAAATTCAGGAAGGTATACCATTTTCGCTATATCTCTTTTTCAGTGACAAATCAAGAAGTCAAACTTGGATTAGTTTCATAGAAGATATAAAATAATATTGGGTACAAGTTTTATACCTTGATTCATTACAGGTACATATTTATACATTTATGAAGTTAGGGTTTGTGACTAATCCAGAAACTAGTCCCAAATGAGTGTTTGAAACAAAGAAGTGATGTTGGGGTTTATATGTGGACCCATATGGACCCAGTTTCTAAGTGGACCTAGGTTGATGATGTTGATCTTGTTTTGATTATGATGATGTATAGGTTGTATTGGAGCCAATTTTTTTTATAATGATGTATCAGTATTAGTGACAATAACAATGACATGTTTTGATGATGTTGATGTATCATTTTTAGTTACAGTAACTGTGATAAGTTGAGTCTCCATTTATATTATAGGGAGGAAGGAAGGGGCAAGGAAAGGGGGTTCACGCCTCCTTCCAGTTGGTGTTGGATAATATAGGGAGTTGGAGTTTCCTTCAGGTTGGATCTTATAAAACAGGGGGTTGGAGCCTCCTTCCAGTTGGAGCTGGAGAATCCAGGGAGTTGTAGATTCCTTCAAGTTGGATCCTGTAAAATAGGGGGTTGGAGCCTCCTTCCATTTGGAGCTGGAGAATCTAGAAATTTGTAGCTTCCTTCAGGTTGGATCATGTAAACATTAAATAGGGGGTTGGAGCCTCCTTCCAGTTGGTGTTGGAGAATCTTGGAAGTTGGTGCTTCCAGTGAATATAATTCTTGACATGATATAGGAAAAGTGTTCAGTGGTTTTCTCCCATTTGGGTTTCCACGTAAAAATATATTGTGCACTATGTATGATGTGATGCATTGTTGAATGGTAATATTTATGGTTATATGTTCATGATATGTGAAATGCAATCATAAGTGAATGGAATTATCGATAATTTAATGTTGACATGTTGTGATTAAAAATAGTAAAAAGTGCTCAATATTGATTCACCCCCCAACTTAGTATTGGTGAATATTCCAACAATTTGTATCAGAGCAGGTCCTTCAGAAACAATCTAATCACTGGAAGGTAGATCATGGAGTTCATGGAGTGCATAGATAATAGAACACCGGTGTTTTATGGTCAGAACTATGCCTTATGGAATAGAAGAATGAAAACATTTTTAGAGGCACAGGGGTATGATGTTTGTTACTTAGTTGTTACAGGATATATCACTTCAAAAAAACCTCTGAAGACTAAAACGAAGAAAGAATTAAAAAGGAACAATAAAATAGCAATGGAAAATATCCTAGATGGATTACCTAATTTGGTAAAAGTCAAAGTGTGATAATGTTCATTAGCCAAAGAGATTTGGAATAATCTACATAATCTCTACTTTAATAAATATCCTCTTATCACAAAGCCAAAACATGTTGATCAAGATAAAGAAGTTGTTGAGAAATAACAACAAGAAAGAAGCTCATCATGTTAGACAAATTCAGAAGAAGAAGAATAGGGTGAAGTAGATCTTGAAGCATAACTAATCAACACATTAAGTGAGGTAAAAAGAGAAAGGAAGAAAAAAAATTCTCTCAAGGAAGAATCAATCAAGCTAAAGGAGGATTCTCATAATCCAAACAAAAACTATGAAGAAGTCCAAAAGATTATTATAAATCTAAAGATCCAGTTGGAAGAAGCCAAAGTGATTGAAGAAACACTAAAAAAATAGTTGGAATAAAAGCAGTATTTGGAAGCCGAAATAAAATCACTAAGAATGGAAGCATAGAAGAGAGAATAAATTTTGACAAGTCATCTTAAGGAAAGATCTGAGGGCTTAAACAAGCTTGAAGAAAAATTTAGTCAACAAGAAAGAAGACTTGAAGAAGAAATCATCTCCTTGAAAAATAAAATTGAAGAAGCCAAGAGAACGGAAGAAGTAATGAATATCCAAATGATGAAGAAAGAATAAGATTGTAAGGAGCTTGAAGAAGAAGTCGTCACATTGAGGGTTGAAGTTGACAAGCTCAATAAGAACTTGAAGAGATCTCAAGTACTATAATATATTCTCAACTATCAAAGGTCTCCATTCAATAATGTAGGTCTTGGATACATTGGTGAGGCCTCATGCAAAGAATATGAAAATACCTGTCCCAACAAGAGCATTGAAGAAAGAGGAATTTCCACATCTCCAGTAGTGAAAGTTGAAGAGAAGTATTCCAAGTTTTTGGAAAGGAAAAATGAAGAGAAGGTTAAGAACTATGCAGACATTCTCAAAGGAAGGAGTCGTGATCAAAAAGAGTCAAAGAGGAACAAATGTAGAAGAGATGTATCTCCAAAAATACCTCCTACCTTCAAGGATCAAAGAAGCTTCAATCAGTGTGAAGGAAACAATAGAAGATAAGATCATTATCAGCTATGACATGAATTCATAAGGACTGCATCACAAAGAAGATCATTCACTCCTAGGTATCAAGGTTTCTTTACAGGTTATTGTTTTACGTGTAATAACTTTGGACATAAAGGTGTAGATTGCAGAGAGTATGGAAGAAATGGTCGAGCCAGAGATGTTTATGTGGCTCCCTACAATGTTGAATGTTACAAATGACACAACTATGGACACGTAGCTTGTGAATGTAGAAGCATGATGAACCCTTCCATGAAGGAATGTTAAGTACCTGAATAGATCTGAAGATACATCTCAAAATAAACCCACAATATCAACAAGAATAAACCAAACCATTCACCAAAACATTGAACACAAGAAATAGTCAAAACCCTCGAGGTAGGGTACCACCATATATTAATCCTTAAAGAAGGATAACACTCCTCAAGCAATGCTTGATACATTCACAATATTCTTCACTATGTTTCATTACATTTCTTACACTTATTTATATAGCTCTCTCTATCTCCTAGGAACCTTCTAAAGAGACTTCTCACATTTATTACATGTAACTACCATAGTGGACCTTTATTAATATAGTGGACCTAGTCCACCTTACATTGAATGACCGCATTCTCATATATTAAATGACTTCCACTAATAATACATAACCACATTCCCATTGGGTACCTCCCTAGGTACCCCATATTACCTCCCTAGGTATACTACATTCCATCCCCCTTCACATGTTTCATCCTCGAAACACAAGAAGAAACCATACAATATGATCAACTAAGTAATGTATCCAACTAGTACCAAGTACGACCATCCATCCCAATGGAATTCGAACATGATGTCCATCTGTTGCCTTTCCACCCTGATCTTGATCTGCATTATGTCAGTGTTGCCATGTGATTAGTTTTCTAGTCTGATGTCTTCTTGTAGCGCTAGTAGGCCTCCATTCACCTCTTGATCGATTTCCTTTATGGTTCCCTACTGGTGCATAAATGTGTTGATGCACATGCCCTTGCCTTGATGACTGTTGTGTCTCACTATACTACAAGGAAAACATTGATATCATGTACCAGAAAATTTGGATAAGGAAAGAAAAACAAGAAGAACGCGTGAATGAAAAACTCCCAGATATCATACTCACATGATTTATAGAGTTGTGAGATCATGATGAATCTACAAGTAATGAGGAATATGTCATAATTCAGAATGATGATCCTGTAGCAGAGAAGGCTTATATATTGTTCTAATCCATCTCGCTTGAAGACTCCCAGTAATGTAATTATTGAAGAGGGAAAGTCTAGGCTGCAGTTGTTACAAATTAGAGAACTATCTTTTGGGAAGTCTAAAGTGTTTTCAAAATTTAGGAAGGAAGATTCAGAATGGTTTCATGGCATAGGTACAAAATTTCTCATGATAGATTGGTTGATTAAGGAGAAGTTTTCATCCCCATGCAAACTTGCAGAGTTCAATTTGAAGATAGAGCAAACTAGTGGACATATTTGATTCAACTTGAGAAGTAGGAATATGCAGTGATCAGTTGCAACAGATTCAAAGAAGCTCTCAAAACAATGAAGTGGTATATTATTCAACAGTATGTGCAGTTGAATAGAAAATTCATGGATAGTTGTTATGACATATGGACAAAAATGAATTCATGAGATATTTGGCAGGTCTAGAGGATATTACTTGACAGTGAATGAAAGCATGAGCTCAATAGAAATTACAAAACGACTCGTTGGCACTATTATCAAGAGGAATGTTCAGTAAATCATATGAATCCAAAAAGAAGCACATTGACAGGTGGAACCAACTAGTTACAAGAAGGCAAGCCGTGAGAGGCACAACAGGACAGGGGGAGAGAAACCGTCAGAAGGAGTTATACTGTCAAGGGGAGATTGTTGAATGATTATGTCATTGATGTTAGCTCAGTAAAGACATGACAAGCCATGAATACTTGAATACAATTGATGAAGGAACCTTGACATGAACATTTTTAGTATACGTAATTGGATTACAATAACATGAAGCACCAATGGACAAGCAACCTTGGAAGAAATAAAAGGAAACATATACATGAAGTCCCACATTGATCTACATGGAATCTTGCAGAATAATATAGGAGGAGAGAAATCATCAGAAGGAGTTACCCTTAATGTCAAATGGGAAGAGAAAGAACAAAAGAAGGAGAGAAAGATTCGAAGCATGAATATAGGGGAGAGAGATTGTTAAAAAAATGTATACTCTCAGAGGGAATTACCCTTTTCCATTGATGTCAAAGGGGGAGAGAAAAATTAAAGCGCATGAAGACAGGGGGAGAAATGGTCATAGGGGGAGCATGAGTGTTGCCATCAATGCCAAAGGGGGAGATTGTTGGAAAGTTGGTTGTCATTGATGTCAACCCTAGTTAACCGTGGAAGAAGCCCCAAGGCAAGTTTGAAAGATTCTGGAAGTAATGGGTGTATTTGAAGAAGTCTCCAAAGTGGTCCCCTTATGGCGTAGCTTTAAGAATGTCCCTCACAGGAATATGCTTTGAATAATTCTACAAGAAGCCCTAGAAATATGGTTAAGTGGTTAAGAAGCCCTGAAGGTGTGGTCATGAAGCCTGAAGTTGATAGGAGAAAAAGAGTTTGAAGGACATTGTAATTGCATACAAAACCTCCATAGATTGATGGTCCTTGTCGTTTATTTTCCAACGGTAGGAAACACACCATGTGGTTCCTCACGATTGAGAAGTTACAACCTCTTAAAGATGAAATCCCCGAAGTATGGTCAAAGAAGTTACAAGTTAGCCCCAAAGTCAAGTAAATGAGGTACTTGGAAAAGTATAAATACACATTAAGAACATTAAGAATCTTTCATTTTCATCATTCAATATTGTGATCTCTTAGCACACTATTGGCATCAAAATTCAAAAGGAAGATGAAGTGAAGAAGGGCGAAATTTCAAGGGAAGATAAACTCTTGTGATGATGTGTTCTAAGGTATGTTTTATAAAGGTAATCTTACCATTTTCGCTATAATTTTTTTTCTAGAATGATTCAGATAGTGAAACTTGGATTTTGTTGAGAATACATATCAAGATACCCATGGTACAAATTTCAACTTCCGGTTCATTGTATGTTTGGAGGTACACTCTGTGGAAGATAGGATTTTTTACTAGTCCTGTAACTAGTCTCAAACAAGTGTTCTGGGTAAAAAAGTCATAACTTCTTCATAGAGGATTAACATTATGTGGGATTAAATGAATTGGAAATATAATAGTGCAGAGTATGTTTTGTGTGAGTTTCATAAATAGATATCAAATATTGAGTGTGTGGCATGCTGCACAAGTTTGCTCTCTAGAATAGGCCAAAATTTAGGAAGATCTTCCATTTTCACTATATCTCCTTTTCAGTGACAAATCAAGAAGTAAAAATAGTAGGAGTTTCACATAATATATCAAAGAATATTGGGTACAAATTTCAAACCTTGATTCATTATAGTTATGGAGTTATACTTGTTGGAAGTTAGGGTTTGTGACTAATCCAAAAACTAGCCCCAAACGGGTGTTTGAAATAAAGAAGTGATGTTGGGGTTTATATGTGGACCCATGTGGACCTAGGATTTTTATGTGGACTCAGATTCTAAGTGGACCCAAGTTGATGATTTTGATCTAGTTTTGATGATGATGATGTATCGGTTGTAGTGGATCCATTTTTGTTGTTGATGATGTATTAGTATCAATGATAGGTTTTGATGATGATGATGTATATGTTTTAGTGATAGTAACAATGACAGGTTGAGTCTCCATTTATATTATAGGGAGGAAGGAAGGGGAAAGGAAAGGGGGTTGGAGCCTCCTTCTAGTTGGTGGTGGAGAATATAGGTAGTTGGAGCTTCCTTCAGGTTGGAGCCTGTAAAATAAGGGGTTGGAGTCTCCTTTCAATTGAAGCTGGAGAATCTAGGGAGTTGTATCTTCCTTCATGTTGGAGCCTGTAAAATAGAGGGTTGGATCCTCCTTCCAGTTGGAGCTGGAGAATCTAGGGATTTGTAGCTTCTTTCAAGTTGGAGCCTATAAAGAATAAATATGGGGTTGGTGCCTCCTTCCAGTTGGTGTTGCAGAATCTTGGAAGTTGGTTCTTCCTATGAATGTGATTCTTGACATGATATAATAAAATCGTTTTGTGATTTTCTCCCATTTGGGTTTCCACGCAAAAATCTCTTTTTCACTGTGTAGGATGTAATGCATTGTTGAATGGTACTATTTATGGTTATATGTTCATGATATGTGAAATGCAATCATAAGTGAATGGAATTTTTGATAACTTAATGTTTACATGTTGTGATTAAAAATGGTAAAATGTGTTCAATATTAATTCAACCCCCTCTTAATATTGGTGAATATTCCAACATTGGTGTGTTACATTTCCTACCATACAAAGCTTCAAATGACCTCATTTTTAATGAGGCTTGATACCCATTATTGTAAGAAAATTCCACTAAGTGGATATAGTCTTCCCACTTTTATGGTTGATCCATCACATACATTCTGAGCATGTCTTCAATTATTCTATTAGTCCTCTTTGTTTTCCCATTTGAATCTTGGTGATAAGTTGTGCTGAGTTTTAAATTTTTCCCAAAGCATTTGAATAAGCCTTTCCAAAATTTGATGTAAACATTGGATCTTTGTCTGAAACAATTTCCTTAGGCACTCCATGTAGCCTGGAAACTTCCTTCATGTAAATTTATTCAATATGTGTTTCCTTGTGTTTTGTCTTCACAGGAAGATAATGTGTTGCTTTTGTTAATTTGTCCACCATCACGATGACAGAATCATGCTTCTTCATTGTTCTGGGCATCTTTGTAATGAAATCAATTGTAACCACTTCCCATTTCCACTCAGGAATGGGAAATGGTTGTAGCAGCCTCATTGGATGTCTATGATTTTTTTTTTTACTTTCGAAATTTTAGACACTTGGCTATGTAATTATCCACTTCCTTCTTCATTCCTGGCCAAAAGTATTGACTTCTTGCAACTACAATTGTCTTCTGATATCCTGGGTGCCCAACATATGACACATTATGCATATCTTTCAAAATTATATTTTTCAACTCTCCTTAATTTGAAACATATATTTTTCCTTTGTACATGAGGATTCCATCCTCTTTCGACTCATAATAATTGATTTTTTGTTGTCATTTACCTTGCTTTAAGTTTTGTTTTATTTTTACATAGCGCTAGTTTGAATTTCCAGCCTCTAAAATTATTTCCTTTAAATCAGTGTTGAACATGCTAGTGGTTGAAATGTGCACTTCATGAGCTCTTCTGCTGAGTGCATCAACCACTTGATTTTCCTTTCCTTTGATATGCTTGATTTCAAACTCATATTCACTCAGAAATTCTAGCCATCTAGTTTGTCTAGCATTTAATGTTGGTTGTCCAAATAAATGCTTCAAACCATAGTGGTTTGTCCTTAGCTCAAATCTTCGACCCATGAGGTAATGTCTCCACATTTTTAATGCATGGACACTTGTTGCCAACTCCAAGTCATGTGTAGCATGATTCCTCTCATGCTCCTTTAATTTTCTAGACTCATAGCATACCACATGCTCTTTTTGAGTGAGGACTCCACTGAGCCCTTCCTTGCACGCATCTATGCATACTAAAAAGTCTTCATTTACGTCTGCAATCTTTAATATTGGTGCACTTGTCAAAATATCCTTCAATTATTGAAAACTTTCTTCACATTTGGGAGTCCATTAAAATTTCACTCCCTTCTTTTGCAAAGAAGTGATTGGGCTTGCAATATTTGAAAACCCCTTTATGAATCTTCGGTAATAGCTAGAAACACCCTTAAAATATCTGACCTCTGTTACATTTATTGGTGTTGAACATTCTCTAATGGCCTCTATTTTCTCAGGATCAACTGTTATCCCATCTGCTGAAATAATATGCCTCAAGTAGTGAATCTTCTTTTGATAAAAGATGCACTTACTTAACTTGGCATGCAACTTATGTTCTCTCAAAACTTGCAATATCGTTCTTAAATGTTGATCATGCTCTTCATATGTCTTGGAGTAAATTAGAATATCATCCAAGAAAACAATCACAAACTTGTCCAGGTATTCTCTAACACTCCATTCATCAGACACATGAAAAAAGTTGGGGCATTCGATATCCCAAATGACACTACTGTAAATTCATAATTCCCATGTCTTGTTTAGAATGTTGTCTTATTGATATCTTCTTCCTTTATCCTCACTAGATGATGTTAAGCCCTAAATAGTGGATCATTACCCCTTAATTGGGGCATATTACATTAGTAATGTTATTTTATTTATGTTGGCTTTATTCCATTAGTTGTAATTGTACCTCCTAGTCTCCTATATATACCAAGGAGACATTTTCATTTGGAATCATCTTTTATTGGGACATTTATGTGGGGTATAAGGAGGTTTCCCCCTCGAAGAGGCTTATTACCTGAAATTCTCTCTTTTTCAAGGCGTTGAGTACTTATTCTGAGGTTTTTCTATGCTATATTGATATTTGGTTCTTAACATATGGTATCAGAGCTCAAGGTCTTAGGGTTTTTTTGCTACATCTGAGACACCTTGGAATTTTTGCGATAACTTTTTTTCTACAATGTTTCAAAAGGAACGGCTTGGAGGATATTTAGTAGACGGATCAAGGTACGTTGGGTTAAAATTGCAGATCCTGGGGCCTTATAATTTTGGAGATGCAACCTGTGTAAGATAGGGTTCTGGAATCATCCTAAATTGATTCATTGAGGTATTTTCGCTATAAAATGTTTTCTGTAACATTTCAGACCCTAAAATCGGGAGGCTATTCATAGAAATTAGTAAAGTATCTGTGGTAAAAATTTCAGCTTCTGGGTCATCTTAAATTTGTAGATACACCATGTGGAAGATAGGGTATCTGACTAGTCCTATTGACTAGTCTCAAGAAGGTGTTTCGGGTAAAAAAATCATAACTTCTTGATGGAGTATCCAAATTGAGTGAGACCAGTTGCATTGGATAGTGGGCAGTCCGTAGTAGTTTTGGTACGATTTTCAGAATTTATATCAATTATTTTGTGCGGGGCACACTATACAAGTGAGATCTTCTGGAAAGGCCAAAAATCAGCAAGTTGTGGGGAAGTTATCGTAAATTTCACTTGGCACATCCATTTTTTATCAGACCTGTGGCATTGTAGAGAAGAAATATCAGAGAGCTACAAAAAATAAAATTTCATACCTAGAAGGGCCTAAATTTTGGATATACAATAAAAGCAAGATTGTCTAGCAGAACCACCTCAAAACCAAGTTTTAAAGTGATACTTGGCCAACATGCCACCAAAAAATGGAACTTCTACACCAAACAAGCCTCCAGACAGTCCTACTTGGACTCTTGATGAAGGTGAAGAAATGCATAGGGACATAAATGATTTACAAAAGAATACAGTAACAAAAGATGAACTACAAGAGATGAGGGATTCAATAAATACTAAGATGGATGGTTTAAAAGGGGAGATC
>SNQJ01S0004771.1:109287-136138 GCA_010110895.2 Picea sitchensis
AGTCTCAAATTCAAACCCTATTCCCAATTGTTAGTGAAAACCCAAAAACTCTTAATTGCAAAAATAACTCTCTTTTTTCAAGAATTCAAACGTCGTGCCCAACATTCATGTGTAAACATAAAAATATTTCATATGCAAAAATAAACTCTCTAATCATTCTAAACACTAATGGATTGCAAACCTAAAAACTCTCATATATAGAGATAAATTTCTCTACACATATTTAATACTCATGAAAATGCTTTCTTGAAAAATATTTCTTTTTTGAAAAGATATCATAGTCAATCTTCATATCGCACTCTCACCTTCCATTTTTCAATAGTACATTCTTTTCTAATACGTTAGCTTCATTTTTTTCTTGAGGATGGGTGGAGTGTCCACTCGAAATGTTGGATGTTTCAAAACTACTTACATAGTTTATTTCCAAAAATTTCGTCAACAATAATAAAATTTTCCCTATATAAAAATAAAACTCTCAAAACAAGTCTCAAATTCAAACCCCATTACCAATTGTTATATAAAAACATGGAAACTCTTAATTGCAAAAATAAACTTTCTTCTCAAGTCTTAATTTCAAACGACATTCCCAACATTCATGCGCAAACATAAAAAATTTCATATTTTCATATGCAAAAATAAACTATCCAATCATACTAAACACTAATAAATTACAAACATAAAACCTCTCATAAATAGAAAAATAAATTCTCTATATATACTCAACAACAATCATGAAAAGCATGAAAATGCTCTCTAGCAAAATATCTCTTTTCTCTTTTCAAAAATTCGTTCCTCATATCCCACTCTCACCCTCCATTTCTCACTTGCTTTCACTCACTTTTCATGATGTACGACACCCATATGAGTTGACATCTAGCATAGTACTAATATGATCATAATAATATCCAAATATGAATTAATACAGTTTAATTTTATGTAAGGCTCCACTACTTTTGTACCCCATTGGTATACCATGACACTTAAAGCCTAGGTGCATGTAATCAATCATGGGTGGTTAGCTTATTCCAATAAAATAATAAAATCATTTTCATCCATATCTAAGTGTCTATGGGATTAAAATTACATCTACCAGGTACAGACAACCCCACCTAGACCACAAATCTTTATATCTTTCACTCATATGATAGCATGTTGTAACATCCCACTCTTGCTCGCACTGAACATACTTATTCTTTGAGGAAACTTGTGTGCAAGTGATCCGGGTCATTATACTATTGGTTGTTTTGATTATGATTATGAGACATTGTGGATTTGATGATATGGTATTTTTGTTGTGTTTACATCGACGGGTGCTATTGACTGGGTTCTCCTAAGTGTGCATGACTCTGGACGTTGAGGATGTCAAGGCATCAAGGAAACTCTTGGGACTCCGGATCGAGTCAGGGAATGGACTGTTAGGGTTTGAATGTTGTTGATGTGACATATGTACATATGATTAGATATTATGATGTTGATTGTTATTGCTGACATGATTCGTTGATGGATGCAGGCTGATGATAGCTTGTCGACCAGACTCACATTTGGAGTAAATGGGTCACGCACGACAACTAGAGACATTGAGGGAGAGGTGTGGTTGTTGCCCTGCCACAACCGACTAGCACTCTTGTCGTGGCTCGAATTGTAGGTTAACGATTACCTAGTTCGAGAAGACCCACGATGTCGTGAGGGAAAACGGTGATAGTTGCTCACGATGATTCTAAGGGGCGTGCAATAAGGAAGGGTCCTTATCCCTTAGAGACCCTTAGTCTCCCACAAGATCACTTGTCAGAGTATTGACTCCAGGGGTTTGACGTCTACCAAATTCAGTCAAGAGGCGAGTGGCACCCTTGGAGCACATAGTGTGTCTTGAAGGGCACATTGCGCAAATAAAATGGAAAGAGACGAGTGGAACCCTTGGAGCACGTAGTACATCCTAAAGGGCATGTTGTAGTCTCAATTTCAAGGTACACAATTTATAAATATGTTGATTTTTGAGAATATCATAGTTAGTATCCACTCTAAGTTGGTTTAAATAGACACCACACTATCTCAAAAGAATTTAATGTCGTTTCAATAGTGTCTTCAAAGGATTTTTTTTATGGGTGGTAACTTTGTTAGGTAGATGCATAAAATGTTAAACATAAAAGACTAGCTTGGAGCTTATAGTGCTACAAGGTTACAAATGCATGTTTTTTAAGTATAATTCTCGAAGATATATATCTATATATATTCATTAATCTCTTTTTTCAGATGAAGGTGTAAGGCATCTAAAAACACTCATGAAGTAGTCAATCCACATAAATATTGTTCCTCTAGAGTACAAAGTAGACTAATCAATACCAACATCATATATCAAGAGACTAATTAAAAGCTAAGTTTTAAGAAGGAAATAGTGTCACATATGGGTATTTTGTTTCTTTTAGAAGCAACATAAGCTATACAATCTACTCTATGTAAATAAGTGACCAACTTGCAAGTAGTTGCACTAAACTCTGCATACACAACACATTTTGGGATCGTTTGCTTGCAATAGATTATAAGGTGTTGTAGCATAAGTGTTTGGACCTTATCTAACTATACCCAGTCTATCTATGTAAGGAAGAAACCCTAGAATTGAGATGTATATATAGTTGTCAGCTTCAACCATACATCAAAAAGTTTCAATTTGGAGGGAATATCTTGGAATTGACAATGACAATGTTGCCTCTATAGGATAGCGAGGAAGCATATCCTTTACATATTTGTGCTTGATATGCATGTCGTAATTTGAAGTGTAGGCCTAGAATTATACCCAAGTAGGTGCATGATGTTGTGTTCATGACCTGCTAAGCTATATAAGTGAAATACAAGTTGGCGAGTGTATCATTAGAAATTTTCAACATTTTTTCGCAATATTCAACTAAGTTTCTTATGATCACAAAGTGTTGCTAACAAACATACTTTCCTTTGGACACTCTTGAAATTGAATGAGAATAAGATAATTTCATAAAAAACAAAGAAGAATGAGAGAGAACATTCATTGCAAACTTGAATAGCTTCGAAAATGTTGTTCTAGTTTATCAATATATAATCTAAAAAGAAGAAAAAAAATACATCTTCCATAATCAATCCCTTAACGTAAAAATATGAGCAACCACGTGATAATCATAATATGAGCAATTGTTTGATAGTCATATAAATAAAGATTTTGTTAATCTCAAGTTTTAAAACCTGATTTCTTAATTATTTTGTGGATTATAACAAAAAGCTTCACCGGAATATATGTGAACATAATGACTTTATAATAATTCTTGGGATTATAAATTTACATACTTTAAGTAAATTATATGAAATAATGCAAAACATTTCATTAAATAAATAAGATAGCCTATTCCATGTTTAAGCTTAATTTTTGCAATTTTATTAATATATAACTGAGTAATAGTTTTTCAACAAAACTAAAGGAAAAATAGTACAATGATTAATTAGTTAGGTAATAATCTAACATGTTCATTCATATTTAAAGTTTTAAAATAATTCAAAAATTAATAACATCATTTTTAAAATTAAAAAATTACTTTTAAAATTTTAAAATTATTCAAAAAATAATAATATGACTTTTAGAGTTTTAAATTTACACTGAAAATTAATAATATCAGTAGGTCACATGAGAGTGTGAGCAATATATTAATATATCTATAAATATATTAATATATATTATTTTCCAAAACAGAGGAAATAATATACTCGATGTAGTGTGATAGTGGACGCAAACTATTACTCGACCTATCTTGTCGGTTACATCTTCCCTTCGACATTTATTACCAAAGTTGCAAATCCCCTTCGACATTCATTACCAAGTGTATTTGTTTTCACACGAATAGCCCAAAAGATGGAAGAACAATAAAGCTACTTTGGACATCGCTCGAATAAGATAAATACCAAAAGAGAGTGAGCTATGAAGATACAAACTACTTCTATTTTTGGTTATTTGATCAAGAATTACAAATAAAAATCCTACATTTTAAGGCTCTGTGCACAGGAACTTGGCAGACCTGTTTCTGGTTTGAAAGCCACTTTTTTGCTTAAACCTCAACTGTCACGTTTAAGGCTTTGTGAACAAGAACTTGGCAGACCTGTTGCTGGTTAGAAAGACATTTTTTTGCTTAAACCTCAACTGTCACGTTCCATAGTTGTCCCTCAATTGGTGTCTCCAAAACCAGTGCTAGAAGGCCTGAGTCAGGATCATAACTGAAGTCACATGCTGAAGACTCAATTAAGCACTTCCGTGGTCTGACTGATGAGTACGCTCCAAACCGTCCACAGCCATGGACTGTAAACTTCACTGTTGCTGTTTTTACTTGGCCGCTTTCAGAAGGGTTTGTTGGCATTCCAAGAATCTCGGTTGCCTCAGAAAACTCGGAATCTTGGTGAATTTGGTACTCTAAATCACGGATAGCACCTCCAGCATTGAACATATCAATAAGACCCAACGGAGCAAAAGAAACCCCTGTTCCTAAACCCTGCAAAATAAAAAAAAATGAACGTGATTCCACAATTAGTAAGTTGTAAACCAATATATTCAATATTGCCTGCATTATTAGTATGCAGGATGCTAACCTTTATTGGCGAGACTGTGTAAATTTCTTTCTCCAAAACTTTGAGTGTGATTGGTAAAACTGCGTGTTTTGGAAGACGCACGAGTTCACCTGCAAGCGAAAATAATCTCAGAATAATTGCAGGAGTATAACGGAGGATTGCCTTAGAAACAAACCCAGATGCAGGCAATATGAGAAGCTATTTATACCAGAATGAGAAAATATTGCAGAGTCGCCATCCCAATCGTCTTCTGCTGCCTCTGCCAACAAATGTACATCTTGAGCTCGAACACTTCCGGATAATGTATTTGGGTTTTTGTCATGAAATACATTTTTCTTCTCTACATTGCTCCAAGCAGCTCCTTGGCAATTGAATACCCCTAAAACTCCTGTGTATTTGTTCATGTTCCAAATTTTCAACAAACTGCAACCAACAAGTTTGTCATTGTCTATAAGACACCATTGGCTTGCATGTGTGCAGGTTGCCAATTACTGAAAGCAAAATTTCTGGCGTGGAACAGAGCAATTTGTAAATGAATACAAATAACATGTGTGCAGGTTGCCAATTACTGAAAGCAAAATTTCTGGCTTGGAACAGAGCAATTTGTAAATGAATACATTATTGATTTAGATTCAGGGTGGAATATTAATCCGGCCATCTATACCTCTTTCCATCACGGTTGGGATCATTAAACAAGCAATCAGAAGTTGGCCGGCCAGGTAATCGTGGTCGCAAAATGGATCCATCCGGGAGGACCAGCTTCCTCAACAATTCGAAGTTGTGATGACCAGGTTTATCACTGCGCAGATCCATAAAATCAGAGATAAATATACCAATCCAGCGATATTGTCAATGTTTATATATGACTTCCGGTGGTTTAATGATCCTGCCAATTTATATGGGACAGGACAAATCTAGTTCTTCAAATCAGACTGAAGTTTTGTTATACCTAACGTATATAGGGCAACCACCAATGGCCCGTGCAGCAGCATGGTATTCTGCAGCTGGATGAAGACTCTGCAAATATTGTACTGTTCGAATTATTATTTGCCCAAAGTAATCACTGATAAATGCAATGATGAGAAAATAAATAATCCGTGGCATCAAACTATAACAGTAATTGGAAATTGTTATTTGCTTACATGAAACATATCCCAATCAGGTTGCATGAACTCCCCGAGGAAGACACTATTGTAAGCAACTGAGGCAATATGGATGGTGTGAGATACAGGCTCCCTTGGGAAGAAATCATCTGAAGCCCTTACAATCGCTGTCTGCCTTGAACTGTAATAAAAATGGATGATAAGTCGATCCCCGGAAAGATAAACCAAAGTAAATTTGAAAATATTAAAGGAGCAACCATATGTTCTTACCAATAAAGTGCATCTGTGTTGTGACTCATGCATGCAATGCAGCCATTGTCAGGGAAATTACTAGCCACAGAAGCGTCCAACGCCTTGTGGTATTGGTTTGTTAATGCCACTCTTCCACCGAGACCTGCTCCAAGAGTCTCGAGAATGCATTGAACATCAACTTTGACGCCATCAATTCCTGCTGCAGCCAGGTAAGTGTGCAATTCGTTGTAGAATTGGAAAACTTTCTTAGGATCCACCAAACCAAGCCCTTGAATGGCCATATTATCTGTGTGCCATCCTGGCTCATGGATCAAGACACCTGGCGAAGTTATAGGGTACTTCATTTTAGAGTCGTAATGCTCCATTCCAGAAACACCTGGTTTAACACCTCCCCAGTAGCCTGTAATTGCGTGCCATACATACACATACCTACCAATGGAAGGAAATACCATAAAAGTAAGAGGATGAAGAAAATATGTAGTAAAATTGCAAATGACAGAGAGACCGAAATTAAATTGGAGGCATTTGGGGTAAAATTTGCAAGAGAAAGCCTGTAACTTACTTTAAATGATGCTTCTCTTTAGCCATTCGAACTACATGCTGAATGCCCAAAGCTGGGTCTTCCTGCTGTTCACCTTCTTTCCCGTCCTTTTGGAATTTGTGATTCTCTTTTATACGAGTCAAGCGCCTTATAAGCCTGATCGACGCAACACTAAAAATGTTTAAGTATTCTTTAGTATATCAAGGTGTTCACAATAACCAATAATATATTTATAGCTCCTAAACTACGGACAAATTGTGAAAGAAAATCCCACTCTTTTTCAGGAGCATCTTCTTGTCTCTGATCCGTGCCAACCGATTGCCAGCCATCATCAATGATGACAAAACGTGGTGGGGTGCCTCCTTCTGACAAGCTGTAACATGACACAGATGTAAGATGCCTACCTTACTCTAGAGCCTACAACCACAACCAGTGAATTGCAGTAGATGCATACAGAAACAACAGGGAACTTGGAAGAATTTCTTAATATAAGCTTTTGCCTTCCACTGGGGCTACTGAGGTATTTTGAATATACAGAATGAACAGTGACTTTACCTCTTTAGCCCTTGTTCTACACCCTCTGCTGAAACAGCTGTGTAAAAGGCATCCCAAGTACACCATCCAAACCAATCAACAATGCCAGGCATCTGCATATTTTATGAAAAATAGATGCTGTAGGCCCTAAATAATTTTAAAGATAATCGAATGGATGACAATGAATTTAATGAAATTTGCATTTTGAAAATCATAGGAATATGCATAGGAAAGCGACAAAAATTAGGTGATCAACCGAAATGAAAATATCGGCCAGACCTTTTTCTCCTCTCTGTGACGGAATGTCTGCAAGTGAAGCTCTACAGACCTGAAATATTGAGAAATCACATTGTCAATATGATTTACTTCAATGATGCCTGAATCAGGAAAAGCAAAGCTCAAGCTGCATGATCAGACATCACTAATGTCTGCATAGATTAGCGATAAACAATAGCTTCTGACTCACTTTATCCCATCTGTAATCACTTTAAATGGATCTGTTCCGGTATTGACAAGCAGCGAATGTGTAAAGGACAATTCTTCCACGGCGGGATCCCCTGCATAGTGCATTAACGCATGTAAATGTTATACATAACGCTTTGGATTCTTAAGCAACGATAACATAAAAATAGAGGCAGCAAAGCTTGATGCAAGGAGGCGTGAAGAGAAATAGGTGCATACCACTCTCTAAGCAGAGCTCCAATGCATCATTTTCGTTTCCTTGTAAACATGCCCTGAAGGAACCCTCCACGAGAGGCAAGAAAACAGTGTATATTGTCTGCTCTCCCTCTTCATCAGCCTTGCTTTCTAATAGCAAAAATTGAGTCTCCATAGGAATTTCCTTTCCGGAACTTCCCATTTTCTGGGACATCCACCAAAGCTTGAAGCGGAAACAAGCCAAGAATCTAACATCCCTACAATTTTCGCCAGGAAGCAAGCAATATTATTACTGTAACAATATACTATATATTTGTCAAAAAATATAGAGCAAATACACCAAAAACTTAGTTACACAACCATTCACAATGATATTTTTCAGGTTTGTTTAGGCTGAACTGAGCAGAAATACTTACTCAAGAGTGCCAAGAGGAACGACATGGCGACTGTTACTCTCCGAACACAGAGCTCCGATGAATACACCGTCTGCATGGTCGATGCCTGAGGCAGAAGTCAACAGCACATTTTCCGGAACGCCTGACAGAACCCGCTTGTGATGGACAAATAGTTGCCCGTCGGCGAGTTTGACACCCGATGTGATTGTCATATTGAAATACTATAGATTTCTGTGTCAAACGGCACAAAGATGAACCGAAGTTAGAATGGCCACAAGCGACGGCAAAGACAAAGAATCCTTTAGCAATTGTTAAAGCTCGGATTTCTTAGACAAAAACATAGAAAGTCCAGATCTTGAATTTAAAGAAGCACGCACAACTCTGATCCGAGTGAAGTTTAAACTTTAAATACCGGCACATTAAGCCATTCTTTGTAAGTTTGCACTATATATTTGTGTCAAACGGCACGGACGAAACGGAGTTAGAATGGCCAACGGCAACGGCAACGGCAACGGCAGAGAATCCTTTGGAAGCTCAGATTTCTTAAACACAAAAATAGAATGTCCAGATCTTGCATTTAAATAAGCACGCAAAACTCTGATGCTAGTGAACCTTAAACTTTAAATACCGTCATATTATGGCATTGTTTGTATGATTACTTCCTATATTATTTTGATACGACCAAAGCGAGGGTTTCTGGTGCAAAATACCGACAAGCGATCTTACACAGAACGAAAAAAACGTGATTGCTTGCTAGCAGAGAATATTCAGCGGAGTGCAGTATCGATACAAGAAAGCCACGTCCTAAAGATCCTAAAAAATTTAAAATTCTTAAAGATCCTTAAAAATCCTTCTAAAATCGTATCCTTCCGACCGTAACCTTTATTAAAGTTTCACATACTAATCGCACGAGTCCATTAAAAAACAATTTTCATTCGCAAATATTTAGATTTTCTTTTTACAGAATCTCATAAGATATCACAGCTTGAATTTCTCAAGCAAATGCCATTCACAGCGTCGCGTGTAAAGACTTCAACGACCTCAAGCAACACGTCTCAGGCATGAAGGAACCGAAAACAGCAGATTACGGAACGAAACATAAAAATTAAATTTAACAGACATTTTCATTAAATTCACAAGATCAATTAAAAACAGCAGACAGCGGAGTCCGGACACGAGACATCCAAATTAATTTAACAGACATTTTCATTAGATTCACAAGATGTAAAAACGGAAGAATGAAGGTCAATACCTTAAGAGCAGCAGTTGTGCGTCCCCTGAAAACAAGAAATCGACCAGGAAAAACCGATTAATGGAGATTTTACTCAAAATGAAAAAGAAGAAGCAGATCAAAATAAAGAGAGGCGAACATCAAAACCTGGTCCTCCGAGGGAAGCTCGTCACGTTAAACGCACACACAAGAAGGCGATTGCAGCTTTCAGCTTCACAGAATTTATAGCTGGCGCCAGCGTGCCTTCAGCCCCGAAATCTCTCTCCTCCATCAAATCATTATCCATTCTTTCTTCCCACACAACTCCCGATTCCGGGTAGCAACTCCCAACCAACACAGTAATCTTTGACGTCAGCTAGGTCCTCCTGTGGGTAACCCCAAGAAGTCAATTCTACTGTGACGACGGGATCCACGTCATATCCAGCTGGCGCCGGAAACACAGTTGTCTTCCTTATCCAATCCCTTGCGTCGAGAAACCAAACCCTCCTCCAATAAACGTTTAAAAAATAGTTTCTGTGACTCGGCCCCGGGCCGCCGGCGTTCGAATCCCCCACGTTACATGTAGCTTGTAAGCGGGAACTTGGAAGGGCTCAGCCGCTCAGTTCGCTTTCACTCTCAGACAGAAGGCGAAAGGCGACAACAAGTTCACATGGGTAAAATGTTACAAAATTGAAACCTAGCATAAAAAGCTGATTGTGTCCAGTGACCGTATTCATGCCTGAGAAGTCGTCTGACGGTCGCAGTTACCGTCAGGCCGGAGATGCAATTTTTGGGGTCACCTAATCGTATTCTTGAGAATATTCTGTTATTCCGAGAGGATCTCCGGCCCGGCAACACGTTTTCCACGCACATGCACCCGGCATGCTCCATGTGGCTCTGGGGGGGATAAAACCAGGACTGTAGGTTGCGCGCCATAAAAAAAATATCCAAGCGCTGAAGCGAGCGGATTGTAGCGTAGGTACAAGAATCTTTTTCATGTTTGGTTTTTCGTCCTTTTTGACTTTTCTTTCTTTATTTTAATTTTTCAGTGCTACGTTTCAGGTAGACCACCATATTTGTGGAAACAAACACTAGGTATATATTTTTACTTCCCACTTAATTCTAAGGAAGTGTCTAACCAATGTAGGACAACTTTCATGTGATTTTGAGATTGACATGATGATCAAGATCTCTCCATCATTGGGAGGATAAGTATATTGTGCTCTCCATCATGGGAATAAGTTTATTGCTACTAAAATATGTACCAAAAGATTGATCTCTCCATCATTGGGAGGATAAGTATATTGTGCTCTCCATCATGGGAATAAGTTTATTGCTACTAAAATATGTACCAAAAGATTGATCTCTCCATCATTGGGAGGATACATTTATAGTGCTCTCCATCATGGGGAGGGAGGGTAAGGTCTTTTGCTTTGCTTTAGGGGTATAGGAGAGCTATTAATTAATATTGTTTTTTGTTTTATGAATAAAACATGTTAAAGTTTGGGCATCTGTCATGTCATTGTTTTATGTTATCAAAGTTTTAGGGCATAGTTCCTTCCTTCATGTCTCATAGGTTTGGATGGCTTTTCAATGAAGATAGAAATTTGAATTAAAAATTAAAAAACCATTGGATGGAGTGGAGCTTGTATTTTTTTGTTTGTTGTTGTAAAATGTGTATCATGAGATCATCACATGCTTTTAGGGTTGGAGTGAGGGCATGTAAATTAACCATGGTGTATAATTGTCGTGTGATTGTTGTGAAGAAGGGGTAATGGCTTGATTTATTTCTATTATGGTCTAGTTATGTTATAAATTTTCTATGGTTAATGGTGGCCATGCAAGAAAAAGAGTCATAATTTTGCAAGACCAAATGAGTGACTATTTGTAGAGAAATGGCGAGATTACATTGCAATACAACCTATGATTCCCATCTAGCTTGCTTGGCAATTATGATGGACAACTATCACCTTGCCACCTTCAATGACAAGGGTGCCCTTGCTTACATTTTCAAAAAGCTTGATAACCCCTGCTTACAAGAAATTTTGAAGCTTTGTGGGTTTCTTGGGCTTATAGAGAAAATATTGGGAGTGTATCAACACCATAGGAGAAACATTGTGTAGTGTCCCACCTTCTTGTCATTTATGTAGTTACATTGTCAATCTAGCTTTGATACCATATGTAGTGCTTGATTTTTGTTTCCTTAGACCCGACACTAACTCCTCCAATCTTTAACTATTTTCATTATTATCTAAATGATAACAATCAACCTATGCTTATCAAGCAAGAAAAATAAATAGAACAAAAAGTTAATAATCTATTCAACTTTTTTCAATTTATCACAATTAAATGTAAGAAATGAATTCCACCCATCATAACTAATATGCATAGTTTCCAAGTGTTATCACTATAGTGCATAATTGTATATTTATGCTTTCCAATTGTCATATCACATTTTACCTACGTGTCTCTTCAAATGCCACATTGGTACAACATGCATAATTGCACATTTATGCTTTCCAATTGTCATATCACACTTTACCTAAGTGTCTCTTCAAATGCCACATTGGTACAACATGCATCTCATTAATGATTCACTAAGTATCTTGAAAGTCATGTCAACCAAAGTGTCACAATGTTATTCAAACTAGTGTCATACTAAGATTAAAATATGTGTCTTATTGATTGTTAAAAGATCCATAGGTAATACAAAAATATCTAGGGTCATCTCAATTCCAATCAAGTCATAACTTATGCATTTCTAGGTCAACTCAATCCAAACCTAACATTCCTTCATATAAAAGGTGATGTGCTAATTGTTGGGTCACACATACCCTCCTAAGAGTGATCTCAACTCATAACCCCTTCATGCTAGCATGTAATATTCCACATCATATTATTTGTATTGTCGGGTGGCTCCCATCATCTAACCATGTTAGTGTGGGACTTGATGATATCTGCATGAAAATCCATATCGTTGTTTGTCAAATCCATATAGAATCATATGACCATATTAACATTATATGCTACATAGTAATACGACACATACTCGTTCCATAACCACCACAAGGACACAATTTGCACCAATGTAACTAATTGATGACATAATAAAAAAAAAATCACCAAAAGTGCCATTGACATACACATTGTCCTACATGCACCATAAGACTATGTATGCACCATATATTTAATGTAGACCGTCAATTGCACATTTTAGTAGTTAGCTCATATCATATGCATCCAAACATCATGGCTAACAAGGTGATTAATATTCTTACCAATGCTTAACCAATATGATTGACAACCTTCATATACAATGACACTAGCCAATATGTCAATACTATAGAATGCATAAGAAGGCGGGGTTCTACATACACCCCCCTTCGAACAAAACTTCATCACAAAAATTTTCATATGCTCGTATTTCCTTAACAATTACAAATTTTGTCACAATATATTAATTTACTTCTTTTCAAATGTCTCAGTGAGAAATTACATTCCATTGGAGAATAAGTGTATTGCAATCTTACTCTTTTTGTATTAGTACGAAACTACCTCCCAAAAGTGAATCCCTAGTAGCTAAAGAGAGTTGACATGCTAATAAGGCTCATAATTTTCCTCTTACCAAGCCACAATATTGCCAACCATAATTTTCCACCCAACTACCCCAAAGTACTCTTCTTCCCTCAAGTCCCTCCATGCTACGTGGAATCACACAAAGGGGATTGTGAAACATAATCAATGGAGCTTGAAACTAGGTGGTTAATATCCTCCACCAATAATTTGGCTATAAGCACTCACACAAAGTGATATAAGAGGACCCCGTCCACATAGAAAATAAACTTGATCAGGGTTTCCAATGGCAACGCCAACTCATTACCAAACTTCCAATGGTAGTCCATGACCTGTGGAAATCATAGGGTTCTAGTGTACTAATAGTAGCCTTCTTCTCAAGCTTTTCAGCTTCAATGGCCATCATCTCATTTGCATCACACACATACAGTCATCATGAGATATAATTATATCAATTTATTTATTAATTTTACCAAATTTATTTCATATAGGAGATCAAATTTCCCAAGCATGAGATTTCTTCTCAATATGTTTGGCTCTTGCAACATAATGCATCGGTCTTCCTTATGGGCTTACACCATTTACATATCCAATACCATTTTTCCTACTATTTTCTCAACTTTCATTCAACCAAACAGATTGTCAATATTTATGCACATTATCATCTCATTGCAACATTTGTAATCAGTCCATAAAGTGATTTCAAAATTGTATTACTCTAAAAATTCAATCACTTTCAACTATTATTCATCTTAAATGGAATGAAACTATCATTCCTTTCACATGCATTGTCTATCATACCAATATTGTCATAACGCAATCAAACATGACCAATAAATAGATGTGTTAATACCCAAGGTGACATTTACACAATCCATTCTTGCATTAACTTCAGAATACCACATATCCATGTCATGTATTCCACAATGGTGAGTTGGAAGGTCTATTCAATGCCTTAACACATCATCCAAACTCTCCCCATTACATGTTCGATTATTTGGATACCTTCCTCTTCAACCCATAAACAACACTAGGAATACAATCCCTTAGTGTTATTCAGTGTGGACAAAGAGGTTGCAGTTCAAACATTGGTTATACGGGGTAATACCATTAAGCACTTGTATGGCACAATAGCCCTTCCATATCCAACCACAACATGGCCTCACACATGGTTATCTCTATTGGCATTCATTGTTAGAGTAGGAATATGTCTCCTGACTTGACTTGGCTATGATCTCATAACCAATATAACACACATGCTATTAAATCTTGCATGATTTCATTCAATCAATAAATAATATTTGCATACTCAAGGCCCTCTTCCTTTTTATTGATTCAATTATCAAATTTTGATTAAGAGAAATCTTACCTCGATTCCCTTCAACAATTATGCATCATAACCAACCCAAATACATACCTACATGGTCATTATTACATTACTTGATGCTACTTGATCAACTTATATTTTGTAGAAGCTCACAATCTCCCTTCACCAACCTTTGATCAACATCCCCACCATCCTTCTTTCTCTTCATATGAGTGGCTTTCATATACAACAACATCATCAACATCATTTTCATCCTTGTTATACCATTTTTCCTAAATACACAATCCATCATTAGTATTATTCAGTTATCATAATATCATTATTTCACATATAACATCATACTATCCTCAGTCTACAAGCCACAAACATGTTTAGGCATGTCCACATGCACAAATGCAAATCAATATGCATTAAGCATTCAATCTCAACATGCTCACTTCATGCACATGCATTCTATCTTTATTGTATGCATCATGCATCACTTATATCATGCACTCCAATGCATATTTATTTCAGCTTTATTTATTTATTTTTGTGTTGTAGATGGTTGTCTTTGAATCCCTCTAGATCCTTACACCCTATGCAGTGTGATTATGCTCATTTGTGCTCCACTACTCTCCTTATATGGAACTTTTCTAGCTAAGTTCCACTTGGCCATTTGCACTTCTAACCAATATGCCTTATTGGCCACTACCTCCACTTGGGTGATCATGTTTCAACCTTACATTGCTCAAACCTTCGAGCACATTGCAATGATGTACTTTATATCAATCCATCACCTTGATATTAGAGTATTTTCAAACCATCTAAACCATCAACATTATGGAATCCATTGCCATTATCTCTAGCTACCCATTGGCTTTCTCAAAAAAAAATTGAACACGTTTCTCTACTCCATTGAGTAATTTCCTATGAATCCATGTACTATCCACTCAGGACCAATCTACTCCCTTGAATTCTTTGTACTCGTTCCCTGATTCCACTGTGCACTCTAATAACATAAGTGGCCTTCTTACTACAAATACTTTTAAACAAAAGTGGCTAATTTCCTGGCTAGGAATTATCTTTCAGGCATTCTTAGGCCTTCTCTCAGGGATTACTCACCCATCCCATGACTTACTCACCATCTTTGAGTTCCTTGCTTTTCTTTGGTGGCAAGATCTTCATCCATCATCACATTTTGACCTTCATGGTTATGAAGTCTTAACTTGCCTTTCCATTCTCATTGATAACATTCTTCACTTATGGGCTTCATATTTTATGTGATAATCTTTGTTGATTCTCCTTTGCAGGAAATTTAGACTCTGTAGCAACATAATACTAATTCGACTCTGCTCTTCCTAACCTTTATTCACTTTCCATTATTTGTTTTGTAGCTCTGCACTTCCCTATATAGCTCTTTATTTTCTCAACTAACTTCTATAAGCTCAGCTATGCTTTCCTATCCATTGGAGATCTAGAAATATAAATTGCAACAAAACCACACAATCTCCACTGATGACATATGCTCTCTTGTTAATAATACCCTGCTATTAAAATTAAGCCCCTTTTTTATTTGCCAGTCTAAGCACTTTAAATGTGCCTCTATACCTATGCATAGGCACTATCATGAGTTAAATACTCTTTCTGACCCAAAATCACCTTTGACATGCACCTCCATCATCTTGAATTTTTTTTTCCAAAATCAATATTATTTGGAAAACTTCCACTTTCAATAGTTGCATGGTTCATGGAATCCAGCTCCACTTTTCCTGCAATTTTATGAAACAACCAGATGATTACTTAGAGAAATAAATCATTTTGTCATGTTTTCCTCTATATTACCTTTCCAATGGCCATACTCATACTTCAATCAGATTTATGAGCTAAAAGTTATGGCTTCTTGAAATCAACAATTTCACCCATTTTTGCACTTGTTTCACTGGTTCAAAATATTTTTAGAGGCCAACTTCTATCACTTCTAGAATAAAATCTATTAGGAACCAATTTTTTTTTGGTATGAAACACTAATAATATTTATAACAGTGAGTTCACAACATGTCTCATATTTCTAATCTAATGCTCTAGTAAAAATTTGCAGCAATTTGGAAATGACAACTTTGTCCTTTTTCACCCCCTTTTTCCAGACTTAGAAAGGGCATCTCCACACCAACTCCTTTTGAATTTTACCAAGATTCCAAATGTGTATCTCCATATCTTTTTTTTGAGCTATCTCTCAAAACACCAACTCCTTTTGAATTTTACCAAGATTCCAAATGGGTATCTCCATTTCTTCTTTTTGAGCTATCTCTCAAAATTTCACCTTTATCTGAGCTCTGGGATGATAGTTATGGTCTGCAGAAGTTTAGATTGTTTTCTCATTTTTATCCCTCTATGCTACAAAAATATGTTCTTCCATCTTGTACAATATTGGGTGCCAAAAATACAATTCTACTTCTGTGGTTGTCTTCTATGGTCTACGATCTTTCCACAGACTATTCCCATGCCCCAAACTAAATTTTAAGCAGGGAGTTATGCCCTCCGGAATTAAACAGGTACCTAAATTATACCCTATATTGTTCCAACTGTAACTTCCTCATACAAGCTATGTTTTGTGCTTAGAATGGCTCGTTCGAAAGATCTCACTGAGTTATTTCATTTAATAAGTGTACCACAGGTACATACATTTCTTAGGATTCTAACACCCCCTAAAAAAAAAAATTAGGGCCTCAAAATGACCCTACAAGTTGATGACCTTCCAAATATGAAAATATTTATAAAATAATGATCATTTTCTACTATCACAACTTGTTAATCTGACCTACATCTAACCTTGTCAATCTGAATGACATGGCATGGAATGTGTCTGATGAGTCCATATGGCATCCCTTGATTCATATATGTCATCATCCATCGTTCTCCGCCATCGGCCATCAACCAAACTTTCCACAAGCTTGTTGGGATTTCCTTTGCAGACTCTTCCCATAAGAATGTCATGTAGCATGTTATAAATGTTTCTCTTGTAACTCGCAACTCGTAAGCCTATTGGGATTTCTCTCATGGAATTTTCCCATCGGGCTATCAAATAACAAACCATAAAAATGTTCTCGCAACCTGCAAGCCTATCGGGATCTTCCTCCCAAGTTCTTCCCATCAAGTCATCAAATAGCATGCTTGAGGTACTTCTTGAAAGTTGTATCCCACAAGCCTATTGGGATTTCCTTTGAGGAAGTTTTCCCACGGAGTGTTAATTTAACACACTTGTGCTTCTTACCGAAAGTCGCAACCGACAAGCTTATCGACAAAACCTTTGCATTTTTTTCCTCTTAAAATATCAAGCTAACACACTCACGGTTCTTCCCGAAATCCACATCCCACAATACTATTGGAAAAGCCCTCGTGGACTTTTTCTCGCAGAGTGTCAAGTTAACACGCTTGCGGTTCTTCCCGAAATTTGTAGCCCACAAGCCTATTGGAAAAGCCTTCATGGACTTTTCCTCACGAGATTCTTCCCATGAGCCTTGTGTTGGATCTGGATCACCAATCTTCGAGATTGGAGTGATCTCAGTTGTCGGTCCACCAAACTACTCCAAACTTCGACGGGCCTCCCCAAACCGACAAACGAATCTCAATCATTGATTCTTAATGTTGAGATGAACTCGACCATTGATCCATAAACATTGTTCCACAACCCCTGCCTTTTCCACCATGGAACTACCACCGTGGACCTTGTCAGTTCATGTCACAGGTACGGTCCACGTCATTATTGTACATAATTTTTCAAAAATCCCGAAAATTATAAATTTTGAGAATTTTATAATTTCTCTGAAATTTATCTTCCGTGAACTTGGGAGCTTTTAACCGATCTAGGATGAATCTCGGTAATTGATCACCGAGTTGAATGCATTCTGGTCCATTAATTTTACTAACTCCTCAATCATTGTTAAAACACATAATTTGACCTTCCCAACCAAATTTGACTCTGCAACTTGCAGATCGATTCCATAGACCATCTCCTCAACCTTTCAGAGTGTAATTTCGACTTGAATTGTTTATAAATTTGGGGATTTCACTCTAGTTTCACAATTTCCCCCAAATCCATCATAGACCCAAAATTTGTAACAACGATTTTTTACCAAATTTGCATTGGTCTTGGCCCATACAAGCTCGGTGTTTGAACCAAAAGATTTGATACCTGATTGTAACATACCCGCCTACTAAAAATGAAATTGAAAAGAATACCACACATATAAAATAAACCAAGGAGCAGTAGGCCCATGATTTAACATGCATCTAACAACATAATATAAATCCATGAATGCAACTATTCAAGAAAAACAACAAACATGCAACATTCATATAAAACCATTTACACAATAGAATTAACATCATAAAAAATAACAGAAAACTCATATGTTTATAACGTAACCAACTGGTTGTGTACGAAGGACATTCCTCCTAGTCATAGACTTGTTTTTCATATTCCCTCAACAACAAGCCACCCTCGAACTGAGGCTATGAGTCCACAAGGAGATCTGACCCTCTTGGTTTTCCACTCTCCACATTTAACAGCTCAAAACCTAGGTTCTACTCCATCGACAGTTTCAATCCACCAACTCTCTTCCCTACAACATGCGCAACCCAAGGAATGGGATCCCCCTTCACTGCACATAGTCCCTCAGTATTTCCCACTTCTCTCTAGGGATCCATTGCACTCGGTTGGTCATGGATCTCATAGTTGGGGACTCCATGAACTCTCAGCTACTCCAGGAGTGTTCACTACAGCCGTCACGAGGCTCTTGAGTCATTTCCTCAACAGGAAAATACACCACAGACACATAACAATTTTTTTATAGGCACACAAACCACATTTCCAACATAAACATAGCCCAATAATGGCTACCATCAAGCACGTCATGGTTGGTACTCTTCCCAACACTCAACTCCTCTCTTATTGCCCAAAATCAACATGTAAAAAATTGCCTCTTTTCCGATAAAAAAATATTTTTTTCCCAAGCAAGACTAATCAAATTGACTCTCACACTCCCCAATGTTGATTGTAATTTAGCCCCATGCTCTCAATAACTAAGGGATGTGATTTCTCACACCCACTTTGTTACACCAATTCAATGATTGATCTCTCATACACTCAAGAGGAAAATTAGAAGGTAAATATACATTAACTTATGATAATAACATGGGTTTCCCCTTGGATCACCCTTTAGCCCCCTCTCTTGTGGAATCATAGCCCCCCATCATTACCGTCTCTATTGTATCACAACCAACGATTATTATTTTTATTAATTATTTCAATGTACATTTTACATAGCTCGACCCTCAACCATATAAAACAATATTGCCTCTATGGACCAAATATATTTGCTCACCAGCCTAAATCACATTTATACAATTACATTATAATTTGTGGGGATTTAAATATGGGGATGTTAAAAAAGATCCCTCATTTTAGTATTTGCCTCACTGACCACATGCATCATTTATTGTTGCAACCATTTCTTGGTATCTTTATATCTTCATTTGATGCCTTGAGTTGTCTTTGCATTCTATCGATTTCGGAGATTTGTTGCTCCACTTTCCTTGAGTAGTTCTAGGAAAACTAAAATTGGCCTTTCTCTTTTTATCATAGATGTATCCCTAGCAAAGCCCAACTTTTCATGTTGTCTTATCAAAAGAGAAAGTTGGGCTTTGCTAGGGATACATCTATGAGTACCTCTAGATATTTTGAGTACCTCTAGAAATATTTTAATTATTTTGAAAACATAAATATTTTTTTATATTTTGGTATTTCATAATGTTGATTTTGTGATTGGGCTAGGGGTTTTGATGGGACTTTATTAGCCCTGGTATGTTCCATTTTTTCCCACTATTTTTCCAAAATAATAAATAATTTAAAATTATAAATTTATAAAAAAGTTGTGTAGATGGTTGTTATTGTAGTCGATGTATTGACTACAGTGCTCTACTTGCTGCATTCAATGTATTACTTGCTGCAGTCGATGTATTACTTGTTGCAGTTGATGTATTGATTGTAGTGCTCTACTTGCTATAGTCGATGCTATGCAGTGTATGCCAACACCTCACCATTGACTGTAGTGCTCTACTTGTTGCAGTCGAGCTATGCAGTGTATGCCAACACCTTACCACATGCTCATCATTCCAGTCAATTGTTGCCAGCTCCTCATTATAGTCGATGTTATCGCCTCACCACCAACTCTTCACTGCCTTGAATATGCTAAAAAATCATTGAACCGGTGTTGGTACTCTGATAATCTATAATGCTAGTGCACATGTTGGAGGAAGATGAGATTAAGTCTCACAGATCTCCCATTCTGATGGTGCTCCTGCACAACTCCTTGTTTAATGTAGACATAGGGTGTAAATATTCTTTTGTTAGTTTGTTTGAGGATATAAAATCAACTCCAAATATACTCTATGTGCAGGTGTTGTAGGAGTAGGCGATTCGATCAACACCAAATGGTTAATCAAATTCTAAAGCCATTGTATGTGATTGAAGGGCTTGTATGGTATTCATGGGCCATAGAATGTACCCCCATTGGCATAGGTTCTACTCGGGAAACTAATCCCCCTGAGCTCGAGATCCCAGTAATATGTATCAGACCTCAGAGAAACGAGGACTGGAAGGGTGACGTAAGAACTTCGTTCGAGGTAGGAGGATGAAATACGAAGACCGGAATTCAGATCGACCATTCGGGAAATAGGAATCTTTTATTTATATCGACAATGTTTTTCTTCCAGATATGGATGGACTAGGCCTATATGCACTAACACGGCTTCTCCCTAAGAGTATGGAGAATGAAAAAAGAGTGAGGTTGCTCATAACTGTACAGGATAAAGATGTAGTGGGAATGACAATGTGTAAAGGAGTAAAAAAGGAACTCTACGCTATTGAAATTCTTCCCGAAGAGGAGGCACTGAAGCTTTCCAAAAGAGATCTGGATGAAAATGAGAATAAACTAATCCCCCCGAGCTCGAGATCCTGGTAATATGTATCAAACCTCAGAGAAACAAGGACCGGGAGGGCAAGGTATGAACTTCGTCCAAGGTAGGAGGACGAAAGACAAAGACCGTAATTTAGATCGGCCATTCGGGAAATAGGAAGCTTTTATTTATATCAACAATGTTTTGCTTCCGGATATGGATGGACTAGGCCCAGATGCACTAACACAACTTCTCCCTGAGAGTATGGAGAATGCAAAAAAAGTGAGGTTGCTCATAACTGTACGAGATAAAGATGCAGTGAGAATGACAATGTGTAAAGGAGTAAAAAAGAAACTCTAAGCTATTGAAAGTATTCCCGAAGAGGAGGCACTGAAGATTTTCAAAAGAGAGCTCAATGACAATGAGAATCAACTAAATCCTAGCCAAATAAATCAGATAGTTAAGATATGCAAAGGAGTTCTAGCACTTTTGAAGGTTTTAACAATATTCATAAATAGCAAAGGAAACACACTAGAAGCTTATAATACACTGATGGAAGAGGCTAGAGAAAAAAATAGGACCGGTGTAATTGGTGCCAGTATAAAGCAATACATCTTTGCCTACCGCAAACTTGACAAGAATTTGAAAGATCCATTTCTAGATATCTATTCATTTTTTAGAGGCTGGGATCAAAAAGAACTTTCAAATATTGTGGGAGAGTTTGAACTGAAAAGGCTAGAGAAAACGACGCTTGTAACCCAAGATACGAGAACGATGACTGCAAGGGTACACGATGTCATCTTGGCAATTGGTCTTTAGGAGATGATGGGAGAAAGATTCTCCAGTGCAAGTGAAATTAAATATTTCTTAGATCAGAATGAAGATATATTGATATACTTCAGAGCATATGATATAATTCACTTAGTATTTATATACTCCACTTTAAAATCATATTTATAACAAATATTATAGTTCATCTCACAAGACAAGCAACATGAAATATGGAGCATATATAGAATTTTGTGTGAATACTATCGACATCAACAATGCCTTACACATTATATTCTTTAATGCCTTCATGTTAAGGATCTCTGTATTATTTTGATTCAATTCATCCACAAAATGAACAAATATCAGACCACCACCAGAGGAATCCTACTATTACCAATGATTATAGCAATTAAAGAGTCAAGGTTGCAAGCAACAATGACTTCTTCAGTAGTGGATTTAGAGCCAAAGCCTCTAGGCCCTGCTGCACCAATAAGGTATTTTATTGTGTCTAACATCTCTCTCACAACCATAATATTGTTATTATTTGGCACAAGCACATGTACAGTTAGATCTTGATGCACTAGTATGATGTTTTCCTATGGATTGAATTGTATATCGATGTGAAATATACAACATAATTCAAACGATCTAACAATAAAATCTGATCTCTTTGAAAAGTTAGGAGAAACAAGAAAACCTTGAAACCAATAAAAATGAGGAACACCTGAGACCTGCTTTGTATGTGCAGATAAGTTGTTGCACTTCCTGGATGAGATTGCAAGGGAGGAGAAGGCGTAGGTCTTCCCTGGCAAGATTGCAAGGGAGGAGAAGACATATGTCTTCGTCATCTGATTCGACTTCTCTGATTCCAAAAGAGTTAGGGAATCTTTCGAAGACATCCATTCCCTCGGCTTCGTTGAAGACCTTCATTGAAATCCTGGTCATGCACTGTGGTATTATGTGAGTTCAGAGTGCCTTCAATGGCAGAGTATCCATCGTGGAGTTTGGCTATTGGAGATTTATCTTAATGGTTTTGATCCCGCGACATAGCTTGAGTGCTTTCATTCTTCAAACAAACATGAGTGATATGTTCTCTGCCAGATGGTGGTAATGGCCATGTTGTTCTTACGGGTGGTTATTGGGAGGATACGTGGTATTTTTCTTTCCATGGGACCTACCTCTTAATAGTACCCCATATAAAGATACGTATGTAAGCCCTCAAACACTTAAGAAAGGAGAACAATAATTGCTAATGTGCGTCTGACAAATTACTTTATAAGTCAAATAACAAATTAATATAATAATTTGTTCATGCAAACCCTAATTATTCTTATAATATTATGTACTATAGTAATTAACAGATTAGGAATTCTTATAATACTATGTACTATAGTAATTAGCAAATTATGAAAATGAATAATATAGTAATTAACAAAATTAATCTAATTAGTCTAAATTAATCATGTCACCATTATGATAATATGAAAATGTCAATGAAATTAGTCTAAAACTAATATGAGCTAAATTAATCTATTTTTAGATTAGTCTAATGCAGATTAGACTATTCAGATAATAAACCTCTATATGGTGATTAGTATTATTAGTATAATGAGGTTCAACCATCCAAGTGAAAGGCATCAATGCAAAAAAGTGGCATCCTTAAATTAATGTTATTTAAAAGCAAATGTTAGCTAAAGACTTCAAATGCTTTGATTAATCAAGAAAGCTAGCTGTTTTGTAGCTATTTCCCTTATTCAAATAAGCTAACACCCTTCCCTAAATGTTCCATTACACATTATATACAATCCATTTTCAAGCTTATTTATAGAAAATAATACATCTTCCTCCATACTGTAACCCTTACTCCAAGTTCACAACACTACTTTGGAGATTATGTGTGTTGTCATCGTAAAATAAGAACCTCTACTCTTTTAATTTTTAGAATAACTTGAAAACATAATGCTCTTGTTACAATCTTCTCAAAAATACCTTTCCAATAATTATACTCTTGCTCAATTATGAACTCATAAATAAATATTACAGCTCCTTGAAGTTACCATTTTCTACCAAAGGCTCTGCACCTTTTTTTAATAGTATACTTTATGTTAACTTGGCAGAACAAGTGTAAGTACTAACATGGCTCTGGTGTCCCTTGGATCATATGTGTAATCACCTACCTTGCCATGTCACCGTACGTGTTTATGCATTACCTTTTTATGTTCCTTACGATCTTTGTTTTTTTTTATATACATCATCGATCTACCAACTCACGAGTTATAATTATGACCTCATTACTTGGCAGTTAAAACTCCTATTGTCTAACAAAATCAGACATTTTTATCAGTTTCACAATTGGCCAAATTTACCATGAAACTTAACTTTGCAATTCTCGATTACCTTGTCCAAACACTCTAACATCAATCGTATTTAAGAATCGGAGTCACTATTTCCATTTCCATAATCTCAAGCTTCAACACTTCATCTTGAACTTATTCTCATTGTTCTCTTGTCAAGCACATGGCCTTTGAACTACATTGACCTCTTGTCAAGCACATGGCCTTGGAACTACATTTCCTTCTTGAACAGTGAAAGTGTTGAACCAAAATCTTTGTAACATATGCCCATTTACATGAATGTTGAGATGGATTTGTCTAGGAAGTTAATTCTATTAATCAAACATACATTTTCCCAATCTGTTTTGGGACTTTTGTCAAATAGTTTCCATGCAATTGTTATTCTCATCTAAACACACATATTTTCTATCAAATACAATGCCAATTTCGAAACAAGAAGTTCTTTTTTCTCAATACAACCCAATGCTATAACATGAGCTTTAATACTACTTTGTCACATACCCACTATCCTCTATGTCATTGTTGAGGTTACGGGGTACCTAAAAACACCGTTAGATGTCTCTGTGATCACTCTATAGTGTCCCCAAATGCCTTTACTTGGCCATCCAATGCTTCCCACAAGATTACTTAGCCTCTTAACAATCTATGAGGTCTAATTAAACGTCTAACAAACAATGAACTACCAAATTCATATGCAATTATAAGATGACAATGGAAATAACAACACATATGTGAAATTCAGTCATTACCCTTTCAAATCAATGCATAACAAGACATAAAGAATTCCACAAGAAAGACAACCAAGAATACTTATCTACAGTGAAACCATGTCCACCAAATTGGTTTTTGAAGAGTGTTTTTCCACCCAGCTATAGGAACCAACTATGGACTCCACCCCAAACCAAAACATGATCCTACCAGGGTGAAGGAATCTCCTATAGGACTCTAAAATCACTCAACCCAATTTGTTACTCACATGACAAGCCACCTACTCATTCTAGAGCACTCTAGGCCTCATCTATCCATTAGACCAACCATCAAACTCTCTTCCACTACCCCACACAACACAAGCAAGACCCACTCCTTTGCTCAATAGTCCTTTAGAGTACCTTTTCCTTCAAGTGCTCTTCAATGTGTGCAAAAAGAGCCCAATCTATTATTTTCATTTTGGTAATAACCCAGGATAGAATACATTTGGCCTATAATAGTTAATGAGTAGAAATAACATGGTTACATCTCTGAAGGTTTTCCTTAGCTATTGTGGACATTCTAGGAAAGATATTTCTCTCTAAGGATGCCATTTTCTTCCACATTTTTAACAGCAAGATTCCCCAACCTCTATGGCTCTTACCAGTCACTAACACATGGGAAAATTCTTGCCATCTCTAGCCATAACAACCATGAAAAATAAGGAGAAAACATCCCCATGATATGGAAGCTTGCCTCCTCTCCATGCCCGGAATTTTAAATTTAACCTGCCTGTCAAGTGAAAATTTGATGACAACCATTTTTTTTCATGCTTGCCATTCTACGTTTCATGTAGATTCATAAGTGTCAATTTTTTTAAAAAGGATCCAATTGAAGACTCAATCTCCTAGCCAGCTTCTAGTTATATTTGTCTTCCAATTATATTTGTCTATTCACTGCCTATTCTCTATGCAAAAGAGAGTGTTCCCCATTCCCAAGCAAGAAGTCATTCCTTAATTAAACACCCCTAGGCCCTATCAAAACAAAGATATAGTTGTTTTTTGGAGGTGAGTTATCAAAAACAAACTCATGAGAGTTCATAGTGACTCACACATTGTCATTAATCATGATACAATGATTCTTACAGTTTTTTTGGTCTGAAATCTTTTATATTTATWAAATTCAGAGTCGAACACTTGTTACTTCACTGTTTTGGGAAGATTTTCAAAGCATCAGTTTGAGTTAAATATTGATAGATAGGGATGGGAAAAGGGATGAGCTAGTTATAGTGAACAAAGGGAGCCAGAGGAGCTGGAGGCAACGAGCTGAGAACCCTAACTTGAGTTGGCTAGAACCATAGCTCTAAGCAACAAGACTACATTTTGTGAAACTGTGAACTTATTTGTACCCAAAAAAATACCAATCAAATTTTACAAAATGATCTCGACCCATAAAAAAAATCAATGAATTTGATTACTTGAAACTAAAAATCTCCAAAATTTGTGAGGAACTAAAAGACTATTCCATACAATGCATGATTCTAACTTACTCATTTCAAATTTCCAAATTCCAAACTTACCTATCGTTAACCATGAAAGTGACTAGACCAGATTGGAGCAGACCCAACTGTAAGTAAAACTCTTGGGAGTTAATGGAGCAGAGGAGGAGACCCATCTAAGCATAGCATAAGTAAACCCTTCCTACACCCATTCACTGGGTTCCTTCCTTTCCTGCATGGGCGTGACTCGCTACCACTCAAACGTCTGTACAATGGGTGAGGTGATCTGCTACCGCTTGGAGAGAAAAAATTTAGAGGTTATATCCCTATGTGTTAAGAACCAAACATCAATATAGCATAGAAAAACCTCAGGAAAAGTACTCAATGCCTTGAAAAAGAGATAATTTCAGATAATGAGCCTCTTCGAGGGGG
>SNQJ01S0004771.1:136188-150900 GCA_010110895.2 Picea sitchensis
GTCCAGATCATCAACTTGATCAACGACCCGGATTAAATCCCGACATTTTACCTTTCAGAATTTAGGTGGGGTCTTCATTCCTATTTCTCTAATGTCCAAAACCCTGGTGGCTTTAGATATTCGCCACGCATCCCTATAATGGGCAGTCCAGATTCTTTCGAGACTCCTCCTTCCTACCACAAGACCTTGTCCAGTGACCTAGGGCTCATTCAAAAAGCGCATCGTGGTTTCGCATATTGGAATTTCGCAACATGCGAAGACAAGGGTTCATACCCTTTGGTTTCCCAGGTGCCGAAATGTCGAAACCCATTCACACTTCACCGATTCGAGATATCGCATACCGGGATTTAGCAACATGCGAAGACAAGGGTACATACCCTTTGGTTTGCCGGGTGTTGAAATGCTGAAACACCAAAACCTATTCACATTAAACCATTTCGGGGTTTCGCATATCGGGATTTCACAACTGGTGAATACAAGGGAACTTGCCCTTGGGTTTCCCGAGTGTCGAAACGCCGAAACACCAAAATATATTCACGTTAAACCATTTCAGGGTTTTGCATATTGGGATTTCGCGACTGGCGAATACAAGGGAACTTGCCCTTGGGTTTCCTGGGTGTCGAAACACCAAAGCCCCAAAACCTTAGAGAACCACTCTCTCTTGTATAAGGTTTCTAGACTTAGATCACATGATCCTTCAGTGAGTTCTTGGGTAATTATCCTTAGGCTTGGTGACCAGACTGAAAATCTTTCCTAAATCGTCGAACTATGAACTTCTGTGATGGGGGTGAAGTAAACTCATGGGTTTACTAAAACGATAGTCTTGTCAAGGAACTCACTCCGGCCCTGGAATGCGAGAGAACTTCCCGGAAGGAGGAGCCTTCAGGGAGAATCAAACCAGGGCATAGCATGAGTCAAGTAAATGGGACAAATCTTTAGGGAACGGACTCATAATCTGGACTTGTTCATTCTATATATAAACCGATTATGGTCATATAAGTATAAGCATCCATCCACTATTTCCGATCAAAACACCAGGCAAACACTTCTATACAGAAACCATTTATGAGTGTACAAACATGAGCATGTGTTCCAGGATATTCAATTCAAGATACAAGATATAAACACTTATTAGAAAACACTAGGTGTGACGCGACTGCATAGAGGGGTGCTCATTTCCACCCAACCGTAGGCTTAATGACTCCAAACGAATTTACCACTAGCCAGCCCCGAGCTAGACCATGATGCTTGAGGTTCAATTTTCTACTTCCAGCTCAACGGAAGACAAGGACGAAGGTTACTCTCCTTCTCCTCTGTTCATAACTCCCTGTGTTTCTAGAGTTTCTCCAGTTCTTCCTTGCGATCCCCGTCGTGCGCGTTCTGTCTTCTCTCCCTTACCACACTTCCTCTCTTGCCTTTTCTCTGCAAGATTGCATGTGGCGTGAATTTCCCCATTCGTGGTCAGATGTGTGAGCTGTTACGGATGGGTGGTTCACCCCCATCCCCTCATTAACTCTTGAGGAGCCTCCCCACCTACCAATCTAACGGGAAATTCATTCTAGGGTCAGAGAGTTGCTTTAATCTTTGAGCAAGTAAAAACCAATACGGTATTGGCTCGGTGGAAGTTAACGCAACCATTCCAGGTCCCTTCCACCACCTCTCATTAGCCATCGTGGTCTCTTTTAGCACATCCCCCTTCCAGCATCCATGCAACACATATTCATAACATAATTTACATTCATCGACCTTTTATTAAAAGTTCCGTCAAATCAAACATTCACGTCTTTGAGTTTGCCATAGTTCTTGGCCAATATAGTTATTTTTACAGACTGGGGGAAACATGGTGTTACAGTATCCCTACCAAGATAGAGATCGTTCCAGTTTGGTTTACTCCCCTGGCAGGTGGTTATCCAGTGATGCACTTGATCTCAACGCAGAGCTAGATCCACATTGGAACACCTTCAGCTCAATCGGGTATCCACTTAAATGATTCTGATGATCAACTTCAGTGGTCGGGGGGCAATCACTCTGGAAAACTTACAGTCCAGAATGTATATACAACCATCACAAACACACTCTGGCACACTAATATAAGAGGCTGGAGAAAATAACTCTGGACCTAGCACCTACCTCCCAAGATAAAATCCTTCACTTGGCTCATGATCTCCTACAAATTGAACACTTGGTATATCATTCAAAGGAAGGCCTGGACTGGGCCAAATATTTTCCATCTTTGCCACAATGATGAAGAAACAACAGACCACCTATTCATCAAGTGCCCCTTCTCCAGACAAGTTTGGGATAAAATTGTAATTGTGCTAAATTTTAAAACCACTTGGGACGAGCCTACTCTTGTTGATTGTTTTGACTATTGGACCCATAGGGAACAAAAATTAAAGCAGATGTCATCCCTGGTTTATTGGTCTATTTGGTTGGACATAAATAATTTTTTTTTTTGAAGATGGGACTCCATCTACAAGCTCTGCAGCTTACAAAACACTTGGATTATTTAAAAAATGGATTGATATCCACTCCAGAAATCCAAGTTTGCATATTACAAAAAGGATACCTAACTTAGAGGACACTCCAACATGTTGGTTCGATGGAGCAGTGATCTCAAATGGCACTCAGAGCGACATTGGAGGATTGATCAAAATCACAAAAAAAAATCATCCTATAGATGGACCTTTAACTGTGGTCCGGGCACCAATACCAGGGCAAAATTATTGGGCGCCTAGGCCACGCTCTACTTGGCCTCCAGACTACATATTGAAGCTCTTCAGATTCTCATGGATTCCAGAATAATTATTGAGTGGTTCAACAACAGGGGTGAACTACAAGCCATCTCCCTTCTGGCTTGGAAGGACATAATCAGACTACTTCTACCCACTTTCAAAAATCTTAGCTTCAAACATATCTATCGTGAACACAACAAATCAACAGATCAACTATCAAAGGCATCTCTTCAGAAAACAAACGGGCATTATAACATACAACCTCGGGTTAGATGGTCATGAGGACCCTCCCCATTTTCTAACTCTATTTTAAGATCTGTTCCTTTTCATCTTAGCGGTCTTTTATGATCTGAGATTTGAAGACCACTCCTAGACTATGTTTCAACTTTGAAGAATACTTTTGTCCACTAGAATTTCTCAGGGTTTATCCTCTTCTTATTCTTGTGTATTTTTTAGACTCTTAACAGTCCTCTTTCTTTTTTTATGAACTTTCCCAATTTACTAGCCAAGAGACCACTAAAGGCGAAAGATTCATATGAAAATTGTCACTTCAGCTAAGCTTTGTAATTCTCTGACTTGAGAACACATTAAATATCTAATATAATCGAGAAATTTTCTCGTTGGAAAAAAAAAAATTCTCCTAAAAAGGTTCAAATATATATTTTGAAAATAGAAGTACATGTTTTATATTGTTTAAAACTTCTACAACATTTATACATCATTGATCTACCAACTCATCTATTTACTCCCGAGTTATAATTATGACCTCATTACTTGGCAGTTAGAACTCCTATTGTCTAACAAAATCAGACATTTTTATCAGTTTCACAATTGGTCAAATTTACCATGAAACTTAACTTTGCAATTCTTGATTACCTTGTCCAAACACTCTAACATCGATCGTATTTAAGAATTGGAGTCACTATTTCCATTTCCATAATCTGAAGCTTCAACACTTCTTCTTGAACTTATTCTCATTGATCTTTTGTCAAGCACATGGCCTTTGAACTACATTTCCTTCTTGAACAGTGAAAGTGTTGAACCAAAATATTTGTAACATATGCCCATTTACATGAACATTGAGATGGATTTGTCTAGGAAGTTAATTCTATTAATCAAACATACATTTTCCCAATATTTTTTGGGACTTTTGTCAAATAGTTGCCATTCAATTGTTATTTTCATCTAAACACACATATTTTCTATCAAATACAATGCCAATTTTGAAACAAGAAGCTCTTTTTTCTCGATACAACCCAATGCTATAACATGAGCTTTGATACTACTTTGTCACATACCCACTATCCTCTATGTCATTGTTGAGGTTACGGGGTACCTAAAAACACCATTAGATGTCTCTGTGATCACTCTATAGTGTCCCCAAATGCCTTTACCTCGCCATCCAATGCTACTCACAAGATTACTTAGCCTCTTAACAATCTATGATATCTAATTAAACGTCTAACAAACAATGAACTACCAAATTCATATGCAATTAGAAGATGACAATGGAAATAACAACACATATATGAAATTCAGTCATTACCCTTTCAAATCAATGCATGACAAGACATAAAGCATTCCACAAGAAACACAACCAAGAAAACTTATCTATAGTGAAACCATGTCCACCAAATTGGTTGTTGAAGAGTGTTTTTCCACCCAGCTATAGGAACCAACTATGGAATCCACCCCAAACCAAACCATGATCCTACCAGGGTGAAGGAATCTCCTATAGGTCTCTAAAATCACTCAACCCAATCTGTTACTCACATGACAAGCCACCTACTCATTATAGAGAACTCTAGGCCTCATCTATCCATTAGACCAACCATGACACTCTCTTCCACTACCCCACACAACACAAGCAAGACCCACTCCTTTGCTCAATAGTCCTTTAGAGTACCTTTTCCTTCAAGTGCTCTTCAATGTGTGCAGAAAGAGCCCAATCTATTATTTTCCTTTTGGTAACAACCCAGGATAGAATACATTTGGCCTCTAATAGTTAATGAGTAGAAATAACATGGTTACATCTATGAAGGTTTTCCTTAGCTATTGTGGACATTCTAGGAAAGAAGATATTTCTCTCCAACGATGCCATTTTCTTCCACATTTTTAGCAGCAAGATTCTCCAACCTCTATGGCTCTTACCAGTCACTAACACATGGGAAAATTCTTGCCATCTCTAGCCATAACAACCATGAAAACTAAGGAGAAAACATCCCCATGATATGGAAGCTTGCCTCCTCTCCAGGACCAGAATTTCAAATTTAACCTACCTGTCAAGTGAAAATTTGATGACAACCATTTTTTTTCATGCCTGTCATTCTATGTTTCATGCAGATTCATAAGTGTCAATTTTTTTTAAAAAGGATCCAATTGAAGACTCAATCTCCTAGCCAGCTTCCAGTTATATTTGTCTTCCAATTATATTTGTCTATTCCCTGCCTATTCTCTATGCAAAAGAGAGTGTTCCCCATTCCCAAGCAATAAGTCATTCCTTAATTAAACACCCCTAGGCCCTATCAAAACAAAGATATAGTTGTTTTTTGGAGGTGAGTTATCAAAAACAAACTCATGAGAGTTCATAGTGACTCACACATTGTCATTAATCATGATACAATGATTCTTACAGTTTTTTTGGTCTGAAATCTTTTATATTTATAAAATTCAGAGTCGAACACTTGTTACTTCACTATTTTGGGAAGATTTTCAAAGCATCAGTTTGAGTTAAATATTGATAGATAGGGATGGGAAAAGGGATGAGCTAGTTATAGTGAACAAAGGGAGCCAGAGGAGCTGGAGGCAATGAGTTGAGAACCCTAACTTGAGTTGGCTAGAACCATAGATTTAAGCAACAAGACTACATTTTGTGAAGCTATGAACTTATTTGTATCCAAAAAAATACCAATCAAATTTTACAAAATGATCTCGACCCATAAAAAATAACAATGAATTTGATTACTTGAAACTAAAAATCTCCAAAATTTGTGAGGAACTAAAAGACTATTCCATACAACGCATGATTCTAACTTACTCAATTCAAATTTCCAAATTCCAAACTTACCTATCGTTAACCATGAAAGTGACTAGACCAGACTGGAGCAGACCCAACTGTAAGTAAAACTCTTGGAAGTTAATGGAGCAAAGGAGGAGACCCATCTGAGCATAGCATAAGTAAACCCTTCCTACGCCCATTCACTAGGTTCCTTCCTTTCCTTCCCGGGTGTGACTCGCTGCTACTCAAACATCTGTACAATGGGTGAGGTGATCTGCTACCGCTTGGAGAGAAAAAATTTAGAGGTTATATCCCTGCGTGTTTTAAGCCCACATTTTCTACCATCGATCAATCATTCCTGAGCTATGACTGTATGAAACAACATATCCTGAGAAACTATGCCTGGCCTCGTCACCTCCCTCTAATATCATTTTCACATGTTGTGGGACTTGGACATCCGGCAGGCGATATGGGACATGAATACCAATAGAGCAGCCCGATGTGCCATGTAGAAGAGATTACCAGGGTGAGTAGGATAGGATATGATGATGCCTCATTGAACCAAAATTGAAATCCAAATATGTTGGAGTGTGGGGAAAGTTACAATTACTGTCATTTATTTATTGCTTCATTTGATATCCAAATATGTTGGAGTGTGGGAAAAGTTACAATTATTGTCATTTACTTATTACTTCATCGAACTTGTAGTGACACACCATGTCTACCTACCCATGCATACTCATTTATTTCTTCAAACTTCAACCAGTTATGATTCACTAACCTTGGTGAAGCCATGCGTATAGCCTAGGGCCTTTACCATATAGCCTATAGCTTATTTAACTACTAAGATTTTTGACGGGCACTCCACATACTTACATGTCAATTTGACAGGATCAAAGTTTTGATGTGAGTCAACAATGATGTGTGGAGTTCAGATTTACGTTTCAAATACGGGTTCAAGAACGAAATACGGGTTGTAGGTCGTCAAATTCCAAGCGTGCTCCTCTCCATGCCCATGAATGGGTGCTTAATTCCCATGATGGTAGAATATCCATGGAAAAAACAATGAAAGAAATTTTCTTTCATGAGACCCCTCCTTCTTCCCAAGAATATGACATATATGACACTTGTCCTAAGCTCATACCCACAAGCCAAAGATCGATGGGAGAACTTGTAAGAAAGCATGTGCAAGAAAGGGTAGTACTTTCAAAAGAGAATGGCAAGGATCAAATCACCCAACAACCCCCTTTCCTTTTCCCCTCTCGTGGAATCATAGTCCACTTGTTGCTCTCTCAAACAACCTCTTTTATAGATATTATTATTATTATTATTATGAATTTTACTTTTTACATGTTTTTACATATCCATAAACATATAATGAGAAATATACCCATAACATTGTAAAAATAATCAATCACTTAGACTCATACATTTATTAATTAAACCTTGATCTTAAACTCCGCATTAAAAATATTTACATATTTACAACATAGAATTATTATATCTCAATCTATATAACGTGATTCCCATAACATAAATCACATCATATAAATAATTGATGATTGATACATTATCATTTATAATTTACAGAATAAAACTAAAAATTACATATTTCAATGTATTTGTATTTATAGGATTATTGTATCATCACCTATCCATGTAAAATTCCTCTTTTCATTTTTCCAATATAATAATTTATTAATAGTCTCACCTAAAACATCACTTTTTCAATATAATAATTTATTCAACGGTATCATCTAAAACATAAATATATAAAAAATCATTTCTACATAATATTAACCAAACTATCATAAAGTCCACACATCATAATGTCCCACTACACGTATCTGTTCCGTGACTCAATCAACCAACAACTCCTTCATCTTAGCACATAAGGACAATTCTTATAAATTGATATTTTTAGATTATTATAGTTAATTAAGTAATTCTCTATACCAATATCAGATCTGTTGGAAGATCATTAAGTCTACTCCGAGATACAACATCTTCATTCACTAAATACAAACAATTTTAGTTAAAGTGATGTATACCGTATCTCAAGTGTTATGCCTAATTGCTTAAAATTAGCATGTTAAAAGACATAGTTTTTAGTTTATGTTAATATAAAGTGTAGGTACAATTTTATAATGTAATATAATATGTGTAATGTTTATGGTGTTATTATTGAGTATCTTTTTTAAGTAGTGTAAATGATAGATGACAATGTTGTTAGTGTACAAGAATGTATTGTGTTGTTGTGTACTTTATAATATTGAAATAGTTTTATATTGATTTAACTAGTATTAATGTATGTGGAATTATATATATATATGTATTATTGGATGTTATGTTGACATGATTATATATCAGAACTATTTAATTATATAAGTAATATTATGTGGATGAATGCAAGGATGAAAGGATTTATAGTTGAGAGTGTTTTTAAAAAAGTATGTGTGATCCAACAATCACTACCTTGTCTTTTCATTTGAAGAAATGCTAGTTTTGAATTTAGTTGACCTATAAACCTATAATTTAGGAATTGATTGGGATAGGGATGACCCTGAATACCTATTGTATTCTTAATGAATAATAGGGAACTTGTTTAAATCTTCACGTAACATTTACTTAAATAACATTGCGAAACTTTGGGTTATATGACGCTTAACACTTCTCCTAATCCTAATGAAACACATGTTGCACTAATGTGGCACTTGAAGATGCACTTGTAAAGTGTGATATGACATTTTGGAACACATGCACAATCGATATGACACTTGAAAATAATCCGCACTAGTGATGACATTTGGAAAGCATGCATACTAACTATGACATTTGGAAAATATGCATACCATATACGACAATTGGATGTGCTTCCCAAAATCTATAAGAACAAAACCCCTCCATTCAAAAGAGAGGTCATCAAGCAAACATTGACAAAATGGCCCTGGGGGATAACACAACGCTAAGGAAAAACAAAGGGATAGAGACCCAAACATAGATACAACGTTACTGAAATTACATAGAGAAAGAAGAGTATTTGTTGATTGTGAGATAGGATTGGGTATGAGTGTTTGGTTTATGAGATATATGATGACTCGAAGCCTCTACATTGGGGTACCTCAAAACTCGATGTACATCCTCAAAGTTCAAGGGTGCCTTTATTGATTAGTGTGTTAGCATTGGAATAAAGATATCTCTTGACTTGGAAGAAGGAGACCCCATAAAATTATATTAGCATTAGGATCATTCTTCTATAGATGTAAGCTATAATAAGATAAAAGAGATATTTTTTTCAAAACACAACTTGGCTAATAATTGTTGAGTCTCTTAAGAGTATGATGTTCCATGAGTATGCTCAATAAGGAGTAGGATAATTTGATATCTACCTAAGGCTTCTACTTCATTATTTGTAGCAATCTTAATTCCCTATGTATAATCGATTCTTTGAATGTCCTTCAATATCAATAACGATCCACATGGCACCTATTACCTTTGTTTTCTTTCTATTGTTTTATAAAACACTACTTTTTTAAAACTAAAAAAAATCTTTTTATAAAAGAAAATATTTTTTTAAATGAAGATTATTTAAATTTTAAAATAATCTAATATTTTTTTTAAATAGTTTATCAATTGTGATGTAATAGAGAATTGCAGGATAAGAGAAATTTAATATACAATAAAGAGATCATTAATCATAATTTAGAAGATCAAAAGTATATTTTTATTATAATAAGTGTAAAGAAGAAAATCAACATTACTAAAATTCATAGTAAAACAAGGCATCCGACAATTCCTAAAATGTTGTGGGATGAAAGAATTTGTCATCTTTGTGATTTGTGATACTAAGAAAGTGGAGGATGAAAAACATTTTCTATTATAATGTTTTATGCACATACATATTAAATTTCAATTTCCAAATATTTGTAATAATATATACATTTTGAATCTTTTAATTCATCAAAATTATGGAAATTTAATCAACTTTTCTCAATTTTTTTCATAAAACTTTAAAGTAATACAAATAAATTTTGATATTTTCCCCTAAAATTTAATAAAGAAAATATAGTCTCAATAAATATTAACAATCATCATCATTCGTTATCATAAAAACATTTAAACAAAAATTAAAAAAAAAATATTAAATAGAAAATCATTTAAAATAAAATCACTTCATTCCACTTTAAAAATCTTCATTATTCCCCACATATATAAAACAAAAATTTACATTATTTCATTTTCTAAAACCATATGTTATTTTTAAAAGTTTTTTTATAAACATTTTAAATTTTATATTATAAAAAAAATCTTAGATGGTAAGCAGACTCCTATAAGCTGGCAGACTGGAACTGGCTCATCGCTAAAGTTGAGAAAAAGATTGGTCACTGGTGCATGAGGTGGCTTTCCCTTGGAGGTCGGTTTACACTCATCAAAGATGTCCTGGAAGGACAGCCAGTGTATTGGATGGCTCTTGCAGCCATCCCTGCTACCAGGGATGATTTTAAGGATGGAATTTGTTTTTAAAATGTAGAAACCTTGGAGAATCTTACTAATCCTTCATATGCTAACTATAAATGTTTGGCGATATTTTTGTAAAAACATTCAAATTTCTAAGGATTTTATATAGTTTTTATAAAATTTAGGCGATTTTTGAGGTAAAATAATTTTATGCTATAAAATTTGGGCGAATCATTTTTAAAATAGTGAATCTCTTTTTTGGAAAAACCATGGAAAATTAGCCCGTGAGCGAAATTTAGCCCCTAAAATCATCCCTGCCTGCTACGGTACTCACAAAACTCCGCCAATTGACTTATAATTTCCTTTGGTTGGGTTGCTCAGACCACTCCCGACAACACCTCTGCAATTGGGAAGCTTTGGCAAAACCCAAACAAAAGGGCGGATGGGGGATCCAGAATTTATTTCATTTCAGCCAAGCATTTGCAACCAACTCCCTTTGGTGTGTGTTGACCACACCTGGCATTTGGCAGTCTATTATGAAAGACAAGTACCTCTCACAACACACAGTTACCAGCTGGCTTCTATCTGACATAGTTACCTCCAGGGAGACATCACTCTTCTGGAGAAACTTAACCAAATCCAAACAATGGATAACCTGTTGGCTTTGTTGGCAGCCAATATCGGGCCACTCCATTACTCTTGGACGTGATCGCATTCTTGGTATGGGCGATTCCACCATACTCCCTCCACAACTGATAGCGCATCTTCACACAAAAAACATTTGGTATCTCTACCAAGACAGAGATCGTTCCATTTCGGTTTACTCCCTTGACAGGTGGCTATCCAGCAATGCACTTGATCTCAATGCAGAGCTAGATCCACATTGGAACACCTTGTGCTCGACTTCGGGTCAATCGGGTATCCACTTAAATGATTATGATGATCAGCTTCAGTGGTTGGGGGGCGATCACTCCGGAAAAGTTATAGTCCAGAATGTATATACAACCATCACAAACACACTCTGGCACACTAATATCAGAGGCTGGAGAAAACAACTCTAGACCTAGCACCTACCTCCCAAGATAAAATTCTTCACTTGGCTCATGATCCCTTACAAATTGAACACTTGGGATATCATTCAAAGGAAGGCTTGGATTGGGCCAAATATTTTCCATCTTTGCCACAATGATGCAGAAACAACGAACCACCTATTCATCAAGTGCCCCTTCTCCAAACAAGTTTGGGATAAAATTACAATTGTGCTAAATCTTAAAACCACTTGGGACGAGCCTACTCTTGCTGACTGTTTTGACTATTGGACCCATAGGGAACAAAAACTAAAGCAGATGCCATCCCTGGTTTATTGGTTTATTTGGCTGGACATAAATACTTTTTTTTTTTAAATGGGACTCCATCTACAAGCTCTGTAGCTTACAAAACACTTGGATTATTGAAAAATTGGATTGATATCAACTCCAGAAAGCCAAGTTTGCAGATTACAAAGAGGATACTTGACTTAGAGGACACTCCAACATGTTGGTTCGATGGAGCAGTGCTTTGAAATGGCACTCAAAGAGGTGTTGGAGGATTGATCAAAATCACAAAAAAATCATCCTATAGATGGACCTTTAACTGTGGTCCAGGCACCAATACCAGGGCAGAATTATTGGGGGCCTGGGCCACGCTCTACTTGGCCTCCAGACTACATATTAAATCTCTTTAGATTCTCATGGATTCCAGAATAATTATTGAGTGGTTGAACAACAGGGGCGAACTACAAGCCATCTCCCTTCTGGCTTGGAAGGACATAATCAAACTACTTCTACCCACTTTCAAAAATCTTAGCTTCAAACATATCTATCGTGAACACAACAAATCAGCAGATTAACTATCAAAGGCATCTCTTCAGAAAAAAATGAGCATTATAACATACAACCTCGGGTTAGATGGTCATGAGGGCCCTCCCCATTTTCTAACTCTATTTTAAGATCTGTTCCTTTTCATCTTAGCAGTATTTTATGATCTGAGATTTGAAGACCACTCCTAGACTATGTTTCAACTTTGAAGAATACTTTTGTCCGCTAGAATTTCTCGGGGTTTATCCTCTTCTTATTCTTGTGTATTTTCCAGACTCTTAACAATCCTCTTGCTTTTTTTATGAACTTTCCCCCTTTGCTGGTCGAGAGACCACTAAAGGCGAAAGCTTCATATGACAGTTGTCACTTCAGCTAAGCTTTGTAATTCTCTGACTTGAGAACACATTATATATCTAATATAATCGAGAAATTTTCCCATTGGAAAAAAAAAAATTCTCCTAAAAAGGTTCAAATATTTATTTTGAAAATAAAAGTACATGTTTTATATTGTTTAAAACTTCTACAACATTTTGTCTCGAAAACATAAATTTTATGATTCTAATTTTTATACACCATTTTGTTTGAAATAAAATACAAGAATCATTTTGCATTTCCCAAAGGCGTTCCCAATGACTTCCCAAAGAATCATCTTTCTAGTAATGAAGGGGAAGGTGTGGAAGCCACATCCAAAATGAAAAACATTTGGAACATATACTTTTGAATCAAATTCAAAGGTCCAATAATTCAAATACATCCTTGTTGGCCCATGAAGTAAGGTCCATTTCAAAATATCGCATCTTTATCTTCCTTTGAGTTCAAACAAAAAAGTACAGTAATCTCTGCCACAAAAATAATGAGCAACATTTGCTTTGATAAGAGTCACCCAACATTTCTAATTTCATTAATCCATTGTCTTTAAATAAAGTTAAATCGCATTGAACTAACCCACAAGAACTTAAACGGTCAAGACAATGGCTTTGATACAAAGAATAGAGGAAGGCAACTTCACATCAAAGATTGCTTTCAATCTCTTGACAAAACACGACAAGGTAGATTTGACAATATATTTATAATGTCATTGCCATCTATTAGAAGATCTTCTCCTCACTAGAAAGCGGAGCGAGGCCTCCCCCTCTAGAGGCCATGGCTAGGAGGGTTAAGTGTGATAGGCATGCTAGGCAATGCCAACCAAGCAAAGTGGAACCAAGATTTCACATACACTATACTATGTAAATGAATGTTGAAGACAATGAATAATTTTAAACTTAAATAATGAAATGTTTTAAATATTATACATTAACTTTGTTTAAATTGAAAAATCAAAATTTTGAAAAATATTTTAAAATTGGTTTATTTTCCAAATTTTATTTAATAAATTGTATTAATTAAATTAAAAACAATAAAAAATAAAAAATAAAAACAATGTTTGAAAAACTAAAAATGGTTACATAGCAAACCCCACACGAAATGTGTGCCAATGGCCATTGTGCATTAGGTTTATTTTGGCACACTTTATATAGAAAGTTGTAAACAAATTTGACTTTTTTTTTTTTTCAATGAAAAAGATACTCTTTATATTCAAAAGGATATAAGAATGTACAAGGCTAAAGTAGCGGATAAACCACGAGAAAACAAAAGCTATGCCGATGAATCAAGCAATCCGTACAAGTTAAAGGTGAAATCATGTCAATCTGGGACCATTCCCGATCCCATGGAAGGGCAACACTCAAAGCAAGTTGATCAATCAAAGATTGATCAATGTGGAAGGTCCTTTATTGCCTTCTTCCCATCTTATAAAACAAATGTGTCCCGATGGCAAGAATAAAGCTTTTTTAGATAGAGTGTCAGCCTCGTTGTTTTCCTCTCTGTAGATGTGAGAGTAGGTAAGATTATAAAACAGCTGAGTCGCTTCACGAGTTCTCTCCTTCCAGCTCACGAGGTCCACCGCATGGAAGTCTGCACGCCCGCTCATCCAATCAATGATAATTTTGGAGTCGCCAAGAAGTAAAAGCTCATTGATATGTAAACGACTTGCCATAATAAGTGACGCCCACGCTCCCATAAGTTCTGCCTTCATGTTGGTACCGTTCCCACAATTTAGAGTCCACCTGAAACAAGTTTTAGAGTTTAAGACAATTTTCCCTCCCGCCCCACAGAGTAAGCCATCTTGTTGTGCCGCTCCGTCGAACCAGGCCACAACTTTATCAAGTGGAATTTGAAAAAAGGTCCTGCTAAGTGGTGTAACCGGTGACTGGTTATTACTCAAGGCCATCTCAGCGCTGATGAGATTGGCCACTCCGTGAAAAGAAGGTGGCTTTTCTTCGAACAAGGCTGCGTTTCTGGTCTTCCAAACCTGCCAGCAGAGAAGAATTGGCAGCTACACAGGGTTCTTTGCGACCTCCATCCATTTCTGAAAGCAAAAAGATAAGCTGGGACCTGACCAAGTTGACGTGAGTGATAGCGCTGTTGATAAGAGTTGCCACACCGATCTGGTAAAAGCACGGTCAATGAAGACATGGTCGCTCGTTTCTAAGTTTGATTTGCACAGGATACCTTGAAAATAGGACCGGTGCTCTTTAAATATATATGCTCGCCATTGACATGGCTACCTGACTTATATATATAAAGTCACGTAGCCATGTCAATGGTTAGCATATATATATAT
>SNQJ01S0004771.1:150910-172082 GCA_010110895.2 Picea sitchensis
TTAAATATATGTGCTCGCCATTGACATGGCTACCTGACTTATATATATAAAGTCACGTAGCCATGTCAATGGTTAGCATATATATATATTTAAAGAGCACTGGTCATATATATATATATATATATATATATATATTAAATTAACTAATTATTATTAAAATAATAAACTATTTAATAATTAAATATTTACTCATTAAATTTAAAATATATATATATATAGGAAAAATATATATTTAAATTAATTTATAGTAATTAAATTTATTTTAATCAAATTTATAACTTAAAATGCTCCATGCACTCAAATTATTATATTTCATTATTATATTCCATCTAATAGTGAAAGTATATTTCCACACGAAGGCTATTTTTAAACGTTAAATGTGAATGATAAATCTCATTGTTTTATTTTAATAAAATGAACATCAACTATATATTCTACAATGAGACACTATATCTTCGCTTTCTTTGAGCTATTTTTTTAAGCTTTATTGAAAGTCATACATTTAAATATAAAAATGTAATTTATACATTTGAATATAAAAAATGTAAATAAGATTATAAATTGTACTTACAATTTATATAGTTGTTTGTATTGATTTCGATGTTATATGTAATCATAACAATCGACTTAAATTTTATTGTGGTACGAGGATACAAATAAAATTATAATATTATAAAAAAAATAATAAAGACATTATCAAATCATCAATCTAAGACATAATGGTGCCTTAATTAATGGTAAACAATATTTAAATTTATTTATTGGTGATTTCATAATAAATATTGATATAATTATAATTTATTTAAACTTATATTTTTTAACTAGGTGTTGAAAGCAAATTCACCTATAGATAAGTAAATCCTCTTATCAGTTGGATATAGGCTAATGACAAACAACATGATAGATCACTACCTCTTTCTCCTAGAGCTACTCATGCCATTTCATATGCAAATGATAGATGGAAGGGAAACATACCTTAGATGTGAAGGTTGTCCAATGTAACCATTGGTTTCTTTTAGATCCAATTCCAATGATGATACTCAACCTAGTTACCTAGATAACAATCAGACAAACAAGACTTTCTCGTGCCCTTATAATATCACACATGAAATTATGCATGAAATAAGTTCTAATATAATAGCTCAAGCCTATTAAGAGATCCACAAAATCCAATTCAAGGTACGAGCTAGATTAATGAATTATACATATTTTTTTTGGGGGGAAGAGTGTATATCTATATTAAATGAAGGAGATTGCAGTAATAGATAATTGCTACTACGAGATCTATTGTCGTACTCCTAGCTTCAAGACCTGGGACTCTTCTCCCTAGCCACAAGCTTACCCTATTGAACAAGTATGACCAATCATTGTATTGGAGTAAGAAAGAAGATCTAGCTCTCACCTAGGCTCCCAATGTTGATGCCCAACATTCAACAATCTATAACAAACTTAAGACCGAGGGATCTTGGTCCAATTCACGAGCATAAATATGTTTTTTTCTTACGATGCCCTCTTTACTTAGCTTGGATCCTTCTTATAGAATCTTTGAGGAGATAGAAGATAGGCTTCATGGCATGTGAACTAAGGAATTACAAGTCGTGCACAATTTCCATGCTCAATTATGATCTTTTTCCAACCTATTAGGAGTTTTTCCTAAATTATTGCTCAACTATGATATTTTTAAACAACTATTGCTCAATAATGGGATTTTTTCTCAATTATTTATGTAATTTCAGCCTCATAACATCTCATAGAAACCTTGCAAAGCCTATGGTGGCAAATACAATTATAACAAATGCCCCCTATTGTATAAGGTTAGAAGAGGAACTAATGGTTGAAATACATTATAAAAATACATAGTGGCAAGTGGCTTTAGGAGGAGTTCTTCAGATTTAGGAACCAATAAGTACTTGTAAATAGAAATCAATTGATCATATATAGATCACCCCTGAGGTAGGCATACCAATGCTTGAATATATGAATAAGCATGGTTGCTAACACAATACATTGTGGATCCATGAAATGAGATGCAAGACCATGGCCATGAAAAAGTACATGGTGGATCCATGTTATATAAGAGATCATAGCCATGAGAAAATACGATGTGGATCTATGTCATAGTATACATCAGGAAGATATCTATCATGAATGAGAATGCACATGTGGTCTTTAAAGTACTTATCAACCAATGATATAATCTTGTGAAACTTAGTAAGGGTAGCATTCATGGATTCCCTATCCCAAGGTATTCAATTCAAACTCATCGATTGTACAAATCTACATCATGAAAATGAATGAGTTGATGTCAAGCATGGTAGAAATTATTATTGTTCATTGATGAATATCATTAACAGATGTGAGGAGACCCACTGATAATGAAAATGGACCCCAAGGCACACGGTACATATAGAAAGTGTGAATAAAGGATCTAATGTAAAATAGTAGTAGAATCAATCAGTTAGGGGTCAATGATGAAAACTCATTGTCAATCACAGGGAAACCTGTCATTGATGTCTACAAGTCCCAAGGTACTATATAGTTTCTAGATCCACTTCCTAGATAATGATATGGTGTCGATAGGAAGAGATTTTTCAAATGAGGGCCTTAATGTATTCCCCATCAATCAACACAAAATAAAAAGTGAGTGATTTGTCTAAAGAAAGAAAGCACCAAATACAAACTGACACAGGGATGGTTGACATGAAAGGTCAACAAGATTACAAAATGGTTGAATTGGGTGCACCTTCCCTTGAATATATAACACAAAAAAATAATGACTTGGGTGGTATTGAATCAAAGGGACCAATTGACATAGTGCAACAACATAGGAGGCATTGAAGCACCTCCATAGTGACTAGAAGACTAACCAGTCAAAGGAGTAGATAACTCATAATCATGGTACAACTCGTAAGGTAATATAAATACCAATTGTAATAAAATAACATAAATAGGTGTCATGTTCAAGGGCAATAGTAACCGATGGTTGCCACTCAAATTGGATAAAGATCAAGACTCTTTCACTCCTTTTTTATTTTTATTTTTTTGTGTGTGTCTTTTTCATGTTTTAATGAAAGCATAAAAGAGATACAAGTATGGTACAACATAGAAAATGAGTGGCTCGATGCCATGCAACTAAATTCCAAGTGCATGCCACATGCCTATGAAAAACAAATGCAAGAAAGGTTCTAGGAAAGTAATGTCCACTCATCACTATTTCCTCCAAGGATAAACAATCACAAAATGGAGGAAAATGGTTGCAAATGACAAATGGTCAAGATTGACTATAGTGGAAATAAGAATGATCAAGCAAATGATAGTGTAGCAGAATGCAACAAGACACAAGCAGTTAATAAGCACATGTTGAAGAAAACTGAGGTACTATGAGGCTGCCCAACAGGTCTTTCTTTGACCTCTTGTTGGGCTTTAAGTTTAGTCTCCAAAACTATCCTTTGTTGTTGTTTTAGGACAACAAACAATCAAGTACTTTTATGCTCATAATTTGATGGTTAAGTGCTCTTTTGAGGTGTCGTTACAAGTGCTTTCGTAACCGGTGGTTAGCACATGCAATATACTAAAAATAAATAACACTCCTCTAGATATTCACAACTCTTAAATGTTTATATAAACAACTAAGCATGCATGAAATTTAGGACACAAGTATTTTTGGTCAACACGACCCAGGATAACCCCCTCGAGGAAAACCAATATAGAATGAAGGTATATATAAGTGATGTCTAAAGCATGAGATACAAAAAGTATACAAATATAATGGAACTGGATACAATAGCAACTCCTCTCGAGATGTTTTGGAGTTCCAAGAAGAGAAATGTGCCCAAGATTAGTGCGCCCTCTTCCCTTATTTCTATATCCACTGAAATAATGTGCCCTTGACCCTCTGACCTCAGATGAAGAAACCATTGCACAGAAACAAGTTGTTGTGTGCTACCTCCATGTTGAATCTGACAGATCTCCAATCCTCCAAGTGTAGCTAGTGCATGCCCTCCTCCTATAGTTCGTCCTCCTCCAAGAAAGAATAACCACCACAAAATAATGAGGGTATAATATTGCATGAGTCCTCCATGAAAGGAGGTGCCCAATATTCCCTCAACCATAACCTCCATCCTCATCTCAATGCTCTCTCTCAAACTCTCCAAGTCAACAAATGAGTGAATGAGCCTCCTTTGGCCCTATGCGCCCCTCTTGAACCATCCATAAGGAAACCTAAGATTGGATGGATAGGATCACCCCAAGCCATCTCTATTCCATGGTTGATATCTCTCCAAAAGTATCTCAACTCAAAACCCACTTTGGGTTAAGTTTCCTAAGTTCACTTTATGTCCCCTCATTCACCCACATAGTGAATAAAATGTCACTTTTGCCTTAAGTGACAAAATTCCAACTTTTTGAATTAAGTGAAGTCAAAGTGGAATTAGACATAAAGTGCAAGGTACATAGTCCCAATGTATTTCCCTCTTGTGGTTAGAGACCCAAAACAACAAGGGGACCACTTCCCAAGGTACACCAGAACTCAACACTCCCTCTTACCGAGGAAAGTGTTTCTCACCAAGCCCATCTTGTCTCTGAAGTAGACATGTTTTCCTCTTGGCAGAGCCTTGTTGAGAATATCTGCAACCTACTCATCGGTTGTAATATACTAAAGTTGTACTGCCCCTCGTTGAACCTAATCTCTGATGAAGTGGTATCTGATCTCTATATGTTTCGACCTGTCATGGAACACTGGATTCTCAGAGAGTTTGATACAACTCTGATTATCGTAGTGAATGACAGTTGGAGGCAACTCCTAACCAAATAATCCTACCAACAACTTATGAAACCAAATGGCCTCTAAACTGGCTTGATTAGCTACCATATACTCTGCCTCAGCTGAACTCAAAGCAAATGACTTATGTTTCTGGCTGTACCAGGAAACAATTCCTGAACCCAACCCAAAACAACACCATGAGGTGCTCTTCCTATCAATAGCACATCCTACCCAATCTGAGTCTGTGTAGCCAACCAAAATCACTCCATCCCCTTTGACATAGTCCAAGCCATAATACACTGAACCTGTAATGTACCTCAAAACATGATTTTCCCCAATCCAATGAACACTCCTCGGCTCCACCATGTACTGGATGAGAGTGTTCATGGAAAAATAAATATATGGTCGAGTGTTGACTAGATACATCAACGATATGATCAACTTTCTATATCATGTAGCATCCACCAACTAGGAATCTGAAGCGCTAAGCGTCTTCCAGTTGGTGACCATGGGTGTTGACATAGGCCTGTAGTCGTCCATCTAAAACCTGCTCAAAATGTCTACAACATACTTCCCCTGTCCTAGGAAGATGTGACCCTCCTCTTTCCATACCTCCACACCTAATAAATAGTGCATCAACCCAATGTCACTCATCTCAAACTCTGATGCAAGACCCCACTTGCACTCAACTATGAGATGCTCTGCTCCTGTGATGAACAAGTCATCCACAAATAAAATGAGAATGAGAGTGTCCTCGCCTCTAATGATGTAATATAGGTTAGGATCGACATCTCTCTTCTCAAATCCCATCTGAATCAAATATGAGCCAATGCATGAATACCAAGCTCTGGGAGCTTTCTTCAGGCCATACCGTTCCTTTCTCAGAAGGCACACGTGAGACTCTCTCTCAAACACCTCAAACCCCTATGGCTGCTCAATGTACATCTCCTCCTCAATAAATCCATTGAGAAAGGTGGTATTTACATCCATCAAATGTATCCTACAACCCATCTCTACTGCTATGGAAATAATACTTTGAATGGAAGTGTATCTCACGACTGGTGTGAATGTCTCATCATAATAAACTCCCTCTACCTAAGAGAATCCACACGCCACAAAATGGGCCTTGTGTTTCTCTATGCTGCCATCTGCAACATACTTGGTCTTGTACAACCATCTAGAAGTCACAACTGACTTCCCCTCTAGCCTCAACACCACCTTCCATGCATCATTGTGCATAATGGAGTCATACTCTTTCAGCATGGCCTCTCGCCAAACCTGTCGATCAAATTCTTGTGAAAATATCTTGGGCTCTACATCTGTGATGCTCGTCACCATCGCCATGTAGGACCTAGGCCTCTCTGGTGCTCTTCTCTCTCTGAACTATCTCTTGGGATCTCCTACATTCTCCTTGGCTTCCTTTAGGGTATGTTGAAACCATCTCAATTTTCTCTTCCCTGGAGTAACCAAAGGAGAAGTAAGATCTCTACGCCCAAGAGTCTCTGCCTCATATCTAATCCCAAAACTCCGATGTCCTGAAGCCTTTTCACCCTCTTCCTGAACCCCCTACAACTGTGAACCTGAAGTTGTGCAAGGTGACCCTCACCCTAGAAACTGGTGCACTTGACTCCTGAGGTTGTGCTACCTCTGAAACATCAATCTGTTTCTTCAAAAACTTCTCACCACTGTCTCTCGACTCAAGAGACCTCCTGAAGTCTCTACCCTCCTCAAATCTAACATCTCTTCTCACCACCACTCTCCATTGTGATGAAATGTAGATCTGGTAGGCCTTCGAGACCTCTGAGTACCCAACTAGAATCCCCTGCTGGGTTGTGGGGCCTAGCTTTATCCTCTTCTTCGAGGGGACATGAGAGTATGTCAAGCATCCAAAAATCCCAATATGCTTAACATCGGGCTTCCTTCCAGTGAAGGCCTCCTCATGAGTCTTCTTCCCCACAACTCTATGGGGACTCTTGTTCTGTAGATAAACTGCAACAACACTCACCTCAACCCAAAGGTATAAAGGCAAAGTATGATCATACAACATAGATCTTGATGCACCTGTAATCGCCCAGTTCTTCCTCTCGACAACCATGTTCTACTAGGGGTTGTAAGGCACGATAATCTATATTTTGATCCCTGCATGGGTACATAAGTCTACAAACTTTGTGGAGGCATACTCACCTCCATTGTATGACCACAAGACCTTGATCTTATTTCCTGTCTAGTTCTCCACAAGAACTTTGAACTCTTGGAACCTCTTGAAGACCTCACTCTTGGCCTTCAAGAAATAGATCCATGTCTTCCTTGAGTGGTCATATATGAATGTGAGATAATACTCACAACCACTCAAAGACAAACAAGACATGGGCCCACACACATGTTTGTGTACTAAATCCAGTATCCCAACTGACTTGGTGTCACTACTAGGGAAAACAACCTTGGTAAACTTACCAAGCGCACACCCTATGCACACATCCTGATGTTCTGAGTTGAATTGTGACACTCTTGTCACAACCTCTCTCATCCCTCCAAGAGCCCCATGCTGAAGGTGATCCATCCTCTGATGCCACAACTCACACAACTGAGTGATGTTGTCACTACTCGTTACCAAAGCATGCAGGGGATGAAAAAGAAATCTGTATAGTTTATCATCCCTCACTCCAATCACCTACCCTGAGGTGATACGTGACCCCTTGGGGTGTATGAGGACCTATGTCCCTCTGAAGGACACCTCAAGACCCCTATCCTAGAGGGTGGAAACTAATATCATATTCTTCTTCAACCATAGGATGTACAACACATCCCTGAACGAAATGGGTGGTATACTCTCCCTCTGAAAAGTACTTGTGCCACACCCAACAACTCTAACGATGGTTTCATCACCAACATCAATCTCCATCTTGACCCTGGATCTTTGAGTTCAGTGAAGTTCTCTCTAACACCAGTCCTGTAGCTTATAGCCTCGTTGTCTATATACCAAATGCTAGGTGTAGACTCATCTGAAGTGCAACAAATAAGGAAGACACATTCCCTCTCAAATTGTGCCTAAAGCTCTGCCTCATCTATTGTAGTTGTTGTACCACCCAACATCTTCTTCCTATTGGGACACTTTCCAACATATTTCCCCATCCTCTTACAAGAAAATCACTTCACTTTGCTCATATCCATTTTCTACCCACTACCACTCTCTCCCTGTGGCTTGGCCTCCATCTTGGGACCCTATCTAGCACCCTTTCTGACCTTCTTCTTTCCCTTTATCCAAACAGAAATATCATCATCACCCTCAGATATATGCTACTTTCCTAAAGACCCAGAGCTGCATCTCAACTCCTCCTATACAAAGTCATCCTAAAGTCTCTCCCAAGTAGGCATGACCTCTCGGACTAGAATGCCTCGTAAAAATGAAGCCCAAGGTTTGGAAAAGTTGTTTAAAGTCGTCCTCACCAAAAAGTATGGATCCACAATCTCTCCAACTGCTACTAACTCATCTTGAATCTAAGTAAATATGCCAAGGTGTAAAGTGATCGACTTTGTCTTGAGCATCAGAATGCTCCTGAGCTTGTCCTACATAACCATCTTCTGATTCTGATTGGGACTCTAGTAAAGATTTCACAATGAGGCCCATATCTCAAAGGCATAGTCTTTCCTAGTCAAGTGGGGTATGATGTGGTCTCTCACTACATCAAAAACAATGATCTTTACCTTGGTGTTCTTCTTCCTGAAATCTGCATCCAACAATGGATATGGAACAAGTGCAGGAGGAATCACCACAAGTACTTAAACTATATCCCAGTTCAAGATCCTCCAAGATGAATATGATCCTGGTCTTCCAAGAGGACCGGTTTCTAGCTTCGGATAGCCTATCCTCTTACCTCATCTGAGACACTGACATGGTTGTCCATTGAAAATCACATTGATGCTACAACTGCAAAAAAGTACAACCTCACTCCTATCAACATAGGTGTGAAAAGAGGTTGTCCAAAATACAACCTCACTCATGTCAACACAAGTGTGAAAAGAGGTTGTCCAAACTCAACCTCACTCTTGTCAACACAGGTGTGATAAGAGGTTGTCCACAAATGTCCAAAATAGTCCCTCAAAACTGCCCACCGAATGCTCTAAAAATCAACAAGTCTTTGCCACCAAGACTTTGATACCATGAAGAAAATTGAGGTACTATGAGGTTCCTCAATAGGTCTATCTTTGATCTCTTGTTGGGCTCTAAGTTTAGTCTCCAAAACCGTCATTTGTTGATGTTTTAGGATAGTAAACAATCAAGTACTTTTATGCTCATAATTTGATGATTAAGTGTTCTTTTTAGGTGCCTTTTAAGTTTTTTCGTAACCGGTGGTTAGCACATGAAATATACTAAAACAAATAACACTCCTCTAGATATTTACTACTCTTAAATGCTGATCTAAAGAACTAAGCATGCATGAAATTTAGGACACAAGTATTTTTGGTTAACACGACACTAGATAAAACCCCCCCGGTGAAAACCAATTTAGAATGAAGGTATATATAAGTGATGTCTAAAGCATGAGATACAACAAGTATACAAATATAATGGAACCTGATACAATAGAAACTCCTCTCGAGATGATTTGGAGTTTCAAGAAGAGAAATGTGCCCAAGCTTAGTGCACCCTCTTCCCTTTTTTCTCTATCCACTGAAACAATGCACCCTTGACCCTCTGACCTCAGATGAAAAAACCCTTGCACAAAAACAAATTGTTGTGTGCTACCTCCATGTTGAATATGACAGATCTGCAATCCTCCAAGTTTAGCTACTACTTGCTAAGTGTGCGCCCTCCTCTTATAGTGCACCCTCCTCCAAGAAAGAACAACCACCACAAAATAATGAGGGTCTAAGCCTCCATGAGTTCTCCATGAAAGGAGGTTCCCATGCTTCCCTCAAGCATAGTCTCCATCCTCATCTAAATGCTCTCTCTCAAACTCTCCAAGTCAACAAATGAGTGAATGAACCTCCTTTGGCCCTATGTGCCACTCTTGAACCATACATAACGAAACCTAAGATTGGATGGCTAGGATCACCCCAAACCATCTCTAATCCATGGTTGAGATCTCTCCAAAATTATCTCAACTCAAAACCCACTTTGGGTTAAGTTTCCTATGTTCACTTTATGTCCCTGCATTCACCCACTTAGTGAATAAAATGTCACTTTTGCCTTAAGTGACAAAATTCCAACTTTTTGACTTAAGTGAAGTCAAAGTGGAATTAGACATAAAATACAAGGTACCTAGTCCCAATGTATTTCCCTCTTGTGGTTAGAGACCCAAAACCACAAGGGGATCACTTCCGAAGGTACACCAAAACTCAACACATGCTACCGTAAAGAAACAAAAGTAATTAGAACCCCTTTTGGACATGGCTAGAAAAAAATTAAGAGAGAATCTTGAGCTCTCAACTTTTAATTTATGGCGGGGATAAATACAGGTTCACGAGCATATGGATAATTGCAACACGGACACTGATAAAAAATATATGGATGTTATCTAACCCATGAAATGTAGGCACTATCACACAAGTTACGATGTGCAATAGAGAAGGGCTAATTTCAATAATTGGCGGGGTTGAACCTAAGGAGTAATGTAAAAAAATAGATGGTTAATAATGTAAGATTGGAATGTAGGGAAAAACCTATCACTATAAGCCAGATTGAAATGCATACCTCATGGTTTAGTGATGATCTCCATAGAAAAGTATTAAAGAAAATGTTTCCAAAGCCTATATACATGATCAACAACACTAGTCTAGAAGTTAATAAATCCAATATAAACTTCCAATAGTAACCCATGCTCTGTGATACAAAAATTTGAAAACAATAACCTTAAAAAAACAATATGGTACAAAGTACTATACACAACAATGATGTTTACGCATAGTACTTCTATAGGTAGATACCAACGTGAGGCTCATGCCAAAAAATTATTTTGTTATCAATGAACTCATAAATCCCTGTTGGCAACATGTGGCTCACCATGAAAGGGCCATGCCATATAGGATTGAATTGTTGAATTTTCCATCAACCTTAGGTATACTCTTATACCATGTTAGCTTTCTAATCCTAGCCCTAGGTAAATTGTTTTCTAGTGATTTCCTTGCTATAAATCAGATTAGCAGCTCATAAAACAAAACACACTTGCTGGAATAATCAACCTAAACAAGCAGTAGAATCAATATTGGAAACCCAATATCATACACAATACACAAAGATATTATACCCATCAATTGAGCTTATCATTCAAATAACTTTAAAGCTTACAAGGGCTCCCAAACCTGGGAAAATGGCCCACAAAGAAATACATAAAACTATAGACTACACCTGAAAACCCTAGCAGTACTCTTGGTATGTTGTACGATCCCATATTTTCATGTTTTTCAAGATGTACACACCTTTCCTAAGGAAAACTCGCATATATGTGCTTGTCTCCATTGAAACCCACATACACTCACACAAAGACTGTACGAAAAACTTTGTATGGTGTGACCCTGCTACTGTGGCTCCAATCTGTTGAAACCCAATTGTGGATTCCTTTGTTCTCTCTTCTCCCCGACCTATACTGATCTCTATATGGAATTCCTTCTCCACCTATCCGATATCTCCTTGAATCACAGTCCTTCATGATCCAACCCTTGAGAAAAAGTCCTTCTTTGATATCTCTAAGTGAAAGTATTTGACTCCACACTAGAAAATTTTTGTCTTTGTTGTTCATGTGTAAAGTGTCTTCTTCCCTCGCCCTATTCTTGCTTTTATAATCTTGAGTTATGACCTTACCCTAATCTCTAAAGTGACTGACGATCGAGATTATATCTTACCTCACTTGATATCAATGGCTAAGATTTAATTCACTAATACTAATACTTTAACACTTCCTTAAATAAACTCAACTAATTAATAAAAACAATTTACTTTAATAATTCCTTTAATTAAACTAAATTTCTAAGGTAGAAGGATTTGGACGACTTCCACATGTCTAGACACTTAGATCTTTGCGGAAGTACCTGTCCGATGCTACAAACATCAACATTCCCTCTTAGCGAGGAATGTACTTCTAGAAGAGCCACCTGGAATTGGTTGTCCCTCCAATCTTGGTACAATATCTTGCACATCATACTACCCCATGGAATTCCTCCAAACATGTTGGTCTATTTCTTCCTGAACACTGGAAGACTCAAAATCAATGATGCTACTCATTATCAACATGAAGTTTGGAAACTCCTTTGGAGGCCTTCTCTCCCTAAATGTGCTCCTAGGAGCTTCAACATTCTCCCAAGCACCCCTAAATGTTTGCATGAACCATCTATGTTTCTTGACAGAGATGGAATGGGATAACTTCTCCTCTCCACATGAAGGTTGAATCCATGAATTGGAAGTCCCTGAAAATTGTTCTCCCTTTAGAGCCTCCCACTCCTTGTCCATTTCCATTGACATTAGCTCAAACACATCTGAAATATCCAAGATCATCTTGGACCTACTCTCGCTACTTGGAAAAACAACCTTAGTATTCTTACCAAGTGTACACCTTTGCAAACAACCTGTTTTGCAACTATGAAATATGGGATACCAGTGACAATCTCCCTCAGAATCGAAAACGTATTGTAATGCAAGTGTCCCATACTCCTGTGCCATAAATCACACATGTTGTCACTGCCATGTACCAAGGCTTGAACTGGCTTGTTCTTCAACCTGTATAACTTTCCCTCTCTAACCACAATGCTCACTGTTGTTTCATGGTTAGCTCCCTCTAAACGTATGAATACTTTCCCTCTCTTGGAAAAACCCTTGTTCTTCATAACTGATACTGAAAGAAAATTATTCCTAATTCGTGGTACATCTAGCACCTCCTAGGATTCCAACGAACCTCCTGACTCAATTTGGAACAAGATTTTTCCCTCTCCCTCCATTAGATACTTGGCATCATCACCAAGCTCCACATGGATCCTTGAGTCCTTTGTTAGGCTGCCATGCTTCTATCATATTTTCTATCCATTAAGAAATAACCAACTTCTGCAACCTAGCATCTATGTCGCTACTATACGACCCTGTACTTGCAACTTGCACAAGTTGTATCTGCGTGTTCCTTTTGCAACATGCATATGTACAAGCTTTTCTCTACTGAAACTCACATATGTATGCACATGTTCCTTCTTTAGCATGTGTATATATGCGCATGTTCCTTCTATAGAATGTGTATGTACATGCCTATTCATTTTGTATCCCACGTATGTATGTGATCTTCTACACTTTAGCCTGCATACACACGCTCCCTAAGTGACCTTCTCAATGCGTACAAATTTGGAACTCTACTCCAATCTGTTGGAACTCATGGCATTGCTCCAGTTGCTCCCGTGGATCATATCTGTTGCTCATATCTTTCCATATTTGTTCTTGTTACCAAATATGTTTGTTGTTGCCTCCTCCTTCTTTGGACTAATCAAATCTCTAGGTGAAATTCCTTCTTCACCCTTGCTAAATATCTTCTTGAGAAAAAATCCTTCTTTGCTCTCTCTATGAGTAACTAACTCCAATAGATCTGTTATCCCTTAAGCTGATCTCTGGATGAAATTCCTTCTTCACCCTTCTTGATATCCTTTTGAGTCACAGTCCTTTGTGGCTCAAGCACTCAATGAATTTCACTGTTGAAACTGCCTTTGTACAATTTGTGCGATCATATATGCGCCTGTTCCTACTGAAACCTACGTATGTATGTGACTTTCCTTTACTAAAACCCATGTATATATGCGTCTATTACTACAACAACCAACATTCAGCTTCATAGTACTACAAAACCAATTTTAACCTCTGTACAGTTGTTTCCCAGAAATATGTCCTTTGATTTATGTCTACTAGTTTATAGATATGTAGAGATCTCCTTGCAGGTTTGATAGATCTAGTGCAAACTAATGTATATCTATGTTTGGTCCTTTAAACAACCACTGTTGCAAATCATATCTAATAGATATGCCATTGTGAAAACTGAGATTGGCTCCCTGTCAGAGACAAAGCTCTGATGCCATGTTGAATTTTCCTTCAACCCTATGTATACTCTTATACCATGTTAACTTTGTAATCCCGACCTTAGGTAAATTACTTTCTAGTGATTTCCTTGTTGTAACTAAGATTAGCAGCTGAGAAAATAAAATACACTTGTTCGAATAATCAACCTAAACAAACAACGAAAGCAATACTAGAAATCGAATCTCATGCACAATACACAAAGATATTATGCCCATCAACTGAGCTTGTCATTCAAATTACTTCAAAGCTTACAAGGGATCCCAAACTTGGAAAAATGGCCCATAGCGAAATACATAAAACTATAGATTACACATGCAAAACCTAACAACTCCTGGTCTACTGAACGACCCTATATTTTCACATTTTTTGAGATGTACGTGCCTTTCCTTAAGAAAACTCACATACATGCGCACAAAGACTGCACGAAAAGAATTGTACGATGCGACCCTGTTGATGCTGCTCCAATATGATGAAACCCACTTGTGGATTCCTCTGTTCTCTCTTCTCCCTGACCTATACTGATATTTAGATGGAAGTCCTTCTCCACCTATTCAAGATCTCCTTGAATCATAATCCCTTTTTATCCAAACCTTGAGAAAAAGTCCTCCTTTTCTCTCTCTTGTGTATCAACACACAATGTCTCTCACAAGAATCTTCATGACTTAGCCACACTAGAAAAATTCCTTCTTCGTTATCTTTGTGTGAAAGTATCTGACTCCACACCAACAAAATTCCTTCCTTTTTTTTCTTGTGTAAAGTGTCTTCCTCCCTCACCCTAGTCTTACTTTTATAATCTTGAGTTATGACCTAACCCTAATCTCCGAAGTGATTGATAGCTGAGATTATATCTCACCTCACTTGAGATCAATGGCTAAGATTTAATTCACTAATGCTAATACTTTAGCATCTCCTTATATGAACTCAACTAATTAATAAAATCACTTTACTTTAATAATTCCTTTAATTAAATTAAATTATCAAGGAAGAAGGCTTTCGACAACTTCCACATGTCTAGACACTTAGACCTGTGTTTAAGTACTTTTTCGATGCTACAAACATCAACACAAATTTACACATTCCTAATATATCATGATTCTAGTCATGAACTAGAACCAAGTTATTGTTAGAAACCTCTCGAGGACAAACATGCTTAGGAATCTCATGAGCTATCACATCTCCTTGATGATTCCTATGAAGACATGGTAAATGTACAAGACATTCATCATCGATATGGACTGGAATGGAAAATTCAATGGTGAGTTCTAAAAAGGAAATCCTAGACACAATTGAGTGAAGGCCTAGCATTTCACTAGATGACCCAGAAAATGCATCCCGAAAGTCTTTGAAGGGCCAAGCTTCATGGATATTTCAAGAGGTAGATTGTTCAAAATGTTTGCTATGATTCCTTCCACAAATACATTGTGTGCTATAGGGGGATTTTTATACCTATTAACATCATTAGTTGAAACTAGACTTTTTGTGTCAACCTCTAACTATTTTAGTTCATGAAGAAAGAAAAATCGACGACACATGTCTTCCCATATTATATTATACATAGTCATGGATTCAAGGATAGACTCATCCAAAGGAAACTCAATATCCAAGAAATCACATGGACTGAGAGGGTTGATGGCGTAAATTGGTGAAGTGTATTGATTATATTCCATATTATGATGGAGATTCTGACCAACATCGATGGATTCCGATTGGATTGCTTGATAAATAATATACACCATTCTAAATGACATACTTTTCCAAATGATTTTATTTTCGAAGGATGAGGCACTATCGAAGGATCTTGATTGACCACTAATATGTCAGACGTAATTGATCTATAAGACAAGGAACAACCTTGTGATTCAATGTCACCTGAAGATATCATACAAATAGGAGTTGAGTTTGAAGGATTGAATGGTGGAGGAAGGGTGATTGTACCCATTAAATATGACTATTTAAACATGCCAACATTTGGACACTATCGTAAGCACCTATAGAACCATTGATGAATGGAATATTTTCACCAATGTTAGTTCTGTAATCTAGCATATAATAGGATAATTGATCAATAGTAACCAATTTTCCTTCATAAGGAAAGTGGAGGACTTTAAATATTGAGGACACAGATATCGTCATTGCATAGAACCAACTACGCCCTAACAAAAGATTATAGTCTATAGGGGCGAAAACTACTTCAACTTCAATTGAAACAATCTCTCCACCTAACTCAATGGGAAAGGTAGTAATGGTTCCATGGGGATTAAACATATGGCCATCAAATTCTTTCAGCATGGTATTTTATTGGACAAGATCTAGAGAACCTAAGGCTCTCCAACATGATAAATACATGATGCAAGTGGAGGTTCCTTCATCAATAAATCATATAAATATGTTGTTCCCACACAAATATACTTGGATTTGAAAAGATATTTGGTTGGTGGATCCTAGGCCAACTCCGATAAATGTCAAATGTAATGAAAGGAGGATCTCAGGGATCAACTATGCCAATTGTAGTCAACAATGCTTTATGTTGCATGGGGAATGTTTGAAGGACCTCAAGAGAAAACACAACACAAGGTCTGTGGGCTAAATCCTCTACAATACTCTAATTTTGGGTACCCTGAGCATTAGGATTGTGTGTTGACCTTCATAAAACACCCTTTGGTGGGTGAAGAACAATATCAAAGGATGAATTCTCTATTTGCAAATGGACACTAGACTAAGATGAAGAAAAATCCTTATCAATAGGACCACTCTAAAAAATCTCATAATTACGAGCTCTAGTCTAAAGATTAATTGATTGGTCACACATGTATATGTTTGCATTTGTGACATTTAACCCTAGGGGGGATTTCCATGTGTGCCCCCTTGTGGAAGTGGGGGGTTTGTTACAATCATTTTTTCTTGTTGGGGGGGAAAAGGATTCGTGAGGATGATGGGTTTCCATGGAGCCCCCTGTTGGGATAAGTATCTATGAATCTCATCCATCTAAGGAAACTGGTGAGTAAGATGGTCTCCATTGCAAATATTGCATGGAAACTTTAACTTCTTCTTCTCTTTAGTGCCTCCCACGGTAACATTTTTATTGGGTGTATTCCCTTTCTCAGAGTTAGAATTATTCTTCTTATTTCTCTCTTTACGCCTAGGTTGTTGAGCATCCTTCATATTTGAGGAATGTATCCAATGAACATTGAAGTTCTGAGTAGGGATCGTGAAATTTTGTGATGTTGGCATAGTTGGAGGTGGACTAGATAATATAGTCATTTGACTCGTTTGACTCATTCAACCTATCAACGAGCCAAAAAATTCATGGGAAATGGAAACAACCATGCCATAACCATGTGGTATTATGGACGGTTTGGATGGATCTATTGATGGCTTAGGAGCATGCAATATTATGTCATCTAACATGAAAAAATGAGAATAAATCAAATCTACATGTTAGGCATGAAAGTTGACCTTCTCTTCAGTTACATCTCTTGACATAGCCACATCATTGGCAATTTGAGGCAATAATGACTTCATAAACCAATCTAGTAGAATTTGTTATAGAATTTGATCTCTAATGATCCTACGCCATCGTCTTCGTTCATTGATATGAACATAGATATGAGTGGTGGTACTCTGACTTAAAGACATCAAAAGTTTAGTTTTAGTCTCATAACATATAGTGTAATGTCCCTTTCCAAATAGGAGCTCCATAAGAGGAGGCTTAATGGTCTAAACCACCCCGTTAGACTATAGCCAGGGCCAAAGAAGGGTAAACAAGGTTACTAGAGGTCACTCCAGTCACAGGTGTTATATTCGGAAAGTGACATTGAGCTAAAAAGGGTTAAAAGCGCTTTTAAGTCATTATGAGCTAAAAATAGAAGTCAACAGTGAATTAGGGTTTCAGCAGTGATTTAGGGTTTTGTAAGTCAACAGTGAATTAGGGTTTCAACATGATTTAGGGTTTTGGAAATCAATAGTGAATTAGGGTTTCAACATGATTTAGGGTTTTGGAAAGCTATAAAAGAAGGGCCAGCGACCTAATTCATCATTATGCAGATTATGACTTGTCATTGAGGAGAAGAGGCGCATCTCAGGAGAGATAGTTCAATGTATTCAAGGAGGAAGACACCAGTTGGCTGATTTTGGTGTTGAAAGACACACCCTAGTCACCGGGAAGATCATCCAGGTCTTCCATCATTCTTCATTGATTCCACAATGCTCCCATATTCCGGGTATTATCTTTTAGTTGATTATTTGTATTCCAGCTAAGATCCTTTTGTCTTTTGATCTAGCCGAGTGTTGTTATTTTATTCAGCCGCAGTTGCTTATTTATATTCCGGCTAAGATCCTTTGTATGTTGATCTAGTCGAGTATTGTCAGTTATTCAGCCGCANACAGGTGTTATATTCGGAAAGTGACATTGAGCTAAAAAGGGTTAAAAGCGCTTTTAAGTCATTATGAGCTAAAAATAGAAGTCAACAGTGAATTAGGGTTTCAGCAGTGATTTAGGGTTTTGTAAGTCAACAGTGAATTAGGGTTTCAACATGATTTAGGGTTTTGGAAATCAATAGTGAATTAGGGTTTCAACATGATTTAGGGTTTTGGAAAGCTATAAAAGAAGGGCCAGCGACCTAATTCATCATTATGCAGATTATGACTTGTCATTGAGGAGAAGAGGCGCATCTCAGGAGAGATAGTTCAATGTATTCAAGGAGGAAGACACCAGTTGGCTGATTTTGGTGTTGAAAGACACACCCTAGTCACCGGGAAGATCATCCAGGTCTTCCATCATTCTTCATTGATTCCACAATGCTCCCATATTCCGGGTATTATCTTTTAGTTGATTATTTGTATTCCAGCTAAGATCCTTTTGTCTTTTGATCTAGCCGAGTGTTGTTATTTTATTCAGCCGCAGTTGCTTATTTATATTCCGGCTAAGATCCTTTGTATGTTGATCTAGTCGAGTATTGTCAGTTATTCAGCCGCATTCAACCATTTTGTAATCCAAAGAGATATCATAATACAAACTTTGCAGTCCTTTGTCGCGTTTATTATTTGTATGATCATTTATATGTTGTAAACCTTTGATCCTACACACACATTAGCAGCGTTTCCTAGACTAGCCAAGTCAGGAACATTACAGTGGTATCAGAGATTTTGTCCTGCCAGCCTATGACTAAAGACAATGAGTGCAGCAGAAGACCCAGAGGGTCGTGAACACGTAGGTGATGAATATGTCACTTACAACAAGATCAGGAAAGAAGGCATAGGACTGATTTTCCCACTTTTCCTCCTGGCTCAGAGGAAGAGGAAAAGGCACATAGAGAAGCAGAGAGAAGGTTAGAGCGTGAGGCTGAGTGCGAGGTAGAGAGGATGCTAGGAGACAGATATGAGCGACCAGAGGGCAGTGGCAAAGCCCCTGTAGATCCATAGGCAACTTTCATGCAGGTTATCAATGGTATGTTAGCTAGTCAACGGACCATGTCTCAATCCTTGGCACAGGTGGTTGATAGATTGGCTAGAGTGGGCACCCCAGATACACAAGTCCCTCATGCAGAACAGGGGAACTCGAGAGTAGGCAGTAGACCCTAGTAACCCTCTCGCACATACACCTCTACAAGTAGGATTCCCAGACCCTTGTTTCCCAGTTTCCAGAGGGCACCCCCAGTAGCAGCACCGCCACCGATAAAATAGAGGCCACCCACTCATGTTGATGACATTGTAGAGTATAGGAGACAATACACAACATTGGGTTGTGACTTCCATCAGGACATGACCCTAGTCAAGTATTGTGGACTCGGACTCAGGAACTGCCCCAGAGAGCTGCAGAGGGGAGGACCACAACAACAGCAGGGGCATAACCTCAATTTCATCCGAAAAGTTGGGAAACTAACCATCCCTTCTTTCGACGGATCATCCAAATACACCTCCAGAGCTTGGGTACATAAGCTAGACACGTATTACAAGATCAACCAGATGACTGAGACAGAGGCCATCAATTTTGCAACCTCACACTTGGAGGGTGAGGCACATGAGTGGTGGTACCATGGACTGGTGACATTGGGTCACAGTCGCATCATCTCCTATAGGGAGTTTACAGATAGGCTCATGGAAAAGTTTGACAAGAAGGATCCCGAGATACACTTCAGGGATCTAGCCCACTTGAGACAAACTGGCACAACAGAGGCATTCATCACAAAGTTTCAGTAGGTAGCCATGGCAGTGACAGATATATCAGAGCCCAGGCTGATCATGCTATTCATAGAAGGACTCACAGAGCCTTTGAAAGGATGGGTGAAGGCATACAGGCCTCCCACTTTGCAGGATGCCATCCTTCGCACACGAGATCTGCCAGACTTAGTGCCAAAGACTAAAACTTTCTCCAAACCATTTGTACCCCAGAGGGATCGAGAAAGGAAGCCATTCTAGAGAGAATGGAAGGGCAAGGAGAATTTGGATGTTGAGACTAGGTAAGAGATTATGAGGAAACATATTTTCTTCAGCTGCATAGATCCTTAGGTCCCAGGCCACAGGTGCATAGGCAAGGGAGAGATTCATTATATTGAGGTAGCAACAGACAACATGGACAGTGAGGAGGAGGAGCAGGATAGTGGATCCACTAGTTCAGAGGAGGAGTCAGCACCAACAAAGGAGCAGCCTCCCTGTAGACCACCAACACTGGAAGGAGCCCATCCTCCAATAGTCTCACAACCGCCAGAATAGGCTAACAGGAGGAAACCAATAAAGGGAGGTGTCATAGAAACCCTTTCTAGTGTTCCCAGGTATGATACCCTCCGTATCAGAGGGATTATCCAGGGGAAATAAGAAATTGCCCTGATAGATGGTGGGGCCACCCACAACTTCATCGACGCTTCACTAGTATCAAGACAGGCACTTCAGATAGAGGAGTTTGAGGGGTTTGATGTTGCAGTAGCAAATGGCCACACAGTGGAGTGTCTAGACAGAGTTCCAAACTTATAGATGAAGTTAGGAAACTACACAGTGAGAGACACATTTTATGTGGTTGACCTATCAGACATAGATGTAGTGTTAGGAGTTTAGTGGATGATTACCTTGGGAAAAATCACTACCAACTACCAAACCTTGGAAATGGGATTCAAAGATTAGGATGGGAAGAAGGTTGTTCTAAGAGGTATGTTGATAGGAGCACCCAGGACAGTTTCAGCTAAGAGAATGGAGAGGATATTTAGACATGGGGAGGTAGCATATGCCGCAGAATGATTGATCACTACTCAGAATGATTGAGAAGGTCGACAACAATACCACACAGAGATCAAGAATTTATTGGGACGACATCAACAGGTCTTTGAGGCAATTTGACCAGGGAGACCACCTGATAGGGGGTTTGAGCACAC
>SNQJ01S0004771.1:178907-191430 GCA_010110895.2 Picea sitchensis
ATATATATATATATATATATATATATATATATATATATATATATATATATAACACTAGATCTACTACCATAAGAAAATATATTAAAAACAATACTAAAGAGAGACATAAGTTCCCTAAAGGGGGATCATACCTCCCTTTCCTTAGTTGTGATGGAACCTCCTTTGGCATTGTAGGGTTGAATCATCCAAAGTGTGAATATAACTATGCCAATGAATATGTCTTAGGATGAAACAACAAGATTTCAATATTGGAGCTAAGCTAGTCACAAGAGGTCCCTATAGAGGTGTTGGATATGACATGTGTAAGAAACACAAGAGTATGGAAGAGGTGGAATCTAAGAGGTTAGATCAACATGTGTCACTAGTCCAAGTGCGTACTTGAAACATATTTGGAGAAGGAGAAAATAATTCAAGCAAGTTTATAAAGATGAATTGAATGGTATAAATAGGCAAGGGAATTACCTCAAGGTATAGGTGTACATTGGGTCATTATTTGCAAGGCCCAATTCATATCACCTATGTGGAACTAGACATATGGATTATGTAAGGCTATGCTATAGATTTTTAAGTCCAAACACCCCTCTCTTATGTGTGACATAAAGCACATGCATGATACCTCCTTTAGGAACTTAGTATGTTCTTCACTAAGATATCAAGAAGGGTTTGGGAGGTTTGACTCACTTGACCTCATTAATAGTAATCCTAAACATATTAAGGTCACTCATGGTCCCATAATGAAGCATATTATGTGATTGTGGACCTAATTGGAGGTTTACACCCCCAACTAAACCCCTAAAGTTAGGAAATTCCTTAAATGAGTGCCTCAAATTCAAAGTGAGCCAAACTAGTGACCAATGGCTAGAGACCAAGTGAGAGAAGGAATTCAAGGGTCCTACCAAAGTGAAAACATCCCAAAACTTAAGAAATGTGAATTTGATAAGCAACCCTTGGTGTACTTGGGTCACTATGTGATTGGTGGAGGGGAACTCAACATTGATCCTACGAAAATAGAGGTCATTATCAAGTGGCCAACTACTATCAATGCCACCGTAATTAGGAGCTTTGTGGGAGAAACATAATACCTTTAGAATCTTATAGAATCATTTTCAATTGTGGTTGAACCACTCCATTCCATAAAAAATGCCAACAAGAGTTTCCAATGGGGAAAGAATTAACATAAGGATTTTGAAGAGCTTAGACGAATTAAAATTAGTCAAGCATTGGTTCTTGCATTGCATAATTTATAGAGTCCCTTTGAAATGGAGAAATGTGCAAGTGGATATGCTATGGAAGTGATATTGATGCTAGGAGGTAAACCAATATGCTATCATTCTGACAAGTTTCATGGCACAACCTTGAACTACCTCACATATGACAAGGAGGTCTATGATCTAAAGCAAGTTTTTAACAAATGGAAGAAATCTCTAATGGTTAAGGAGATGATAATCTACACCAATCACCAATAGGTACAATGTTTACAAGGAAAAACTAAACTTCAACAAACAAGACACTACAAATGAATGGGATTTTTGCAGCAATTTCAACTTATTATCAAGTATAAGAAGGGTAGCACTAATAAGTTGGAAAACATGCTTTAAAGGCCCCAAACACCCCAAGATCATTGCTTTGGGTACTCTTATGCACATGGATTCTTTCCCCCATGATGCATACAAAAAGGAATACGTAGAACATGAGGACTTCAAAGAGGTATTTCAACAACTACAAGGCCAATTTCATGAAGAAGAAGGTGATAATGAGGATGACTACCATCCCTAGGATGTGTTTCTTTATAAGTTGGAAAGGATTTGCATTCTTAAAGGATAAAGTTTGCAACTTATTATAGAGGCTCACGCCTACAAAGTCGTAGAACATATTGGCATTGGAAAAAAATGACCAACTTACAAAGGTATTTGTATTGGTACATAACACAAGAATATGTAGCCCGATTTATTAGAAGATGCATACTTTGTTGTAACAACAAATGTAGTGATAGGGAGAGAGGTTTATACCATCAATTATAAGTTCCTACTAGACCATGGGAGAGCATCTCCATGGACTTTTTGGTTGTTTTTCTAAGAACCAAATGGGGACATGACTATCTATTTGTGGTAGTGGACATTTTTAATAAGATGTGCATTCACATGCCTTGCAAAAAACCATGACATAATAAGATGCAACAATCACGTTCTTTGAAAGGGCCTAGGTTCACTTTGGGACACCAAGGAGCATCATTTTAGACATAGATACTAGATTTCTCAATGCCTTTTGGACTACACTATAGGAGAAGATGGACACCAAGTTGAAGAGATTTATAGTGTTCCATCCACAAATGGATGGGTAGATAGAAGTAGTGAACAAGAGATTGATTCAACTTTTGAGGGTTTACAATCAAAAGCATCCAAGAACTTGGGATGAAAATTTGATCTATATTCATTGTCCTTATAACATAACAGTCCACACTTAGACTAGTAAGTCTCTTTTTGAAACTTGCTTTGCATATTTTCCACCTTCACCTTTATATGTTGTATATGGATAGCATGGATGAGTGAGGTAAAACACCATAGGGGAAGCATTGAAGTTTGAAATATTCATTAACAAGATTAGACATATCCATTTGCAAATATTGGAGACATTGAATAAATCATAGGGAAAGTAAAATGCTCGACATGACCAACACATAATCGAGAAGACATTCAAGGTAGGAGACCAAGTTTGGTTACACTTGAACAAAGAAAGGCTACACGGTTCTCATAAGAAGATCAAGGATTTGTGCAGGTATGGTCCTTTCAAAGTGTTGGAATAAGTAGGGGATAATGCCTATAAACTTTGTGTACATCCATACATGTGCATTTACTCAATGGTAAATGTGGAAAATCTAAAACTTTATGAACCTTCCATGTTAGATTAGAGAAATGAAAAGAATATATTACCTACCACAGAGGACTTAACACTATAAGCTCACATACAGTTTTGTAAAAGAAATCCAGAACAACTATATGGGGGTATCAATGACTCTAGCAAGTTGGGAAAGGACAACTTCCAAGCATGGCTAAATGGTACTCTAGGGAGAAAGTAGAGGGAAATTTTCCTCACCTTCTTCAATAAAATATTTTGGGGACCAAAATCCTCCCAAAATGGTGAGGTGTGATCTAAAAAAGATCACTATATAATTTTCCATTTATTTTAGTTCTTTTTTGAGTGAAAAAATTGGAGCCATGGATTTGAAGGGCCCATTTTAGGGGTAGGTCCTATTTTGGTCATTTGGGGCCCTAGAACTTTCAGAGCCTATTTAAGGTATCAAATGACCATTTTTTGGGTCAAAAATTTGCAAACAAAGTTCTTAGCTCTTTGACGTTGTTCTACACGTCGAGAACCTTTGAAAGATGAAAAGATCACCTCAGTCGAACTTTGTATGAGGAAGTTATGCCTCCCACAAGTTAACTTATGATTTGACCACCATGGTGCCAAGTGGATGCCACATCAACTCCTAGTACTCACTCATGTGGAATTTCAAGAATATTATAGTCTCCAAAACCCTAACCCTAATTGGGATTTGAGGCATGCAAAAACCCGCACCCTCACCCTAAACCTAGATAACTATTAGGATATGTTAAAATTGGACCGTTAGGAAAGGAAGGGGTTTCATCCATATCATATTTATTTGTTGTTCCATAGTTGAATAGAGTAGAGGAGTGATACCGTGAGTAGAGCAAAGGAAGTAAAAGACCATGTTGCATTTATTCTTGTCAGAATGTCTATTGCAACTCGATAGTGAGTCCATCTTTCTTTGTATTTGAATTTCATATTTGAAAAGAAAAGAGCAAGGCATAGTCCTCACCTCCTATGTATGTTTTCTCATATTAGGTTTCATGTGGTACATCTTCTGTTCATTGTGTGGATGGTGTGGTATTTATTTTCTATCTTCTTTTATCACATTCTATCCTAGTAATTTGAGTGCTACACTTGTACTATTAAATTATAATAATAAGTAAACACTGTCAAATAGAGATTTTGCATAAACATGTAAGATCTATTATGATGAATTGTTCCAATGGAATATCCATGACAATTCATAGATCAATAAGTTTCACGAGCATTGAGACATAGCTAGAATTTTGACTTCAAGTTCTAGAGACGCTCATTTCTTTGTGGTAAAGCTAAAAGTAAAGTTCAACACAATTAGCTTTGTTATTCTAGTGATCGTTAACTACTGTGAAGTTTGGTGTTGCAACATTTCTAGAGAAACCTTGAGGAAAATTGAACAAATCCAAAAACACTTTATAGTTTATATCTTAAAATTAAAAGCAATACCCCATATCACATTCTCCACCTAGATGTTGGGCTTTTGCCTATTGAAAACAAGACTATGATTAAGTACCTAGTTTACATTGAGCATTAGATAATTGATGTGAAGGATAGAAGAATTTCTAGCATTGTTTCTAATTCCAAAGAAAGTTACTTGAAACATAAGAAAGGATAGCATAAAGATGTTATTTTTTTGGTTAAACCACTAAATGATTCAAAAAGAGAACACTCTTCAAAATATCAATAATATCAAAAGCACTATAAAACCTAGATTTAAAGTGACATTATGGTGCCAAAAAAAATAGAAAATTATAGAAAACTAAAATAGTTATAAAACTATCATCAAAACTATCTTTATTCTATGACTAGCTTAAGGAAGAAAATAAACATTTTCAATATAATAACAAACTCTCAAAATCTTGGGGGTTAACTCAATCAGTTAGTTAGTGCCATTATTACTAAAATGTTGTCAGTAATCCAACATGTTGTGTATGTCCTTAATCCTTAATTAAATACCATGAAGTCACTAGCATTGAATCTACATCATTTGATTAGGGACCATTCTCAAATTGAGGAAAAGTACCCAAAGTTTTTCAAGAAATTGAATCTACAGCATCGTTGCACACATTTATCACGTGCTTCTAGGTCGCCCATTGCCATGGGAAATTGGAATGACATGTCCAATACTCATTTCGTCGTATGGACACGTCACGTGTATGGCGTGGATGAGCCCTTTCATATTTAAAATTGAAAAGTTAAAAACCGCCATCGCCTGCCGTGGCATTATACTTATCGACACCAACAAATCGACGAAAGGCTGGGCTTTCCAGGGTGGACGTTATCAGATGAAATATTCAATGCCTCCCTCTCAAGTCACGAGACCACGTGCAGTTTGGTGGAGTCGGAGTGACTGGAACCTCGAACCTCTCTGGCGAATCAGCTTAGGTGCTTTAACCAGGTTTTACGAAACCACGGATAAGTTTTAACCACAATTTTATCGTGTGAGGAATGCTTTATCCGACGTGTCGGGGTCGATGAGCGTCCACACCTGACGGACTTCCGTCCCTGGGGAGTTAATCTGCAGAAAGCTGTTCCGCCCGGAAAGTAAAGCCGTAGACACGACGGTTTTCTTAAAGGGTGGAAACAGGGAAAACGCTCATCTGCAGACGTTTGGCGGGAGCAGGATGGAGGTGAGAGCGGTAAAATTAAACTTGTGCAGATGGACGGCCCGCTTCAACGATCTCTCCAAACGATGTCGTAACCCGAGGATTTGCCCTTTTTCTACATGGTATCGTGTTGCTCTCGTCATTGTGGTTGAATTCATGGTCTTTGCGTTCACAGTTCTCAAAATCTCAGTTTTCCAGCTAAATTCTTGAATTTTTCCAGCTTGTTTTGGTAAATTCGAGAAAATTTGCCATTTCTTTGTTTAAGTGCCTCAGATTTTCTGCCGAATCCGCTAGATTATTTGTTTCAATTTATCATGTTAATCGTCATTTCTTTGCTTCAGAAGGCCTCGCTCTGCTCCGATTCCTGAAGGCTCGAGATCTTTCTGGCATTTGACGGGACGTTTCCTAAATTCGAGACATCCGGAGGTAAAACACGAATCTCAGTCGTCTTAGAGATTTGTCGAGAATATTTTGTTTGCCGAGATTTTGAAGATCTTTAAGTGATTCCGTGTCATTTGCGATATTTGCTGCTTCCTTCGAGAAGCTGTGGCTTTCTGTCATGATATTCGAAGTAAATTTTGTGAATTAATAGCTTCATTTTTCGACCTGTATCATTTTTTTAATCCTACAGAGCTTTGCAAAACTGCAAGCTCCCCATGTCCTGAGAATTTCATTTTCTCGCCCCGGGGAAATTCGGATTCGGTTGCTTTTAACCGAAAGGAGAATGCTTTTGCCTTGTTTTTCTTGTTAAAATCTATCGTATTTCCCACAGTTCCTCTCTTTTATGATATTTGAAGCAAATTTTGTGAATTAATGGAATCGCTTTGAAAGCTGCATGTTTCGACATGTATCATTGTTTTCTCTTGCAAAACTGCAAGCTCCCCATGCCCGGATGATTTCGTTTTCTCAACCGTGGAAAATTCGAATTCACTCGCATTTAACCGCAGGGAGAATGATTCTGGCTTTTTTTTCTTGTTAGAATCTATCGTATGCGTCTTAACGTAATCTTACATTCGGTAAGCTCCGGAAAGTATATGATCTACGCGTATCTTGAACAAAGATTTGATAGTCAATGATTCTATTGGGAAAACTTGCCTTTTAACGTGTAACGGGTCCTTTTGGTTACGCGTATATCAGATGATCCATCTAACCGGGTAAGGCATGTTTTCTGTGATGAAGTAGAAGCGGGAGAATTTCATAAAGGCGGCACTTGATCAACTTTCTACCAAACAAGCAGAGGACACGGCAACGGTCACACCAGCTGTTAAAATTTCCGACCAGCAGTTATTTATACATCAGAAGAGTATTCTCTCAGGAATCCCGGAAAATGTTGTTGTCACTCGTGCTTCAGGAATCGGCCTCGATGAAGGTGTGTTTATCGGAGCTCAATTTTCAGAGTGTAACAGTCGACATATCATTCCCCTTGGTACTCTCAAGTAAGTTATGCATTTCTCACAAGAATATTAATTGTATACATTCCTATTTTGAAACAGAGGACATTTTCCCCTAATATTTGAAAGTCTCAAATGCATCATTGAAATGCTATTATTAGTTTTTCAGGGGCTCCTGTAATATTACTGCTAATCTCAGACACAGGTTTCAGATTAATATGATTTCTTTATTAATAGAAAAAAATGGTTCAGTTTACTTTGCAACATAAAATCTTGTCAGGAATTCTCTGTGCCATTTCCTTTGGTAAATTTAAAGTAAATTTTTCTTGAATTTCCAATAAAATTGAATCAAAACAATTGACAAGAAAATGTTGCTTCTGAAACCAATCTGCAGGGATGTCCGGTTCCTCTCTTGCTTTCGTTTCAAGCTCTGGTGGATGGCACAAAAAATGGGGAAATATGCAAAGGAAATCCCTATTGAGACTCAATTCTTGTTGCTGGAAAGCAAGGTTGGATCCTTACCAAGAAAAGGAATAGACTGTGGATCCCGTGGACAAATGAGTTACACTGTTTTTCTACCTCTGACGGAGGGACCATTCAGAGCGTCTTTACAAGGAAATGAAAAGGATGAACTGGAACTATGCTTTGAGAGTGGTAAACAATTTCTGCACTCACTTCGCTATTTTCTCTTACTGAACCCTTTCATTATATCTAAACATAGTAGTTTGATCTGCCTTATCTAAGTTCTTGTTTCTATAGATCAATATTCTGTGTCTGATTTAGCCTTTAGTCTCCTGCATTTTGCCTGCACTTGCAAATCTGGTCATCAAGGGCCTTGTTTGTGGTATGTGGCTTTCTTTCCGTCTAAAGCGGAGACTTCGTTAAGTAAATTATATATTTGAATATAATTCAAAATTTGGAAACTGCTGCTTGTGAAGAACAATGTTCAACAAGAGTTGAAGAGGGTACAGTCTGGTGTATGAACATATACTTTTTGCAGATGCACATTATAATGTTAGAAACATTTTGCACTTATCTGATAAAGGCTTCTAAGATAATTCTATCCTGAGTCGTTATCAACATCAGCTTCTAGGAAAGACACTTATTGTTAGGCTGAAAGACTTCAAATAAACTTGTCAACCCCTTGCATACAGAAACCAGTGATGCCATTTGATGAGCAGAGAATGCTGCTCTATCATCTTTGTTTTATTTGGTGCTATGTCAGGGCTGTTCAAACTTTAAAGGCTTCTTTTAGATAACACGTCTCAGTCAATACTCTGCAATGCAATAGTCTTAAGCTCTCATTGAATTTTATCCATTGGTAGCGGGGATGCTCACTGGATGATTTAATGGATTGGAATTCAATTGGAGTGATATTGTAGTCCAAATTATTTAAGTGTCTGTTGCTATGTCTTTTCCAAAATATGGAGATTAATTACTTCCTTTATCTTTATTGAAGTCCACGACAGTTGGAATAATAGATTGTATTTTGTCAACGGGAAGGTGTGAATACATTCAAAATGCTCTTGTATAATAGCACTTTAGCCCGACTTATTTATTTAGAATATCTCGATGTGTCATTTCAAGGCCTTAATTATTTTCACAGAAATTTGATATTCTATTGCTTGCGAATTCATTTTGCAGGAGACTCTACCATCACAGCATCCTCTTTCACACATTCTCTGTTTATTACTACAGGAACAGACCCATTCAGAGTAATTAAAGATGCAATAAGGTAACTTTTTTAACTTCCGGCTATCTTTCTAGAAAGGCCTCATTTTCAAATTTAGATCTTGAATTTCTGACTCGCATTGAGAATTATAAAATTTTCAGCTGTCACTAGCTATGTTTGAGGTATGACCTAGGAAAATCTCCCCAAAGTCCATCAACAACTCTTGTATTTCATTAACTGATAATATTTCTAAATAGATAAGTAACAGATTGCCACTGTTCAGTTGCATAGCTTTACATTTAAGCCAAGTCGTAAAATTCAAACAATTAAAATATAAAATGCAGAAGCAAGTAAATAGTCTTCAATGCTTTGGAAATGCTGAGGATGTTTTCTATTTTGTATTTCAGGGCCATGGAGCTTCACTTACAGACATTCCGTCACAGAGATGAGAAGAAGGTATTATGGACAATCTTATTATGAATACCCCCATCTTATTGAACTTTTCATCGTCGCATATTCAGCTTAGCTTGGATGGAGGGATTTGTTTGCACATTTTCGATTCATGTGTTTCACAATTTCCATTTTTGATGAGTAAAAGCAGATACCCGGGATTGTTGACTGCTTTGGATGGTGTACCTGGGATGCATTTTACACAGATGTTTCTGCCGAAGGAGTAGAGGAGGGATTGAAGAGGTACTCTTATTGCTTTCTCTGGATTAAAATGGTTTTTATTTACTTGTTTCCTTCTTTTTTGTTATCATTTAGCGTAAAATTACAACATAAAAATATAGAAATCTAATTGTCTCCAACTTGATTACTTCATCTGCATATTCTGTGCTTGATCTTGTGCGTCCCTTCTTGTATATCATTCTGGGCTGACTGCATATTCTGTATTGATATCATCAAAATGTAGGAATCTAATTCTGTCTTCAAATTGATCGCTTCATCTGCTCTTGATCTTGTCTGTCCCTTCTTATATATTGTTCTGGGCTGACTGCATATTTGTAGTATATCATCAAAATATAGGAATCTAATTCCGTCTTCAAATTGATCACTTCATCTGCATATTCTGCTCTTGATCTTGTCTGCCCCTTCTTGTATATCATTCTGGGCTGACTGCATATTCTGTAGTATATCATCAAAATATAAGAATCTAATTCTATCTTTAAATTGATCACTTCATTTGCATATTCTGCTCTTGATCTTGTCTGTCCCTTGTATATCATTCTGGGCTGACTGCATATTCCTTATTGATCTTTTCTTTTCCTGCCCAGTAAATTTCCGTGCCTGTAATGCATCGCACTATGTTAGAGCATGCAAATCATAAAAATGTCTCTAACACTATGGCAGTTACAGCCTTTCAGATGGGGGAATACCACCACGTTTTGTTATCATTGATGATGGTTGGCAGTCTGTTGGTACTGATCAAAACCAAGAAGATGCTCCTGAGAAAAAGTGAGCACTGAGCATTCATCTTTCAGAGTTAATTATTTCAAGAAAATTATAGAGTTGAAAATGTTCTGTCGAGAAAATTCCAAATACATCCATGACAAATCAAACCCTGCTTTTCATCTTTGGCTGTTCAGGCTTCTAAAGCGCTTAACTCACATAAAAGAGAACTGCAAATTTGGAAAGAATGGAAAGGAAGGTGAAAAGCAAGAAGATCCAGCCTTGGGCATTCAGCATATAGTTGACATAGCCAAAAAGAAGCATCATTTGAAGTAAGTAATGGCCCTTTTTATAGAAAAGTTTATCCTCAAATGAATTTATATTGAGGCTAGAGCTGAAAGTGGTATTATCGTCGCTAACCTGGTTCAGGCTGTCCATATCCTTCATACTCTTAGATCTGTGATATTCTTCTGTGTTGGTAGGTATGTGTATGTATGGCATGCAATCACAGGGTATTGGGGAGGAGTTAAGCCAGGTGTTCCTGGAATGGAACATTATGATTCAACAATGAAATACCCTGTACTTTCTCCGGGTATCTTGAGCAATGACCCTGGAATGCATACAGATACTCTGACCATTCAAGGACTTGGTTTAGTGAATCCTAAAAAGGTTTTTGAATTTTACAATGAGTTGCATAGTTACCTAGCTGCCGCAGGAATTGATGGCGTCAAAGTTGATGTTCAAAGCATCCTTGAGACACTTGGAGGTGGTCTTGGTGGTAGAGTAGCCTTAACTAGAGCATATCATCAAGCACTGGATGAATCTGTTGCTCTGAATTTCCCAGACAATGGGTGCATTGCTTGCATGAGTCTCAACACAGATGCACTTTATTGGTAAGTACTAAGGATGAATGTGGTTGGTTCTTGACATTTTCATCCATACTTTGAAGTATCAGGTGGAACTGATTTTTCACTCATTTTATTTGTAGTTCAAAGCAGACTGCAGTTGCAAGAGCATCAGACGACTTCTATCCAAGGGACCCAGTAACTCACACCATCCACATTGCTGCAGTTGCTTATAACAGTATCTTCCTTGGGGAGTTTATGGTGCCTGATTGGGACATGTTCCACGTAAGAAAATTTGGTAATTGATAAGAACATTGATGTACATTGTAACTCTGTTAGATTTGTTTTAGAGTTTGATTTATCACTTTTTATTCAATACAATAATGATGAATAAAATATTTGCAGAGCCTTCATCCTGCCGCAGAATACCATGCTGCTGCACGGGCAGTTGGGGGCTGCCCTGTATATGTTAGGTATTGATGTTTCCGAGCTTTTTCTTTCGAGTTTCAAGTGTATGAAGAAACCTTTATTTCTTGTGCATTTCTGAATTTACGAAATGGCCTATTCCTAGCCAGATAGAAATATAGGAGCTCCAGCTAAGAGTTATATGTCAGTCAAGTTCTTTTGCTTGGTTTGAAGTTAATATCTAATATTATCTGTATCTCTCCGACCGACCATATGCAGTGACAGGCCTGGTAAGCACAACTTTGATTTGTTGAAGAAGCTTGTTCTCCCAGATGGTTCTATATTGAGGGCACGGTTACCTGGTCGGCCAACTCACGATTGCTTATTTGTTGACCCTACTCGGGATGGGAAGAGGTTAGATTGATTGAATCCCAAGATGAAAATTCAGAACTTAACTAAAAGTTACTTACAGTATCACTTTTTAATATTTGGCTACCTTAACTGTACACTGATTTCGGCAATGCCATTTATTGCAGCTTATTGAAAATTTGGAATATGAACACATATACTGGAGTGTTAGGAGTATTCAATTGCCAAGGTGCTGCTTGGAGCAATTTACATAAGAAAAACGTATTCCATGATACAACCCCCAACGCAATATCAGGGTTTATTCATGCAGATGATGTACATTTGCTAGCAGAGGCAGCAGAAAATGATTGGAACGGTGATTGTGCAGTGTACTCTCACAGCGGTATGAACCCATTGTGCGTTCACGCGATGCAGGATTTCCTTCTGAATAAATGAATTGCTCTTTATTTCTGAAGTTCAAATTTTCTTGCAGGTGAACTTGTGCGTCTCCCTAGGAGTGCAGCTTTGCCCGTGACACTCAAAGTAATGGAGCATGAAGTTTACACAATATCGCCAATAAAGGTGAAAAATCCCTACATATTATCAATACCTAGAATCACTATGTGCTAATGACTTACAGGCAGAAATTTGATATAAAAAGAAATCTAAGAAGTTGATCAAAACATTTAAATGTTCCTCTGTACAGAATTTAGCAGCAGGGGTCTCTTTTGCTCCAATTGGTCTTATTGATATGTTCAATGCTGGGGGCGCTATCAATGCACTAGAGTATGAAACGCAGGAAGAAAGCATGGAAGCCGAGTTTTCAGAGGATCCTGAGATGCTTGGAAAGGCAACAATTGCATCTGAAAATGGTGGCCATCTACCAGCAGCCACAATCAAGATGACAGTCCGTGGATGTGGGTGGTTTGGGGCCTATTCATCCATGAAACCAAGGAAGTGCTTGGTAGAGACTTCACCAACTGACTTTTCATATGATTCTGC
>SNQJ01S0004772.1:35037-89739 GCA_010110895.2 Picea sitchensis
CCTCTCCACAGGACAGTCGCGCTGGTAGTGTGGCTCCCCACACGTCCAACACCCCTTCTTCGACCCAGTAGTCCTGGTACCCGAAGTAGAAGATGACGGCCCATTGGCCTGGAAACCTGGTCTGTTCTATTGAACATGCCTAAACTGTTGCTACTGCGGGTGACACTGCTGCTGTTGCTATGGTCCTCGGTAAGGTGTTTGCTGCTGAGGCGACGGTCGTCGTGGTGTAGCAAAAGTGGATCCCCTCTGGAAGCCACGATACGTCGGCGTGTGTCTCGCTGGTGTCTGCTGCTGTGATGTACCAGATGAACCCTGCCCTGCAGGTCTCGCTGGAGTCCTGGTCTGACCCCCACTGATAAGATCCTCCTCTGCTATGAGGGTCTTTTGGACAATGTCATGCAAGGTTTGAGGCAATAAGATCCTAACCTTCGCACGCAGGCTGTTGTTAAGGCCAAACACGAACCTGTTGAACTTGAGCTTCTCAGTGTTCAGGTGTGGAGCATACATGAGTAGCTCCATAAAACGTGCCTCGTACTCGGGCACTGTACGACCTCCCCGTCGTAAGGCGTTGAACTCATTGAGTTGACGCTCAATGAATTCCTCAGAAAGATACCTCTCTCGGAACCGTTCCTTGAACAGTTCCCATGACACGTCTTCAACGACCATGTTTAGCTGTGGCAGGAGCGTCTTCCACCATAGAAGAGCGCTCCCCTTCAGTTGAAAGACCTCCATGCAGACCTTCATGTTGGAGCTATAATCGCGAAGTGCGAAGCATATCGCCATATTCTCCAACCATGCCTCGGCGGCTGCGCCATCCGGGACACCAAAGAACTCGGGAAATTTTACCTTCTCGAGTTCACGGTGAATGCTACCTGTAACGGTCGGTGTGCGCGGCGGAACCTCAGCAGGTGCCAGCGCCCTGGCCTCATCTCTATCCAATCTGCTGATCAGTGCCTCGGACATGCGCTGGAAAGATCTCATCATTCCCATAACATCAGCAACTGCGATCTGCTCCTGTCCAAGGACCTGCTCGACTCCCTGGGGGTTAGACCCCTCAGGCGTGGATGCGGTTGGAGGCGTCACGCCTCCTCCCCTAGCACCGCGTCATCTGCCTCCACGGCGTTCTCTAACCATGATTACCTGCACACACACAATCAACTCGATCAGCAACAGAATAATCAACATAATCATGTCAACGGAAGCCATAGCGAATCCCAAGTCGCGGGTCGAACCCGCTCTAATACCATATGTAACGTCCTCCTCGTTACGACAACCATTCTAGTAACAGGTGCAATTTGTTTTTTTTTTAAAGTGTGTGCGCACATGTAGAATTAACAACACCTTGACTCACGTCGCCGCTCGACAACCAACAAGACACAACCACGATGTTCAGCACAAGAAGACTGAAGGCACATAATGAGTAACTGCAACAAAATACGACCATAGGCGTAAGGCGCACAACACAACATTAAGACACACTGGGGTGCACAGTAAGAACAAGAGGGAAGAATCCAGGGTGTTAGGGTTACTATTTCTTCACAGGAAAGAAGGGCGTTTAGTCTTATGTCTTCTCGAAAGAAGATTAGACAGGCTCCTGGCCGACTGCTCAGGCATAAACTAGTAACCCAACCTAGAACATGACGCAAGTAAGGCGAACACAACAAGACGACCCCGACATATCACGATGACAACAAGCAATAAGCGCCCCTAGACATAAGGCGTACTACTAGCAGCTGTAAGCAGAATGACACCAGGCGTTAAGTACAGAACAGTCACAGATGGAAGAATCCGACAGTAGAGTTTACCACTTCTACACAGAAAAGCAGGGCGTTTAGTCTTATGTCTTCTCGAAAGAAGATTAGACAGGCTCCTGGCCGACTGCTCAGGGAGAAACTAGTAAACTCTGTCAGGTGTGTCGCAAGAGTGGAAACCCTGCCTTTAAAGGGCCCGAGACTCTTGATACGGCACTGGACTCTTCACCCAAAAAAAACACACACACAGACAGGTCTCCTAAGGCTACCATGGGGGGTGACTATATCCCGCCCGACACCAGCAGACCAGGCAAAAGAACAAACTCGTCCAGGTACACCAACAACTCAAGACAACCACTAACCCTACTGACGCGCATGTCCGAAGGACTCCGACAATGACCCAACAATGTTAAGACAAGGTAGTTTTCACGACTCAAGGCATGCAATACTGGCCCAATACTCCCTTGAACTCCACGAGTAGACGAGATACCCAGCCCCACTGTTTAAGAATGTAAATCTAAGTAATTGCAGATTTCCCATTACAATTTTAGTAATTCAAGGTACTTCGTTCCAGGACATTATTTTTATAACCATCAGTAACCAAAGTTTTAATCGTATTAAGATAAGTCCACAATGCCATCGTTTTTCATAATGTACCTAGCGCTAAAACAATTCACCTTAATTTATGATGACATATATTACCCTTACATAATTCAATTTAAAAATAACATCCTATGGATAATGACATCATATTTGAATATATCAATAAACCATAATATTTACAAATGACAAGATATAACCATTACAATATTTAAAATGACATTATTGAAACCATCATATTTACAATGACAAGATATAAGAATTACAATACTTTAAATGACATTATTTAAATAACAGTATTTAAAAAGGGGCCCTATATAAAGATATTTAAAATGTCACATCTAAAATATCAACATTAAAGGACAAAAGTAACATCCCAATTAAATTATCGGTCCCTAATGTCAATATGAAATAACCTCACAATTAAATAACATCAAATATACAAGTGACTTCATATTGAAAAATTCCCAATACCATCACCTATTTCGAGTATCAAATTTAGGAAGGACAATACATGAAGAGACATATATATATATATATATATATATATAAATGACAAAATTAGAAGGAACAATAATTAACAGGATCCATTTTAAATTTTGCTATCTGAAATTCGCCACCTTCAATGATCATATAAGGTAACACCGAATGTATAAACATGGCAACGATATAACCTCAAATTAAAAAGACAATACATATATATATCTCTAACCGAAATTTAAATGACAAATTGAACCAAAAATTATATCGGAATATTAAAACCATAATAGTAAATGCTAATATTAAAACCTAAATATTACAGCTATGATTTCAACCAAAATTATAACGACAATCAACCATATTTAACCGACAAGATAGACACCCTAGAATTTAATGATAAAGGGATGCGCCAGGATTGGTCAGCCATGATTGGGTTGCCTACGGTTGAGAGCTGGCACCTACGCCACTCGACGAACTTGACAGAGGTGATTCAAGGCAATGTTGCAGAAGGGACGTGCCCAGAAACGCATGGGAAAACCACGCGCAGAAGGAATGATGCCCAAACATCATGGAAACAGCAAAAGGCTGTCGAGAACGCAGCAATTAGATTCGCCCATTCTGAACGCACACAGGATCAACGCAGACCCCAAAAATAGAAAAACGAAATGTAATGGAAGTCAGATTTTCATTCAGACTGTAATTCGATTTGTATTAACCTTTAACACGCAGACCACCACAAATAAAACGAGATGTAAAGGGATTCAGATTTCATTCAGAATGTAATTCGATTTGCAATAACCATTAACACGCAGACCCCCAATAAACAAAACGAAATGTAACGAGATTGCAGATTTTCGCTCTGATTTGTCATTCGATTTGCATTTATCATTAACACGCAGCCCCCAATAAACAAAACGAAATGTAACGAGATTTCAGATTTCCTTCAGATTTTCCATTCGATTTGCATTACCATAAACACGCAGCCCCCAATAAACAAATGAAATGTAACGAGATGTCAGATTTGCCTTCAGATTTGTCATTCGATTTGCATTACCATAAACACATTACCATCAACCACAGACCCCATACTAGTGGAAAACACCCAATAATACTGTATATAAGTGTGCCCTATAACAGTGGGAAAACGCCCAATATAATCAGTGAAAAATGCCCAACATAATACAGTATATAAGTGTGCCCCATAACCGTGGTAAAACGCCCAATACAATCAGTGCAAACGCCCAATATAATACAGTATATAAGTGCGCCCCATAACAGTGGTAAAACGAATTCCCCCAGCAAGGTAAAAAGGAAAACGCCCACCATCAAACACACAATAACATTTTGTTGAACGAAATTGCCGAAAAGGTGTTTCAGTCACACAATACACAGCCCTAAATTATGACAGCAATCATTTTATACAGTCCAGGACGTTGAATAAAAGGATATAAGAGCAATATTAAAAATTACACATTCCCGTGCCATCATTTAAATTTGCATAGTCCAGAATTACAAAAGAATGATTTTATACAGTCAGAGTGATGTACGAAAGGGAATATAAAGCATCACTAACATTAAATTTGCCGAATATAAAAATGGTTTCTACTTCACCGATTAAATTAATACCATTGCCTTACGCCCGTGTCGGAAGACGTCCTGCGGTCCGTGTCGCATCCCGTGCTCCTTGCCGCTCCCGCTCGCCGACCGCAGAAGGCTCACTGGTACCTCCCAGCCAAACGCTAGGGGTACTCTGCTTCCCCCTTAGCCCCCCGAGCCGCAAAGGGGCCACACAAGATCCAGAAATAAGCCTAGCCTCTCAGCTCGCCTCCCAAGCTGAGCTACCACTCCAATACAGTTGAGATAAACCCAACTCCTCACAAGCAATCCGCCAAGCCACAATCCAGCAGCGTAACGTTACGCTAACTGTTCCTCCTTTTCTTCCTTCTTTTCCCCTTCTTTTATAGAAAATTGAGACCCACCTACTTTCCTAAATCATTATTAAATTAATTTTTAAAGACAAACCTCTAAACATTCTTTGTCGTCCAAGTGTCACTCATCCCCGATGTTTCTCCAATTTAAATTTCTTTAATTTAAATAAAAGACTCATTTCCCTCACTCCCCCTAAAGTCGCTTCTAAAATTACTCCTAGGGTTCCTAGATCCCCTCTCATGCTTTTAATAACTTTACTAAAATGAAGTTTCTGATTTTTAGTAACTCCTTAAATGCTAATTCCTTTTCTCTTTTTACCCTAGGTCTCCTACTTTCCATTATTAAGTTTCTTTTATTACAAGTTTCCTTTATTACAAGTTTCCTCATTTCTCTTTTTTTTATTCCTCTCTTTTTATTATTATTAATTTTATTTTTATTTTTTATTTTTCGTTAAACCCAAAATGTTAATGCGCTTAATGGTCTTTTCAATATATTTTTAAAATCCCACTCTTTAATAATTTTAATTCTTCTTTAAAATTTAAAACCTGGGTTTCAATTAAATTATCCCCTCATTACTTTACCCCCCCCCTTAGTTTAAGAAGACTTTAACTAACACAAAGGAGGGTTTTAGTTTACGCCCTTATGTTTATTTTTGTAGGATCTTTTCTTAGGGATTATCAAAATTTTATCTTTGAGATGTTTTAAATTTAGGTTTAGATTGAACTAGGCGACAATTCATTAGGGGAGTCGTTTTAAGAATTTTATGAGGCGTTAAGGTCTTAGGGTCATCTAGGTAGTATCATCATCATCATCAATGTGACGTGCCCTTCACGACGCACTATGTGCTCCAAGGGTGCCACTCGCCTCGTTTTCTTCTGTGGCGCGACATGCCCTTTAGGATGCACCACGTGCTCCAAGGGTGCCACTCGCTGACTTGTATTTATTTGCGTGACGTGCCCTTCAGAATGCACCACGTGCTCCAAGGGTGCCACTCACTGACTTGACGGATTGGTAGACATCTATAACCCCTAGAATCAACACTCCGCTAGGTGAACTTGTGGGAGACTAAGGGCTCTAAGGAATAAGACCCCCGCCTTTTTACGCGCCCCTTAGAATCATCGTGAGCGACTGTCGCAGTCTTCCTTCACGGCATCGTGGATCCTCTCGAACTAGGTAATCGTTAACCTATAGTTCGAGCCACGGCGGGAGTGCTAGTAGGTTGTGGCAGGGCTGTTGTCCACACCTCTCCCTCAACCTCTCTGGAAATCATGTGTGGCCCCTTTACTCCATATGTGAGTCTGGTCGGCAAGTTATCGTCAGCCTGCATCATCAACCAGGGTTTTGTTATCAATGTTATTATTTTATTGTTTTAATATAATAAGTTTCTTCATGGAGCTTGTCGTCCCCTCGAGGTTGTTGTCACCATTTTTACTACATTTCCATTGATAACTAGTTCGTGCTATTAATGGACATAGTTATTAATTTCCATGAGATTTTTATGAGTCTTTTGTATCTATATCTTCGAAATCTAATTCTTTTGTTTAATAAATATATATATAAATTCTTGTTTTACTAATTATAATAATTTTGTCATGGAAAGAACATTTCCCTATTCGATTTTGTTTATATATAATGTATAAATAGGGAACTTGTTATTTCTTTCACTAAAAGAACCACATGCCTTTGTTTATTACGTGTGTATTACCTCTGCACTCAAATACTATTATAATATATTTTCTTTGTTATCATACTGATTCAAATACTTCTAGATTGGACTCGTGAAAGTCCCAATAGCATTTTTCTATTCTAAAACTCATTTATGGCTATCTCTACAGATAGCTGCATACAAAGACTTCTGTCAACTATTTATTACTTTGTCACATAGCAATGTTAAAGAACATAAATATATTCAAAAAGTGAATTGTCTCACAAGGTATTTATAGAAATTAGATAAACAATATCTATTATAATTGTATGTAAAAAAGATAGAAATATTTCAAACCCTTGTTTTCTTTTAATATGTATAAAAAAATCAATTAAATTAGTATCTTTTTGTTTTTCTTTTATTTCTATTTTCATCATTATGTTGATTAACAGTGAATATTAATATTAAAAATATTGTCGAGAACTTATCATAAGTATTGAATAAAATACAAAATCTTTTCTTTCTTTTAAATGGATTATATTAATATTATTATTCTAGTTACTTATAAGAAATGATTGTAATTATTTATGACTATGACTATGACTAGGAGAAAATAATAATAGCCAGAAATAAAATATTGAAAAACATATATGAATCAAAAAGAGATATCGAGGCCAAACTAAGGAGAGAACCCAGTTCCTCGCAACCATGAGCATCCAAGTTGCTTGCTCCTATCACCCCCAAGTCTAATTATTTATTCCATGAGAACTGGAAATGTCAATAACCTTTTTGAGGTAAATTCCAAAACTTGACTCTTTCTCAGAACCATCAAGTTTAAATCGTGCACAAGTACTTAGCAATGTCCTACTTACACAATACTTGTTTTTCTCCTATTTTACCAAGAGAGAATAGATTTCCTAGGTATTTGTTTTTCAAGTTAGTCTTGACCTATGTTTTTTCTAGCTTGTTCCCTATCCTCCCACACTCTTGCGATTAGGTTTACACTTGTTCTCATGGACTACATTTCTCCTAGAAGTTTTTATCCTTTTTTCACTACTCCCATGGAATAAAGAATTACTCTTTTTATAACTAGATTCTCTCATCAATTTGTCGCTACTAAAATAAAATAAATATAGTTAAAATAATATTTACATAAATATTTATCATCATCAAATGTTTATGATGACATAATGTTAACTTGAGTCTTTCTCAACATAATAATCCAAAATTACAATTATTCAAAATTATTTAAATATTTAAAATGGAGGGATATTACAAGGTAATATGATCTCAAATATATCTTCCTATTAAATGCAATAGAATTTGGACACTATATTTTTGAATTTGATTTTAGATATTAGATCAAACTTTTGGACCTAGAGAACTTAGTGTTTGCAAGAGGTAAAATTTGATCACGGTGGGAGTGAGCCTCATTGATAGGTGTAGATCAATCTTTTGGAGATACATAGATTTCAACAACTAAGGAGTAGACCTGAGTAGGTGTAGGTGAATATCTAGGAGCCTTGTGCATAAAATATTCAAGAAACAAAAGAGATCCAGTGAGGAGTAGGCCTCTTGATAGGTATAGATCAATCTTTTGGAGATACATAGATTTCAACAACTGAGGAGTAGACCTCATGATAGGTGTAGGTGAATATCTAGGAGCCTTGTGCATAAAATATTCAAGAAACAAAAGAGACATACAGAGCCTTCCTTGAGCTCTTAGTTTCTTATTATATTTATATTAAAAATCCTTCAATCAGAGTTGACCGAGTCACACTTAATAAGACCCACTTGTTTAATTCTTGGTCTCACCAATACTCACCAACAACCAAAATACTAAATGATGGAAATAAGGATAGAAACAAGAAATATAACTACATTAATATCAAATATTTGCAATACTTCCTAAATCAAATCAAACTAGGTATAATAATTGTAGTGAGAGAAACAAATGCAATTTTATTAGTATAAGGGCCAAATGTAAAGTATGTGACATAATAACTTGTGATATAAATAGAATTTATAATATTTAAAAAATAACAACCCAATAAGGAAAAGATCTACAATAATTTTAACTATAAATGAAACTATTAAGAAAATGTAATGTAAGAAAGGAATATATATATATATATATATATATATATATATATATATATATATGATGATGATGATGATGATGATGATGAAAGTTAGCATCCACTTAGACCAAATTTGATCTACATGACTTTAATAAATGTAAGGGATTACTTGGATTTCTTTAAAATTTAATTTTTTGCTCGAAAAGAATTGATAGAACATTCCAAGAGAACCATAGTTTTGATGAGTTAGAAGGTTAGGAAGGTTGGTATTGTGGAAAATATTTTGAAATTGAGATCTACCTTGGGTATACACAATACAGTCTAAGAGAAAGTTCTATTCATATTTAATTATCTTAGTTTCACAAATATGACACATTCTTTCAACCCATAACATCTTGGAAACTATATGATGCCCAATTTCACATGGATCTCATGAGAATCTCCTCTTATTTTATCAATGTTGATTTTCTCCTTTACACTAGTCAAAACATAGATATACTTGATCTTCTATATTAGGGTTGATCACTTCCTTATATAATCTTATTTTTCCATTATCATCTAATTCTTTGTTGCACCACAATTTTTCCTTAAATACTTAAGTAATAAAGTTTTCAATATTATCATTACTTAGTACAATTATCTATTATTTTACTTGCCAATGAACTATATAAGTCTTGGCATCTTCATGCCATGCCCCACTTGAGTCCTATGTCATTTTTCCTATAGTTTGAAGAAATAATGGGAAGATTTTTTCCTTACATGTTGTTTGTCTTGTTCTTGTACTTTAGGTACCTAGTCATAGCCATGTTTTCAATGGGAAGAATGATCGATTCTATGAGGAAGATAGGATAGGGTGTATTTCATTTAATTATGATATTATAAGTTGCAAAAACTTTTTGGATATGCTCTATCTTTCTCCATGATTCTCTATATATACTACATCCCAAAAATTCACACCCATATAAGAAAACATGCCTGAAAAGACTCTTAAAGAATTTTTTTTTTATCCCATATCCAAACTTCAAAGATTTGTTGATTTACAATTGCTTTCAATCCCTTAATAATCTTTCCATCTTCATTTTATCCTTTTCATAATGTTATAGTTCCATTTAAGCTTGTGATGAATATTCATTACAATCTATTTGTATGAAGGTATTTCCTCCAAATATTTGTTTTCATATACAAAATTATTGTAAGTGATCTTCATGGATTTAATTATCATAGTTTTCATTTTTTTCAGTGTTAATAGTCATGCACATACTAGAGAAAATTCCTTGAGGATTCTAGTTTCTTTATGAGATCATAGGTAGTCCTCGCCATAAGAACAATATCATCAATGTAGAGAAGAATGATGATAACTATACCAATGATATTTAGGCCGACAAAACCATATTCTTCCAAATAATCTTCTAGCATGTCAATGTGTATGCCAAAAAGGGTAGTGGAAAAGAGACAGCCTTGCTTGACTCCTATATTAGAGTTAATTTTTTCCAACCAACCCTTATTGTTCTTAAACATGGAAATAAGCTTCACATACAAACTTACCACAATACCTCTCGAAAGGAACTTTTATCTCTTCTAACATATTCCCAAGGTTTGTCCTAGACATTATGTCAAAATATTTTCTAAATTTAACAAAAAAAAAGAGATTGGATTTACTGTTGCAATATGATCATAAGAATAACAAGGTGGTTCATAATTGAATGAAAACTCTCAAATATTGTTTGGCATGTATCCCTTTTTCCATGGCTTTGTAGCCATATGCTAATCTTTTTTTCCAAAATAATTTTGTATAGCTTGGCTAAAATGGGACTAATCACATTGGTCTTATAATTAGACAGATTTCTCGTATTCTCACTTTTAAAGATAAGTACAATGAAGCTTTGTGTCGAGTGTTTAGGGAAAACCTACTTGATTGCTAAATTGAAGAGCTTGTGTATGTGAGGGATGAGGCTAGGCCCTCTAATTTTTAATATGTCATCCTGGTAGCTTTGGATGTCCTTAGCTTTCCATTTTGAGAGTCACTTAACCCTAAACACTATGTCTTCTATAGAAAAAACTTCATCCTTTGTAGAAACTTTACTATGTCTTCTATAGAAAAAACTCCATCCTTTGTAGAAACTTTGGGAATGTTGTCCATGGAATTAAGGAATTTCTAAATATTCAATCAAAGAATCACATTATTTTCTTTAGTTTTACAAGTCAGAATTTACCTCTAAAATCTCTTAAAATCTAACTTACAAAAGTGCAAAAGCTTCTCTTTCTTTCTATTTATGTATTACATTTTTTTTTCTTTTAATTAAGGTTTTGTACCTATTTATTTTGTCAAATTTTAAGTGGCCATTAAAAACATCCATAATAGCTTTTGTTGCAATTTTAAACCAATTAAGATATATATAGATGTTCATATAAGAATTTCAATAATTAATCGTGTCCAAAATATAAAATATTTCTTAATGTAATACGCTGAAACCATCATAATTATTAAATGTAGCAACATAGTTACGTGAAACATCTACAAAACCTAAATCGATTTAATTATTGCTAAATTATATATAGGACGATTCGAAAGCTTAAGTTTGAAAATCATTATCGTCCCATGACTATATGAAGGACATGGATAGTAGTCTCACTAAGACACTTCTACTTTGCTGGTGGGTACTTGGGTACTTGGGCACCTCATGGGTACTTGGGTACTTTGCTGGTGGGTACTTGGGTAATTGGGCACAATGTTAAACCACCAACCATCCGTCTATAATAATAGGAAAAGCCGTGATCACTACGAAAGGATAAATATCGACCAGCTGAAAAAGCCATGTTGAATTTAAGGGGGGCAAGGATAACGTAGATGCTACTAATAATGGCAAAGAATTTGTTTCATTAAAATTTGTCTCATTAAAATTTGTCTCATGTTATATTGATAGGCTCCACTTGTAACGTTGACTAGAGGGCACACAGCAGTTACTAACATACAATGAATCAGCCGTTAAAATCCAAAACCGTTCAACGTTGACTAGAGGGCACACAGCAGTTACTAACATACAATGAATACGCCGTTAAAATCCACAACATTTTGAACTTTTCGAAAATATCTGTTCTTTTTTACTTTTTGACTTCTTTGACTTTTTGACTTCTTGAAGTGGTCATAAGCGATGAAAAAGCCCTAATCAAATCCAAACGTCGAATACAGCCCACCATTTGTTCTCGATTGGTGGTTTTACCGTATTAATATAGGGGCCGCTATTCAAGACCTTTAGAACAGCCCACCATTTGACAATTGGAGCCTCCGGGCATCTGGTACGTTGGATTTCCATAATTAAACAAAATATACGTTGAAGATTGCATTACTAATAGGGGTTTTAATCTGTGGTTTGAAAACTCTGGAACTCAGGATATACACTGAATATATTGTCTCGAGCAATGGTCTTTTGTCCCGAAGTGAGAACAGAAAAAGCATCTTTGACAAAGCGAACTTGATCGCTTTCATCAAACTGAACGGAAGATTAATTCCAGGGATTACATAAGAAATTAAATAAAGCTGTAAACAGATGATATAAGAAACAAAAGTTCAATAGAATAAATAAACTCTAAACTGTATTAGAGCAACAAATCGATTCGCTGAGTTCTCTCTTATATTATTACTTTCAAAACGCATAGGATTTATGCATGCGCTGCATGCTTTATTACTAAAAATTACAATTCCCAATCTTATCTTAGATTCATGCATGTTCTATTACTAAAAGAATAGAATAAAGAATTGTATCCTAATCTCCCTCGTGGTTTATTATATTAAGGGTCAATGGTATGCCTTCAATCTCCCGCTGGACGATCAATGTAATAATCTAATTATTATATAATCTTATCTAACTGATTCATAATCTTATCTAACTAACTGATTTTCATTCTTATTTAAGTTTATTAAAGGTTCAATCATATATTTTCAAGATTTTGAATATAATAATAATAATAATTTATTTTTAAAATCATGGTCAAGCCAGACACTAAATTGTTGTAGTAATTTGATTGGTAAAGTCTACAGATGTATACATACCCTATTATTTCTGGATTTGAACTCTTTTTAGATTTGAACTTATAAAGAAACACATGTTTTTCACCATTAAACCCACTCAGATTGTCTCATTTTTCAAAAAAATTAAAAAATATTCTTTGACCGAAACTGGTTAAACATGTATGTAAGATAATCAATTGACCCTTGGACCTGCTAAACCTAAATTCAACCTGAACGTCTCCTACATGTTTTCTAATAAAATGACGACTTATATTAGTAAGGACATAGGACACCAGATTGTTTGCCATACCAGTATTAGAACGGTTGTCACAATAAATAATAATGATTTGACTTTTGCACTAAGCCAAATGTATTTAGAGTAAATGATATTACTACTAAACGAAAAAAGGTTGAGTACAGACGAAGAAAAACAGTATTAAAAAATTTTGTTCTCGCCAACAATCAGCAATAGCAGAAGAACGGGAAAATCTAAAGATGAAAATTTTGGATGTTACTATTGTAAGAACGCAAAAAATATTGTGTAGAAGAGCAGTGATAATGGAAGATCCAATAATCGAAGATTTAGATAACTGCTGACATAGAATTGGGTGCCAATGAATAAGTATTTCTTTTTAAGTGGCTGAATATTGAAAGCAGGGAAGATTTTGAGACAATTTAGGTCAATATGGATTGTTGTGTCTAATAATTTAGGTGTTCCTGAATTCTAAGGTTGAAGAAGGAGGAGTTTGGGAACTTATAAATTATCTTTATAGGAGGGTGATGAGATAAATTCTAAAGTTGAAGAAGGGGGAGTTTGGGAACTTATAAATTATCTTTATAGGAGGGTGATGAGATAGTTTGATGGAATACTTCCATATTTTCATAACTGCTAAGAAAAGAACATGAATACAAGTATTATTTTTATGTTTTTTTTTGTCAATTCATTTTTAAAGTTATTAATATTGTAGCTTGAACAACCGGCATTGGTGTAACTCATTAATGCATTAATGTGAAAGATATTAATTAGGAATTTCTATGAACATGAATACCAGTATTATTTTTATGTTTTTCTTTGTCAATTCATTTTTAAAGTCATTAATATTGTAGTTTGAATAACGAGTGTTGGTGTAATTCTCTAATGCATTAATGTGAAAGATATTAATTAGGAATTTCTATAGTATATGAAGACAACTCAGATATATGTAAACATGATCTCCAACATTAAATTTTGTATGTGTCATTTTTAAATTAACTCTTCTTCATGTCCTATGCATTTTTCAAGTTTTGTTTTTCTTTATGAACTATCATTTAGCTTTCCTTGAACATGTCGGGTCCTAAAGTTATTTTTTCAATGGGATTGTCCCAACTCTTAGGTTCTCAACAACTTCTTCCATATAACCATTCAAAATGACTCAATTTTAAAGATGATTGATAACCATTATTGTATGTGAATTCAAGTAGATGTAGAGAATCAACCCATTTTGTTGGGAAGTCCATAACATACATTCACAACATATCCTCAACAATGTGGTTAGTTCTTTTAGTATGACCATCAATGTAAGGATGGTAAGTGGTACTAAAACTCAGTTGTGTATCCCAACCACTGAACAAGTTCTTCCAAAAGTTGGAAGTGAAATTTGTGCCTTGTCAGAAATTATTTTTTAGGTAGACCATGCATCCTAAAAATCTGTTTCATAAAAATCTATGCAGTAATTATAGCCTTGTGAGTATATTTTATCAAAACCAAATTAAGTTTTTCTATTACAACAATTACATAATCATTATGTTTCTTAGTTGCAGGTAATCCAATGATGAAATCCATACTGATTACTTCCCATTTCCATTAGGAAATGGGTATAGGTTGCAATAATCCAGTTGGGTGATGGTGCTTAGCTTTAACTTGTTGCCACTCTAAACACCTAGCAAGGTATTAAGTTACTTATGTTTTCATTCCTAGCCAAAAATACTCTTTCTTGAAATATGTTATTGTCTTTTCATAACGAGGATGACTCAAATATGGTTTCTTATGTACTTCTTCTATTATTAAATTTTTCAGTTATGTGTTGTTTGGTATGTAAATTTTGTTCTTATACAATGTTGAACCTTTCTAGCTTCAAATAGAATTTGATTCTTCCTTACTTGGTTGATTATTTTGAAATTTTTATAGAACTTTCATGTATTTATAATATTTTTCAGTCACAACCACAATTTTTTGTTTCAAATCCGATTGTACATTGTCGCTGAAAACTACATTGAACTTCCTAATGAGTGCATTGCTAATTTATTTTCCTTTCCTTTAATGTTTTCTATTTCAAAATCAAACTGGCTTAGGAAATACAAGCATCTCGATTTTTTGGTGTTTAAGTTCTTTTGATAAAAAAAGTGTTTGAGACTAACATTCTTTATTTTAGATCAAAAATTCTTCCCTAATAGATAATGTCACCCCATTTTTAGGGCATGTACAATAGAAGTAACTTCTATATTATGAGGAACATAGTTTACTTCATGGGGTTCTAGTTTTCTTGACTCAAAAGCAACTACATGCCCATCCTGCATTAATAATCCCCCTAGTCCTTCCTTTGAAGCATCTTTACATACTACGAAGTCTTTGTTTGGATTTTCTACCTTTAAAATCAATGGAGTGGTTAACAAATGTTTTAATTTTTCGAAACTTTCCTCACACTTTTGAGTCCATTTGAGTCTAATTCCCTTTTTCTGTTTGAAAACCCTTAAATATATCTACGATAACAACCGGTAATACCCATAAAGGATTGGAAATATGATACATCCTTTGGTACCGATAAGTCTAAAATGGATTTGACCTTTACTGAGTCAATTGAAATACCTTCTCAAATCACATGTCCTAAATAATGCACTTTTTTCTAATAAATTTCACATTTATTGAATTTTGCGTACAATTGATGTTCTCTCAACATTTGTAGAACTTATATTAATTATTCTTCATATTATTCTCTAGTATTTGAATAAATCAATATGTCATATATGAACACAATAAAAAAATTATCCAAATATTTTCTTAACACATTGTTCATTAAATACATAAATGTCATAGGTGCATTTGTTAGACCAAAGGGTACCACTACGAAATCATATTGTATGTACCTCATCCTAAAATAAGTCTTTTAAATGTCCTCATCTTTAATCCTAACCCGATGGTATTAGGTTTATCTCTGAAAATATTTTAGCCTCTCCAACTTGTACAAATAAGTCATTAATACGGGGTAAAGCATATTTATTTTTGATATCCATATTATTCAGTTGCGTGTAATAAATACAAATCCTAAAGGTTCCATGCTTCTTTTTAACAAATAATACATGTGTTACACACAGAGACACACTTGGTCATATAATTTTTATCCATTAATTCTTGAAGCTACATTTTAAGTTCAATCAACTAAGAAACACTCATTATGTAGGGTGCTTTAGATACCAATGTAGATTTGGAGAGTAAATCTATTGTAAAGTATATGTGCCTTCTAAGAGGTAGTCCTAGAATTTCTTCTGAAATACATTCTAAAATTATTGTAAAATGGAATCTTCAATTAACAATATTTTAACCACTTCATCTTTGTTTTCATTTATATGCACAACATATATTTCAGTACCCTTTCTTGCATTTGTAAGGAATAAATTTTCCTTAGTGACACATGATGAGGTATCCCCTTAATGGTTTTTCTTTGTCCAAGTTAATTACCTACCCTATACTTCCAATCACATGCAATACTTTAAATATTTATATGATATCAAATCTATTCATGCTCAAATTCATTCCAAAATTCCCATCGCTCACATTTTTATTCCCATAATAAAAACCGATTACATATAGTAATGACTACCACCACTTTTATTGAAGAGTCTAGAATATGGTGGTTCAAACTCACACATAGTCATTCCAGCATTCATGTGGAAGATTAATGGAACACGACTCGTCCTTACCTATCCCCGCATCGTGGCCATGTAAGAGATAGTCACTCCTGCATCGGATGGGTATGCAAACCACTTGGGATTGGCGCCATTATTATCACCTACCTCTTCATTAAGATTGTACATTTTAATAAACTTTCCTGGGTTTGTGCGTTATTCTTTTCTCTTCCTCACAAGCCCATTTCAAAGCTAGAGCGTAGAGATTAGCTCCACTTTTAACTCTATTTACATTCATGGATTTTACATATAATTCAAGAAAAGAGATCCCATGTAATTGTTTCTACCAAAATAGTAGGATTTACACTCATAGTCTCTATTTATGTTACTCATGTTTTGATTTCATATCCGTGCTAACCCTTTTCTTTGATACTACTCATGTAGAGGGTGAATTTATCACACATTAAGAATAATCCTCTAGCAAGAGATGGCATACGTATAGTTAGTTGCTCGAGGTTTCAAACTACAGAGTCATCACAAGGTAATTTATTAAACTCTTTACTAAACTTATCTTCTTTCACATTAATTTGGCGATCAATAACCAGCTCGCTGGTAGATTTTAAGTTGCATATATCTGGGCGTATATATTAAGATAATCTGACAGTATATATATACCAATAGCAGCAGCATTAAAGCGCTATTGAATGAACAGATTAGTTGAGAAATTAACTGTCTAATTAAACACAAATAGCAGAGTCAAAATAGGGGTCATGTAAGCTAAGATAGTTGAGTTAAGAGAGATAATTCGTTGTGTTAATTAACAGTTTTAAAAGAGACAAACTGGAACAGAAATGCATGGGTGGAAATCGTTGTAAAGAAAATGAGTTATCACATGAAGAATACCAGGCATACTTAGCGCTATCGAAGCATCAACTAAAAAAGTAGTCATGCTCTGCACACGATAAAATCCTAGTCACCATTACATGAAATTCGCTGTAAAAAATAATAGATACGCAATCATGCTATGTTAACATTACTGTAAAAGCAACACCATCATACTGGTGATTAATAGTTACTGTCATAACATGTAATCCCTCATATTTGTTGTGTTTTAACAAAAATACAGACACCCAAAAAAACGCAGACATACGATTTGGCATTAAGAGATTCGTTGACTATTAACATGTGACACAAATGACAAAAAGAATGGTTTCGCTGTGTGTATCGTTGTCCCAAATATGGGACACACAGTCTAAGCGATAATACCTCACCTCAATATCCATCATAATGATAAAACACAGCCACCTTCAAACGCAGTCTCACATAAAATTAGTGCAAGGCGATCAAGCACAGAGAAAAATTTATCCAACAAGATATAAAAACACAATGTTAAAATAAAACTTTTCCATCAGTCAATAAATTGCAAGGTTAATTATTCGCTTCAACGTGCAAGACAACACACTACCTGGAACGATCAACATGGCTAGATGGTTGGGCAGAAACATTCGTGGCTCATTCTCCTCACACAAAAAGGCAGGGCATTATGATCTATAGGTCTATTAACACCGAGGTGACAACCATCGATACGGCTCTTGGTCGACTGCCCTAGCGAGGACTGATGAGTTGGGGATGAAGGCGAAGAAAAACGTAAACTCATCACAAATCAATAAAACCATAGGATAGTCACAACAGTTAGGGATCGAAGCCAAGGGAATCAATCAACAACGGTCTTAAGGCTATGGGGGAGATTTAGTTATCAATTAAAATGCTACGTAAATCATTTTATTTACCCAATTAAAAATACAGGACTAAAAGCGTATGTATACTAACAAACTACCATGCAGAAATATGGAAGCGTACCATAGCCCAAGTCGCTTGCTCTAAGTTGTTGTCCAACGTGCTCTATGTAGCTCCCGCTTGCCGACCAATGAGAATTCACCGATACCTCCCATTCAACTCTAGGGGTACTCTTCTTTCCCCATATCCCTCCGAGCTCCAAAGGGGCCACAGACACTAACCAAAGAATCAACTAGCTCCCAGCTCACCTCGCAAGGCTGAGCTACCACTCATCACCGAGCTGGGTATTCCAACTCCCACAAGCTAAGTCAGTCAAATCTAAAATTCTACAATGTAACGTTACGCATAACAGAAGAGATCCATCATCCTTCTCCTCCCTCCATTATATAGAGTTTCGAACTCCTTTACTTTCCCAAAATCCCATTTAATTTAATGTTTAGTAAATTAATTCAAAAATATCCTCCCCGTACATGTATCACCCATCCCCTTCATTCCTCAATAAATTAATTTCATTAATTAATTAATTACTCCTATTTCCCTCACCCACCTAAAAACACTCCTAGAATCGCTCTTAGGTGTCCCCATATTCCCTTACAAGTTTTAATGACTTTCCCCCTTACTAATTTACTAGTTGAGTTTAATTTAGAAATTTCTTAAATGCTAGATACCTCACTAAGTTAGAGTTTCTTCTTTTTCCTTGTGTTTCCCCTTTCTTTTTATGTTTCCCGCTTTTCCCTAGTTTTCTAATTCTTTTAAATTTCCCTCTTTCCCTTTTCATTTAAAACGCAAATTGAAAGGTGTAAAAAATTAACCATTTCCTCGTTTCCTTTTTAATTAATAAATTTTAATTAACATAAGTGACAAAGCAATTATTCCTGTTTTTCTCTCTTTAAATTTTATCCCCCAAAGGATTTTTATAAATTAAATGAATTACTTACCCCCTTCTCATCACATGATTAATGATGAATAACATTATTATTTATTTATTTTTATTTTTATGTTTATATAAATAGATAAGTTTTTTTTTTATCACAAGTATCACTTAGACCTAGACATTATTTTCCTAGGTTGGGCAACATTTTATTCGAGGAAATGTTTTAAATCATTCTTATCACATTAGTCGTCCTAAGGCCATCTAGGTTTATCAATTTATTAATTAACAATGCAGTGTGTCCTTCAGGACGCACTAAGTGCTCCAAGGGTTCCATTCGCCTCATTTTCTTTCTCTTGCGCGACGTGCCCTTCAGGATGCACTGCATGCTCCAAGGGTGCCACTCACCTCTTTCCATTTTCTTGCACGACGTCCCCTTCAGGATGCACTATGTGCTCCAAGGGTGCCACTCACCTCTTGACTGACTTGGTAGACATCAAAACCCCTAGAGTCAATACTTCGCCAGGTGATCCTGTGGGAGACTAAGGGTCTCCAAGGAATAAGGCCCCTGCATTATTGCGCACCCCTTAGACTCATCGTGAGCGACTGTTGCAATTTTTCCTCACGACATTGTGGGTCCTCTCGAACTAGAAAATTGTTAACCTACAGTTCGAGCCACGACGGGAGTTGTAGTAGGATGTGGCAGGGCTGTTGTCCACACCTCTCCCTCATTGTCTCTGGTAGTCGTACGTGACCCCTCTAATCCACATGTGAGTCTGGTCAGCAAGCTATCGTCAGCCTGAATCATCAATGAATCATGTCAGATATAGTATCCATAATCATATTATCTAATTAGATGCATACATTCCATATATTCAACGATCAAACCCCCAATAGTTCACTCCTTGACTCGATCCAGAGTCCAAGAGGTTCCATCGATGTCTCTGCATCCTCGAGGTCCAAAATCATGCACACTCAGGAAAATCGAGTCAGTAGCACCTGTCTTTGTAAATGCACCAAACAACATGTCATCAATTCATAACGCCTCATGATCATAAATCAAATGCCCAAAAGTATAATAATATGGATCACTTGCGAGCAAGTGTCATCAAAGAATAAGTTTGGTAAGTGTGTGCAAGAGAGGGATATTACATACACCCCCTCTTGGTCTAAACTTCGTCTCGAATTTTTATAGTTTATAAGTGTCGAAATAATGTGTATCACAGTGTCATAGGTCTATCTATCAAACAAAAATGGAAACTATTGGCACATATAGCATGCATCCTCCTAGGTCATCGAGTGAATACTATAGTTGTCCCACTGGACCTTGACCTGATCTATTGTTCGACGTCGTAGTTGTCGAATGCAATGATCTAGGATGCGGATCGACTCAGCCGTGAGCACCCCCTTATCTGATATCTGCAAGTGAATCATGTCAATAACATCTATAGGATCACTAATATAATAGCTCAAAATAGATACATGAAAAACATCGTGCATATGCATCAAAGAATCAGGCAAGGCTAGTCGATAGGCCATGGTCCCCTTCCTCTACACAATCTCAAAAGGTCCCACGAACCTAGGAGAGAGCTTATCTTATGCGGTTTTACCTGCAAGAAGACTCGATTTCCAGCTTCGTAACTATGGTCGACAGAGTGCGCATCGACATAACTCTTCTGTCTATCCTGAACTTCTTTAATCCTTCTGGTTATTGTTTGCATTTTCTCTTCCATTTCTTGGATCGCTTCTAGTCCTAATAGGACCCTATCCTTAATTCGATCCCAACTTAAAGGCATTCGACACGGTTGCTCGTAAAGAAACTTGAAAGGCGCCATCTTAATGGTTCTTTGGTGACTGTTGTTATAAGTGAATTCTACCAGTCACAATAATTATTTCCAAAGATTTTGTTGGTTCATCACGTACATGCGCAACATGTCCTCCAAGGTTTAGTTCATTTGTTCAGTCTACCCATCATTCTCTGGGTGATACACAGTACTAAAGTTAAGTTGGGTTCCCAAGGCCGCTTGGAAACTAGTCCAAGATCGTCCAGTAAACACCGATCCTTGATCGGATATAATCCTCTTAGGCACACCATGCAACTTCACAATATCACTGATGAAAACTATAGCTATGTCACGTGCCTAATACATCATAAGCATAGGAATAAAATGATCACTCTTCATTAGAATATCAACTACAACGAAAATCAAGTCATGTCTCATTTCCATCAGTGGGAATCCAACAATAAAATCCATCGAAATAACCTCCCATTTCGATTCCGGAATAGCGTGAGGATGTAGTAATCCTGCTAGATGTCTATGTTAAACCTTTACCTCCTGACATTCTAAACATCAAGCCACATATTTGACTATGTCTTCTTTCATTCCCTTCCATAAGAATAAGGTTTTAAGGTCTTTACTCATCTTCATGACTCCCGGGTGAGCCATGTATACTGCTCTATGAGCCTCATTTATGATCAATCTCCTCAAAGCATCGTTCATAAATCAAAGCGTCATCAAACATAAATCCTTCAAATCTTGCTACCAGCATTGTGTTTTGTCCGATAAAATCCTCGACCTCCTTGTACCAGCCATCATCACACTGTAATGTTAGAATCTTCTTACATAGATTCGTCTAATGTGGAAATACCAAAAATATGCATGGTCTTCGACTCAATGCATCTGCCACTGGGTTCATTGTTCCTTTTATGTAAGAAATCTTGAAATCGTACTCACTAAGAAATTCCGACCAACGTTGTTGTCATGCCTTTAGGTTTCTTTTTCATAAAGATGTGTTGTAGTCCATAGTGGTCCATCTTTAGTTCACATTTTTTTCCAACTAGATAGTGTCTCCAAACCTTCAAGGCATATAAAATGGATAAAAAATCCAAATAATGCACCGCATAGTTCTCCTCATGCGCATCGACATAACTCTTATGTCAATAATAACTCGTTGAACTGACGCTCAATGAATTCCTGTGACAGGTACCTCTCTCGGAACCGTTCCTCAAACAATTCACATGACACGTCTTCGGTGACCATGTTCAGTTGTGACAGAAGCGTCTTTCACCATAGAAGAGCACTCCCATTTAGTTGAAACACCCGCATGTGGACCTTCATGTTTGACATATAGTCGCGAAGTGAAAAGAACATCGCCATATTCTCCGACCGTACCTCAACGACTGCATCATCCAGTGCACCAAAGAACTCGAGAAATTTTACGTTCACGAGTTCATGGTGAATTCTACCAGCACCAACCGGAGCATGCAGTGGACCCTTAGGGGGTGTCGGCACCCTAGCATAATCTCTATCCAAATGGATGATCAGTGCCTCCGACATCCACTGAAAATACCTCACCAGCCCAACCACGTCACCCACCGCTATTTTCTCCTGCCTCGTAACCTGTTTGTCTCCCTGGAGGTTGGACCCCTTAGGCATGGATGTTGTTGGAGGTGTTGCGCCTCCTCCCCTAGCACCCCATCATCTGCCTTCATGGAGTCCTCTAACCAATATTACCTGCACGAATACAAGTCAACTAAATTAGCAACCTTATAATCAAATATCATATCAATGAAATTCATAGTGATCCCAAGTCGCGGGTTGAACCTACTCTGATACCATATGTAACGACCCCATCGTTACGACTACAAGTGATGCATAAGTGCAATTTTTTTTTTTTTTTTTTTTAGGGAAGAGGGAGACGCCAACAACATTTTAACCACACCACTGACGACGAACATAAGCACAAGAGACACTGGGAGAATGTGCGTAGATCAACAAGAAGAAAATAATACCTTCCCAACACAGCATGACCACGCCTACAAGCTAAGGGAAAACATCCCCGTCCCGACACAACAACCTTGATGAACAAGACAAGAACCTCAAGGCGCTCGAACCAAACGCATGCAGGCATTCCACCCATGTGCCACAACAACTTACAACACTCGACAACACTCACACAGAATGCACCGACTCCAACCAAGTTATCATTCACCGCTATCCAATAGGGCACGCCATGATCCCCTCATCAGGTATCCTGTCGTCCCAAGGTGATAGACGCATTAATAACCTTGGCACATCATATCCTATCTGGATCGAGGAATCTAGATAAATCCAACGCACTAGGATTCGAATACCGATAAGAAAACTAAAACTAAAACACTAAAACAACAATTGCAATCTAAAATGACAAGTCTAGTTTAATGAATACTAAAAGTTGTCTAGTCATTTAAAAGTTGTTTATGCATATTAAGGGTTGTTCAATTTAATTTAAAGGCGGTTAAGGAAGCGGATGTCTAAAATAAATGCTAATAAATTTGAAGAGTAATAATACCATCCCTTTACAACTGTCATCTAATAAATTGCTAGTAAATTGGCTTTCATTACATTATGTTTTGTTGTCTCTTAATACATAACGTGGTCCAAGATCTAACCCAAATAAGAATTTAACAATGAGATACTGATGTAGTTAACTTTCTATTAAGAATCACCATATTGTTGTCGAACGGTTTGAAAAAAGATAGAGGTCTCCATCTGTGGATAAAGGTTACCATCTGTTGAACTCTGGGTCTCATAACAGTCATAAACGATATCATAAACATGACAAAATCCCATTGTTTCATAGTTGATCCGGATTTTATGAGAGGAACGAAATGAATACAAATTATTAATAGGTGCTTAACACAAAATAAAAGAGATACAATAAAACTGGTTTTCTATTCAATAACGAAATAAGCTGAAATTGTAAAATGCAACGGAAACAAGCTTGCTAGAATGGTGGCAGCTTATCTCTGAGAAGAGATGTGACGGCAATGCGCATTAGCAAGAAGAAGGTTACAATGAGGCTCTGAAGGCCTTTTTACAATAAGAAAGAATTCTAAAATCCCTAGAAATCCAAAAACCTAACCCTAGCAGATGAAGCGCCAAAAGTCATGTGGGCCCTGTTTGGGTAAGCTAGTACATCAACTTCTCGGGGTCGTAACTTTTGCATACGATCTTCGTTTTAGGCGTGTGATAGCCCATTGGAAAGGCATCGTCGAGGAGATTAATTTTGGGGGCTCAATTATTACTTCAACTATCATTGAGGAGATCGATACCGAAAAACCTTCATTTAGGCCTTCAAAATGGCCCCGGAAGTAAAAACTGCTAAAAATAGTAAATTGCCAAAAATGTCAGAATTTTTTTTTGAGCCAGTTGGAAAAGGTGGGTGGCCACCGATATCCGTCTGGATCAACAGTATATAAGTTGCCCATTTTTTTCACAGTTATTACGTCTAGCCCGTACATAGTAACACACCACTATTGCATAGAAAAATAGCTACTCACTACACTCCATTACACATAAATATGCCCACGCCCCATTACAGGTCATAGCAACACTAAATTCACCAAACCAAAAACAGAATCAAGGCAGCAATCAAATCGCAGGGCTTCAAATTTTCAGGGATAAGCTGTTGAATACAAACTTTGACAATTCGTGATGTGAACAAAGCAAGACAGAAGGGATGTCTTAACCAAATTTGAATGAATGGATTAGTTGAGAAAGTAACTATCTAATTAAACAAAAATCACAAAGTCAAAATAGGGGTCATGTAAGCTAAGATAGCGCAGAGTTAAGAGAGATAATTCACTGTGTTAATTCACGATTTTAAAAGATACAAACTGGAAAATAAATGCATGAGTGGGAATCGCTGTAAAGAAAATGAGTTATCACATGCAGAATACCATGCATACTCAACGCTATCGAAGCATCAATTAAAAATACAGTCACACTCTGCACACGATAAAATCCCAGTCACCGTTACATGAAATTTGTTGTCAAAATAATAGATACGCAGTCATGCTATGTTAATATTACTGTAAAAAAAATGCCATCATGCATGTGATTAAGAGTTACTATCATAAGACACAATACCTTGGATTTGTTGTGTTTTAACAAAAATGCAAACACCCAAAAAAATGCAGACATACGATTTCACATTGAGAGATTCGTTGACTATTAACATGTGACACAACTGAAAAAAAAGAATGGTTTGGTTGTGGGTATCAATGTCCCAACTATGAGACTCACAGTCTAAGTGATAAGCGCTCACTCACCTCGTCATCCGTCATAAGGATAAAAAACAATAACCGTCAAACACACTCTCACATAAAAGAAATGCAAGGCGATCAAGTGCAGAGCAAAATTTATCCAGCAAGATATAAAAAATCAGTGTTAAAAAAACCTTTTCCATCAATCAATAAATTGCAGGGTTAATTATTCGCTTCAAGGCTCAAAACAACTGTGACATCCCCAAAAATAAAGTAATTTTGAAATTTTAAAAATTGTTGGAAAATTATTTCGTTTTTAGTAAACTCGAATTTGGAAACTTTTTGCCATTTATGGCAATTCTGAATTTTGAACTTGATAATTGTAATTAATTATTATAATTGTTGGGAAAAGATCTGATTTGACCCAACTAACTATTTGACTATGACACTTGTATTGAAACATAATATTTTTATATTGATTGTAGGAGGAAAAATGGAACAACCATGTTAAAATCAACTCACCATGACTCCATGAGTGGGGAACATGTTGGAACTACCTCTGGGCAAGATGCTGCATAGTATGCTGGGAGGAAGAACTACTAAATACTTGTTGTTATGAACATTGATTCTGAGTGTGAGGTAAGGGAGAAGACTACTCATAGAGGAAGACATTGTTGAAGATGATTTTTCCAAGTTTTTCCTCATGGATTCATGGTTAGGCTAGGGGGAGAATTGGGTAAGCATTGGCTACCCTATTCTATCATTGCGAGGAATGTGGTTGTTCCCTTTCTCTTCCTGCGGACTGGAATAAGATATGTTAAATATTATCCTTCTTTGTTTTGAATGATTTTGTATATCTGATATGATGCTCTGTTGGGTTAAGTTGAAATAATTTCCATGTAGGACATATGTTCGTTGCATGGAGTTTATAATCAAAGACCAAAATTCTTGAATGGGGCATTCTGAATTAGAATTCTAGGCAGAATTATCTATGTAAAATAAACTTAAAAGATTGCGTATGTCTATTCTGTGATTAAAATTTTTGGTTAGAAGTATTTAAATACGAATGAACTTAAAGAAAGAACAAATCTACCTACAAGTGTATAGTTACTTGTAAGAATGAACAAATTTTTTGTACGAATGAGCTAGGAAGGATTAGATCTAATTACAGGTGTATAGTTACTTCTGTAGTTGAAATAGTAAGAAAATTTGTCTATGATTAAGTAGAAATCTGAGCAAGTTTGTACACGTATTTTCCATAAATGTATATCTATATATGCAATGAATATAGATACAGTTACAGTTAATATTGTGTGTAGTCTTTGTTAAATAAATATTTAATTACTACAATCGGAGTCCCACTTATACAGAAATTTACTGTCATGATTTTTGAATAAACAACTATGCCACTAGGAGATCGACTGCCTCTCGTATAAAGAAACTTCTAAATCGAAAGGTGTGGAAAACCCTCTGTAAAATTTATTACAGTACCATATTAAACTGAATAGTTTGTTGTTCCATTATAAGATAATACAGTAGTAGAATACTCCATAAGAATGAGAATTCGAGGATTATTACAATGAACATAAATCACAGGATGATAGAACTTTTAATCCTTGTGTTTCTTTTCGCACAAAATAAAAAGAACCCCTAACTGAACGAATATACATTGTATGGAGTAAATTACAAAACCATTAACTATGAGCATTTATGCGAAACTATCTACTTGGTGATTGTGGGATTGGACGGTTCAGAATTGGGAAAACACAACATAGCATAAATAACGAACGATTCACAATCATGTATATATAGTGTTCTATAATAAAAGACAAAATTGTAACATTACCAAGCCATTTTATCTATTCATGTTGAGTCCAAAACGAATATCATAATTCTTTTCAAAAGGGGCACATTGATAATAAACATAGGAAAAGTCGAAAGGAAATAAAATGATATGGTTTAATAGATATATTATGATTCTTTCCAACATTCAGAAAAATGATAGCCCTGGTAATCAAATTACGGGGTAGGGTGAGATTTGAATGGTGAATGATTAAATAGTCATTTATTTTAAACAAAAGACAGAGAAAAAGATGTACATAAATTATTGTATTATAATAATTGGATCCCAAAAATTTAAGTTACATTTGGAAGATTTTTCCCCTTCCCAATCCGATAGGAAGACTGAGGAAAAACGATACTGTGGACTACATCTCAGTTGCAACATGGACGATTCAAACTCTTGAAGGGATACAAAAGAGAACTCGTATACTTTTTTATGCCGAGTACGCAGATGAGCAGCCAAAATCTTCGTGTAGACGAAAACCTAGTGGAATCCACCATATACGATTATTAGAAAACTCTTATATGAAGACAATGTAAGAAGAACACGAATAAAGTGCTAATGTTAATAAACACATCATACCAACATTTTACTTAACTTCTGTTTCACGTCACATGATCCTTTCCTTGTCGTTTTCCATTTGGATAGTCATTCAGGGATGAGGGTGAAGAAGACAATACTCATTGATGGGTACCCTCACATCAAACATGGCCCATCATTAATGATATGTTTCAACTCTTAAAATGAATGATATAGTTGTAGTAAAAATCTTTACACAATATTCACTAATAATGGAAATACAATAATCGACCAATCTAAATCTCATTGTGTATGTGAACTGCAAGAATATGTACTTTTAGGCGGAATAGAGCTTAAGTCTCCCATTAAAACTAGGAGTACCCTAATTGTTGAGTCTATTTTACCCGAACTCCTTTTTGCACAGAATCACTTAAGTCAACAAAGTAAATGAAAAGAATGCTCCAGGCAAGATTTTGGTAACTAACCACAGAACAAATACTTCGCTCAAAATCATGAATACTCGGATATGAACTTTGGCACACGACAAAGAGTTTACAAAAACCCTAGATCCCAAACCGGGATAAGTAGGGCTAACACTCCTTCTCGGTAAACAAAACAGAATTGTGACAACCTCAAAGAAAATATCATTGCTTCAGGTTTAAGGATGGCTATGAATGTAATGCAAGGAAGTCAGACAAAAGAAGAATTCCACAAGAAGAAAATGACGGTGAACACAGAACGACAAATTGACACGGACGATTTTTCCAAAAAATTATACCTTCCTATTGATGTAACCAGGTATTAACATGTTCAAGTTTAGAGAAGAACTTACCTGGAATGAAAGACATGGAGTCTGCAACAGTATGGAGGCAACCACCAGGGAAACAATCTCCACCTCTAAACCCCCTTGATACACAGAACCTATTTAAAAGAAAATAAAGAAGTCAGAAATGACAAACCATGAACCCACTCAAACCTAAACGATGCCTTGTCACCTCAAATTAATTGTGGAGAGTGCGGAGGATGGGTGAGCCACGTGACAAGGGCAGGGTCGGCGTGACACTTCGAGTGTAGAGCCAAGCGATTTCAGTATGACTACTAGGACTGTCTTAATGATGGTTGTAGAGCGTTTACTACCCTAACAGGGAATTCTTTCCCACTTGAGGAATGTTGCTTTCACACCCTCTGTGATAGTCTTAGGTGGTGGTTTGATCCTCATTGTCGTAGGTCCACCAGCGACACGACATCAAGCTTTCAATTTGATAAGTATCCGATTTATGAGCCATTAAATGACCAGGACTTGGAGGCTTCCGAAAGTCACTGGTCCTTAACCCGACCCTTGGCTATGTTGGTAGGAACCAAATAGATTTCCCTAGGAGTGAAGTTTCGAGAAAACTTGTGCGTGAGTATGGAGACCTTATGCAAAAAAGGTGAGTGCAGTATGGATCATAAAGTTTACATTATTCACTTAGTCCCTACGCATAAAGGTTTCAGTTTTTGCTAAAGCCTTGGGGTTTTCCATTATAACCTTCCCACTTAAGGTAAGACACGATGATATACTTCGAACATCATGTGTTAAGGATAATTTAGGAGCTATATAGTAAAATTTTATCATAAAGTTGTATAACAAAGTTTTATAAAAGAATTCTTATCACTAAGGGATCTCTTTTCTGCGCAGTAACTTGTGTAAACAAAAGTTTTTTTTTATGGTATTATGAGGTTCATTACAACAACACACTACCTAGAACAATCAACAGGGATAGATGGTTGGGCAGAAACATCTGTCACTCATCCTCCTCGCATAGAAAGGCGGGGAATTACAATCTATAGGTCTATTAACACCAAGGTGACGATCGTAGATCCGACTCCTGGTCAACTGCCCAGGCGAGGACTAATGAGTTGGGGACGAAGGTGAATAAAAACACAAACTCATCATAAATCAATAAAACCATAGGACAGTCACAACATTTAGGGATCAAAGCCAAGGAATTCAATGAACAGACTAGCTTAAGGCTATGGGGGAGATTCAGTTATCAATTAAAATGCTAAGTCAATTGGTTTCCTTACCCAATTAAAAATACATAACTAAAAGAATAAGTACACTAACAAACTACCCTGCAAAAATAAGGAAGTGTACAGTAGCCCAAGTTGTCGGCTCTGAGTTGTTGTCCCGTGTACTCCATGTAGCTCCCGCTTGTTGACCGAGGAGACTTCATCGGTACCTCCCAACCAGCGCTAGGGGTACTCCTCTTCCCCCTTAGCCCCCCAAGTCACAAAGGGGTTGCACACACTAACCATAGAATCAACTAGCTCCCAGCTCACCTCGCAAGGTCGAGTTACCACTCCTCACCGAGTTGGGTATCCCAACTCCCACAAGTTAAGTCAATCAAGTCTAAAATTCTGCAGTGTAACGTTACACATAATAGAAGAGATCCATCATCCTTCTGCTCCCTCCATTATATAGAGTTTCAAAGTCCTTTACTTTCCCAAAATCCCATTTAATTTAATGTTTAATAGTTCAATTCATAAAAATCCTCCCCGTACATGTGTCACCCATCCCCTTCATTCCTCCATAAATTAATTTCATTAATTAATTAATTACCCCTATTTCCCTCACCCACCTAAAAACACTCCTAGAATTGCTCCTAGGTGTCCACATATTCCCTTACAAGTTTTAATGAATTTCACCCTTACTAATTTACTAGTTGAGTTTAATTTAGAAAGTTCTTAAATGATAGATACCTTACTAAGGTAGACTTTCTTCTTTTTCCTTGTGCTTCCCCTTTCTTTTTATGTTTCCTTCTTTTTCCTAGTTTCCTAATTCGTTTAAATTTCCCTCTTTCCCTTTTCATTTAAAACTCAAATTGGCAGGTTTAGAAAATTAACCATTTCCCCTTTTCCTTTTCAATTAATAAATTTTAATTAACATAAGTGACAAAAAAATTATTCCCCTTTTTCCCTTTTTAAATTTCATCCCCCAGAGAATTTTTATAAATTAAATGAATTACTTACCCCCTTCTCGTCACATGATTGATGATGGATATCATTATTATTTATTTATTTTTATTTTAATTTTTATATAAATAGATAGGTTTTTATTTTTTATCACAAGTCTCAGTTAGACCTAGACTTTATTTTCCTAGGTTGGGCGACATTTTATTCTGGGAAATGTTTTAAATCTTTCTGATCACATTATTCATCCTAAGGCCATCTAGGTTTATCCATTTATTAATTAAAAACTCGATGTTCCCTTCAGGATGCACTAGGTGCTCCAAGGGTTCCACTCACCTTGTTTTGTTTCTCCTATGCGATGTGCCCTTTAGGACGCACTACATGCTCGAAGGGTGCCACTCCCCTCTTTCCATTTTTCTTGTGCGACGTGCCCTTCAGGATGAACTACGTGCTCCAAGTGTGCCACTCACCTCTTGACTGACTTGGTAGACATCAAAACCCTTAGAGTCAATATGTTGATATTATGGTAGCTACGGAAGGTATTTACCTCCACTTGTAAACATGACAAGGATAGAATACTCTGGGAAGAAAGAAGAAACCCTAATGAGTTGGCTAATAACCCTAGATGACTTATCGACTCAAGAAGATAATTTATATTAGGTTATTAGCCTCCAAGAGATGAAGTCGGCCAGAAATAATAATATATACTAAACAGACAGATACCCAGAATGAGAGGTCAGCCCATGCAGTTAGCCAGAATTAGTATAAATACAAGAGGCCAGTTCTCATTCTGGCAAGCAATGTCATAATTGCAAAGCAAAAACTTGTGCACACTACAGTGCCCAGTCTTGTGCACAGGTTTGGGGAGAGATTCCATTGCAACTGTTGCATCTCGCATATCACGTTTGTCTTGGACTATCTCTTGGCTAGGGTTTGGACTATCTGATCATCTCTTGTTGGTGTTCTATCCTTGGGGAAAGGTGTGCTACCCTTTGTTTGGCTATATAGCCTAGGGTTTGCTTCTAGAGTGATTCTCAGTCAAGGTTAAGGTTCTTGGAGGTTGGCTTCAGTCTATGGTTGGGTGACAATAAAGATATTGTCAATGGTAAAATGCGCACATCCATTATATTATAACAGGTTATGGGCCCACACCTCCTTCATTCAGTCTAACCATTGGAAGGAAACATAGCCAGAAGGATATTAAGCTCATTGAAGAACTGTCGCTAGGGTTTCTAGCAGCAACATTCATGAAAGCACTACTGCTAGGGATACTAGCAGGTGCAGCTGCAGAAACCCTAATCCTCTTGTTGAGACACCTTATCTTAAGACATTGACCTAATCCCCAGACATATCAGTGCACCCTATCCTAGCGCATCTCCTAGTACTCTCAACAAGCCAAGACGCCAAGTTTGATTTTGTTGTCAAATCTAGGGTTTGACCAAGTCAAAGAAGCCATGAATTATTCTATGAAGTCAGAGAACAAGTTATATGGAGCCTCTAACTTCAAAGCATGGAAGACAAGGATTGACCTCATTTTTTCCAACAATAAAGTGTTGGATATCGTGAAAGGAAATATCGTTAAACCCGAGTTTGAAAAAGGAAATGAGAAGGAACCACAGAACGTTGCAGCTATGGAGAAGTTCAAAGAGGGTGATATCAATTCCATGAGTATCATAGTGGACTCTATCAAATACCACTTGATACCCTACATTTCGCATATTGAATCATTGAAGAAGATGTACGATGCCCTAAAAAACCTCTTCTCAGTCAGAAACATTGGATAAGTAATGAGTGTGAAGAATGAGATTTGTAACATGAAAATGAATGATGATGACAACATAACATCATACCTTGCGAGAATATCTCACTCAAGAGATAAACTACAAGCTACTAAAGAGATCGTTTCATAGAAGGAATTGGTAAACATAGTACTCAATGGTCTTCCCAAGACATGGGATGCATTTGCCGCAATCATGAACACAAGGAAGAAGAAACATGAAGCATCTATTGCTGAAGAAAAGGAACTCACAAAGAAGACTAAGCAGGATGAAAGAAACTTCTTCTTATAAAGGTAACAATACTCTTCTTATTTCTTGTATATATCTTGTTTGCATCGACTTTATACACATCTTGTATATCTATCTCTTGGAAGATAATATGTTCCAAGAAGAACGATACCTATGGAAGAACAACAAGATAACGATTGATATCATTAGATAATACACATGAAAGGATTAAATACATCTAACAAATCATGTGGAAGCTATTGCAAGATAAGTTGAATTAATCCTGAAAAGGCCTAGAAGAAACATAGACAGAAAGAAGTCAACAATCAAGAGGAAATTGGAGAAAGAATTATGACATTTTGTAGAAGAGAACAAGATGGAAGTGTGGACTCTGTTAGACATAGAGAGCCAATTATATATTGCAGAAGACAATAAGGATGAATACGGAAGCATGGAATCTGTTAGACGGAGGGAGTCGATTATATGCACTCATACATAAAGCAAGGATTAGGAGGGAACTAATCCAATGATCCATGGTAGTAGCCATGAAAGATAATATATGTTCAGTTCAACCTCAGAAGAAGAATTCCTCGAAGAAAAACCTCTAAAGTATCCCTGGTTGTCCATTCACATCCGTTATCCTATGATGCAAAGAAAAAGTGGAATATTTAGGGTATGGAATCTACAATAAACTCCATGGACCCAAGAGCTAAGGAAAAACATGAAGAAGAACATGAAGATTCCAAGGAAGAAAGAGAAGCCAGAACAACTAGTCATCGTATCGAGAATCACAAAATTACCAGCCTAATATAAAATCACTAAAAGCAAGCAAGCAGAGGAACTGAAAGTCGTGATGAAGAACAGTGTATGGAAGACTTATGAATGAAGGCATTGCGAGATCTAGAACTAGAGTTTCTCCCAGATGGAGGGAGAAGACTATGATGATTACTTGTTCAAGTAAACTAGACATAGCTCTACATGAGTCATTATATCATCTGCAACATCCATGAGTTGGAATTCTACATCAGATAAATGAAAAGAATATTCTCCAGAACAATTTAACAAAGAGCGTATGAAGAGCAAACTCAAGACTTTGAGACTTACCAGAAATACACGCTTGTATGAAGATGGAAAAAGATAATTTGGTGGAGAAACTCCAGTGCACAACAAAAGTGTGGTGAAGATTTTCTATAACAGAGATATTGCATCAAGATGATTACTTAGTAGATCAAATCTCATGATGATAGAAGAAGTGTCACATGGATATGTTCCATTTTTCCAACAATGATATACTCTATTGATCAGAGCTACATGAAGCCTTCAGAGAAAACCAGTGTTCCAGACCAAAATACATTTGAAATCAAGCATTACAATATCCGCGATGAAGTCCAGAAAGGAGAAAGTGATTCTCCAATACATATCTCCACAAATGCGAAGATAAGAAGACATTTTCGTAAAGCCTCTATCTGAGATGAAAGAGTTTGCGTACTCAAGCTGGATCTTGTGGAGATGACTTCCTTATTGAAAAAGGAAGAGAGGACTCCCAGGTTGGGAAGGAGCACTAATATGTATTGATTCATGGACAATCATTTTTTAGTTCGAAAAATGGTCCAGGATGAGAAGATTCTTTCCAGTTAGGAAAGTGGATTGAGATTTCTGACGGACAACAATTTCCCATTGTGGTTAACATGGGAAATGGTCCATATTGTTGATGTATCATAGACAACAACTTCCCATTGTGGTTAACATGGGGAGTGGTCTAGGGTAGTCTCTCTTCTTGAGGGTTACTCAAGAAGACTGGCCCACTTCGCCATACAACGATTTCTCATTATTGTTAACATGAGGAATGGTTTATTTTGGAGGTTGATATAGCACAGTCTTTTCCTCTTGTGGTTAACAGAGGAAATGGTCCAGAGAGTCATTCCTTAGGGTTTATACATTATCTCCAGGGTGCACTTTGATTAATGTAGGAGGAATGGCCCAAGGTGGGGAATGGTCTGGGCTCAACAATCAGGGGCAAGCATTCCTTAGTGTTTATACATTCTCTCTATAATATACTTTGATTAGTGTAGGAAGAATGGCCCAAGGTTGGGAATCGTCCAGGTTCAGAATAAAAGAAAGTTATTCTGCCTTGCTTGAGAAGAATAGTCCAGATATCTCATTGTTCTACTCTGAGGGAAGATATTATTTCATATCTCACATATGTGAGTGAGAGATTGGCCCAAATGATTTAGTTTATATCATAACATTGTTTCTATGCAGGTTGATATCAGATGATTGTTATGAAGACTGTATGACAGTAGATGTATACTACTGTGGTGGATGTGTTCCATTGTTCGTGACTATACGTTGTTGATCAAGTACTTGTGTGTTACTTGGTGTGGTAATGTACCAATGGATTGTAGTTATTTACTACTATGGATAGACACAGTTGTGTTCTATTTTGTTTCAATTTCCTTGAAGACTATCAACAGTATTGGAAATGATTATCAGTGAGATGGATAATCAAAGGACAAATATTTCCAAGATGGAAAATGATTCAAAGCATTTACTCTTTTAGATTAGTAGAATGGCTCTTGTATCACTCTGTAGAGTGAGCATCATGTCTGATTACTCAGATAGAGTATGGTTTCAATAGATGATGCAGACGATGACACTAATGATGATGATGGTGCTCATGATCTAGTCATGATCTAGTCCATACAACTATGTTGATGCTACCGGGTGAATGGTATGTTTTTGTGCTCAAGACCATTACCTGTAATACCTCCCTACCTAGGAGGGAGTGTTGATATTATGGTAGTTGCGGGAGGTATTTACCTCCACGTGTAAACCTGACAAGGATAGAATGCTCCGGGAAGTAAGAAGAAACCCTATTGAGTTGCCTAATAACCCTAGAAGACTTGTCGGCTCAAGAAGATAATTTATATTAGGTTATTAGCCTCTAAGAGAAGAAGTCGGCTAGAAATAATAATATATACTGAAGATGCAGATAACTAGAATGAGAATTCGGCCCAGGCAGTTAGCTAGAATTAGTATAAATATAAGAGGCCAGTTCTCATTCTGGCAGGCAGTCTCAGAATTGCAGAGTAGCAACTTGTGTGGACTGCAGTGCCCAGTCTTGTGTGCAAATTTGAGGAGAGCATCCATTGCAGCTGTTGTAGCTAGCATATCACATTTGGATTGGACTATCTCTTGGATAGGATTTGGACTAGCTGATCAGCTCTTGCTTGTGCGCTATCCTTGGGGAAAGGTGTTCTACCCTTTGTTTGGATATCTAGCCTACGATTTTCTTCCAGAGTGATACTCAGTCAAGGTTAAGGTGCTTAGAGATTGGCTTCATCCTATGGTTGGTTGAAAATAGAGATATTGCCAATGGTAAAATGAGCACATCCATTATATTCTAACACAATTCTATGCCAAGTGATCTTGTAGGAGACTAAGGGCCTCTAAGGAATAATGCCCCTTCCTTATTGCGCACCCCTTAGAATCATCATGAGCGACTATTGCAGTCTGCACTCACAACATCATGGGTCCTCTCGAACTAGGTAATTGTTAACCTACCATTCAAGCCATGGCAGGAGTGCTAGTAGGTTGTGGCAGGGTTGTTGTCCAAACCTCTCCCTCAATGTCTCTAGTAGTCATGCGTGACCCCTCTACTCCACATGTGAGTATGGTTGGCAAGATATTGTCAGCCTGAATCATAAACGAATCATGTCAGATATAGTATCCATAATCCTATCATCTAAGCAGTTCCACAAATGTCATATGTAAAACAATCAAACCCCCAATAGCTCACTCCCTGACTTGATCCGGAGTCCAAGGGGTTGCATCGATACCTCTACATCCTCAAGGTCCAAAATCCTGCATAGTCAGGAAAATTGAGTCAATAGCACATGTCTATGTCAATGCACCCAAACAACATGCCATCAATTCATAACGCCTCATAATCATAAATCAAATACCCATAAGTATAATAATCTAGATCACTTGCGAGCAAGTGTACTTAAAGAATAAGTTTGCTCAGTGCATGAAAGAGTGGGATGTTTCATCTACATAAGTTGATATCAGTAATCTGACAGAAGAGGTCGAGAACCCACATGGGTTATTGGTCAACCCACAGGTAATTTGTCTCTATCATTTACAACAGTTTACTTAGATTACTATTCCTTTGGTATTCAATAAATAAATGGTGATATGTATTGGTTTTTTGCAAAGGTTTATAATTTAGACTCAAGCTCGTGCCAACCCAGGTTTATTGCTAAATTATATATAGGACGATTCGATATTGCTAAAACATACATTGCTGGTGGGTACATTGGGCACCTCATACAGATATTGATTTTGAAAAGGGATTCACATTTTAACAATGTTAAACCACCAACCATCCGTCTATAATAATAGGAAAAGCCGTGATCACTACGAAAGGATAAATATCGACCAGCTGAAAAAGCCATGTTGAATTTAAGGGGGGCAAGGATACCGTAGATGCTATTAAAATCCATCTCACTAAGGATAAGGATAATGGCAAAGAATTTGTCTCATTAAAATTTGTCTCATGTGAGATTGATAGGCTCCACTTGTAACGTTGACTAGAGGGCACACAACAGTTATTAGCATACAATGAATCAGCCGTTAAAATCCACAACCGTTCATGTGATATTGATGGACGCCACTTTTAACGTTGACTAGAGGGCACACAGTAGTTACTAACATACAATGAATCCGCCGTTAAAATCCCCAACATTTTGAACTTTTCAAAAATATCTGTTCTTTTTTATTTTTTGATTTCTTGAAGTGGTCATAAGAAGGATCAAATTTTAACGGAAAGGTTATATTTCAAATTGAAGGGCTAACTTTATTGTAATCCTTCTAAATTGATATGTTAAAATAAATTATTCTTTTTATTTGAAAATAAGAAAAAACAATTAAAATTTCATTTATAAAATAACTGTAATTTGATAATAAAAAAATTCAGGTACTTATCAACATTTTTTAGTAATTTAAAATAAATCATAATTAATTAGTTAAAATTAAAAGAAATATAAACTAATAATCAATAAAAAATACAAATTAATAATCAATTAAAATTAAAAAAACATAATTAATAATCAACAAAAACTAATATTAATATATTAATATTCGGGATACAAGCTAGAAACCACAAACAATGCAATTAATTAAAATAAAAATCTAGTTGGGACAATACCATTAAAAATCTAGTTGGGACAATCCCATTGAAAATCTAATTTTGGATGTTACTATTGTAAGAACGCAGAGAATATTGTGTAAAAGAGTAGTGATAGTGGAAGACCCAATAATCAAAGATTTGGAGAATGACTTTGACATAGAATTGGGTGTCAATGAATAAGTATTTTTTTTAAGTGGTTGAATATGATTTTGAGACATTTTAGGTCAATATGGATTGTTGTGTCCAATAATTTAGGTGTTCCTGAATTCTAAAGTTGAAAAAGCGGGAGTTTGGGAACATATGAATTATCTTTATAGGAGGGTGATGAGATAGTTTGATGGAATACTTCGATATTTTCATAACTGCTAAGAAAACATACAAGTATTATTTTTATGTTTTTCTTTGTCAATTTATTTTTAAAGTTATTAATATTGTAGCTTGAACAACGGGCATTGGTGTAACTCACTAATGCATTAATGTGAAAGATATTAATTAGGAATTTCTATGAACATGAATACCAATATTATTTTTATGTTTTTCTTTGTAAATTCATTTTTAAAGTCATTAATATTACAGTTTGAATAACGGGTGTTGGTGTAATTCTCTAATGCATTAATGTGAAAGATATTAATTAGGAATTTTTATAGTATATGAAGACAACTCAGATATATGTAAACATGATCTCCAACATTAAATTTTGTATGTCCTTTTTAAATTATTTATTTTTCATGTCCTATGCACTTTTCAAGTTTTGTTTTTCTTTCTGAACTATCATTTCCCTTTCCTTTAACATGTCGGGTCCTAAAGTTATTTTTTCAATGGGATTGTCCCAACTCTTAGGTTCTCAAAAACTTCTTCCATATAACCATTCAAAGTGACTCATTTTTAAAGATGATTGAGAACCATTATTGTATGTGAATTCAAGTAGATGCAGAGAATCCACCCATTTTATTGGGAAGTCCATAACATACATTCACAACATATCCTCAACAATGTGGTTAGTCCTTTTAGTATGACCATCAATGTAAGAATGGTAAGTGGTACTTAAACTCATTTGTGTATCCCAACCACTGAACAAGTTCTTCCAGAAGTTGGAAGTGAAATTTGTGCCTCTGTTAGAAATTATTTTTTAGGTAGACCATGCATCCTAAAAATCTGTTTCATAAAAATCTATGCAATAATTATAGCCTTGTGAGTATATTTTATTGAAACAAAATTCACATCTTTTGTAAGTTTTTCTATTACAACAGTTACAAAATCATTATGTTTCTTAGTTGCAGGTAATCCAATGATGAAATCCATATTTATTACTTCCCATTTCCATTCGGAAATGGGTATAGGTTGCAATAATCCAGTTGGGTGATGGTGCTCAACCTTAACTTATTGTCATTTTAAACACCTAACAAGGTATTAAGTTACTTATGTTTTCAATCTTGGCCAAAAATACTCTTTCTTTAAATATGTTATTGTCTTTTGATAACCAGGATGACTCGAATATGGTTTCTTATGTACTTCTTCTAGTATTAAATTTCTTAGTTATTTGTTGTTTGTTTGTAAGTTTTGTTCTTATACAATGATAAACTTTTCTAGTTTCAAATGGAATTTGATTCTTCCTTACTTGGTTGATTATTTGAAATTTTTTATAGAACTTTCCTGTTTTTATAATATTTTTCAGTCAGAGCCACAATTTTTTGTTTCAAATCCAATTGTCCCTGAAAATTACATTTAACTTCCTAATCAGTGCATCTGCTACTTTATTTTCCTTTCCTTTAATGTTTTCTATTTCAAAATCAAACTCGCTTAGGAAATACAAGCATTTGGATTTTCTGGTGTTTAAGTTCTTTTGATAAAAAAAGTGTTTGAGACTAACATTCTTTACTTTTGATAAAAAATTCTTCCCTAATAGATAATGTCACCCCATTTTTAGGGAATGTACAATAGAAGTAACTTCTATATTATGAGGAACATAGTTTATTTCATGGGGTTCTATTTTTCTTGTCTCAAAAGCAACTACATACCCATCCTGCATTAATAATCCCCCTAGTCCTTCCTTTGAAGCATATTTACATACTACGAAGTCTTTGTGTGGATATTCTACCTTTAAAATCGGTGGAGTTGTTAACAACAGTTTTAATTTTTCGAAACTTTCCTCACACTTTTGAGTCCATTTGAGTCTAATTCCCTTTTTTTGTAAGGAGGTTATCGGATAAGTTGATTTTGAAAACCCTTCAATAAATCTACGATAACAACCGGTAATACCTATAAAGGATTGGAAATATGATACATCCTTTCGTACCGATAAGTCTAAAATGGATTTGACCTTTTCTTAGTCAACTGAAATCCCTTCTCAAATCACATGTCCTAAATACTGCACTTTTTCCTGATAAATTTCACATTTACTGAATTTTGCGTACAATTGATGTTCTCTTAACATTTGTAGAACTGATATTAATTATTTTTCATGTTATTCTCTAGTATTTCAATAAATCAATATGTCATATATGAACACAATCAAAAAATTATCCAAATATTTTCTTAAAACATTGTTCATTAAATACATAAATGTCATAGGTGCATTTGTTGGACCAATGGGTACCACTACGAAATCATATTGTATGTACCTAGTCCTAAAATAAGTCTTTTAAATGTCCTCATCTTTAATCCTAACCTGATGGTATTAGGTCTATCTTTGGAAATATTTTAGCCTCTCCAACTTGCTCAAATAAGTCATTAATACGGGGTAAAGCATATTTATTTTTGATCGCCATATTATTAAGTTGTGTGTAATCAATACAAATCCTAAAGGTTACATCATTCTTTTAAAAAAATAATACATTTGCTACGCACAGAGACACACTTGGTCATATAATTTTTATCCATTAATTATTGAAGCTACATTTTAAGTTCAATCAACTAAGGAACACTCATTATGTAGGGTGCTTTAGATACCAATGTAGTTTTGGAGAGTAAATCTATTGTAAAGTATATGTGCCTTCTAAGAGGTAGTCCTCGAATTTCTTCTGAAATACATTCTAAAATTATTGTAAAATGGGATCTTCAATTAACAATATTTTAACCACTTCATCTTTGTTTTCATTTATATGTACAACATATATTTCAGTACCCTTTCTTGCATTTTGTTTTCGTTGTAAGGAATAAATTTTCCTTACTGACACATGACGAGGTATACCCTTAATGGTTTTTCTTTGTCCAAGTTAATTACCTACCCTATACTTCCAATCACATGCAATACTTTAAATATTTATATGATATCAAATCGATTCATGCTCAAATTCATTCCAAAATTCCCATCACTCACATTTTTATTCCCATAATAAAAATTGATTACATATAGTAATGACAACGACCACTTTTATTGAAGAGTCTAGAATATGTAGGTTCGAACTCACACATATTCATTCCAACATTCATGTGGAAGATTAATGGAACACGACTCGGCCTTACCTATCCCTGCATCGTGTCCATGTAAGAGATAGTCACTCCTGCATGGGATGAGTATGAAAACCACTTGGGATTGGCGCCATTATTATCACCTACCTCTTCATTAAGATTGTACATTTTAATAAACTTTCCTGGGTTTGTGCGTTATTGTTTTCTCTTCCTCACAAGCCCATTTCAAAGCTAGAGCGTAGAGATTACCTCCACTTCTCTCCTTCTGTAGCCTTTTAACTCTATTTACATTCATGTATTTTACATATAATTCAAGAAAAGAGATCCCTTGTAATCGTTTCTACCAAAATAGTAGGATTTACACTCACAATCTCTATTTATGTTACACATTTTTTGATTTCATATTCGTGCTAACCCTTTTCTTTGATACTACTGATGTAGAGGGTGAATTTATCACACATTAAGATAAATTCTATAGCAAGAGATGGCATACGTATAGTTAGTCGCTCGGGGTTTCAAACTACAGATTCATCACAAGGTAATTTATTAAACTCTTTACTAAACTTACCTTCCTTCACATTAATTTGGCAATCAGTAACCAGCCCGCTGGAAGATTTTAAGTCAGATATATCCAAGCGTATATATTAAGATAATCCGACAGTATATATACCAATAGCAACAGCATTAAAGCCCTATTGAATGAATAGATTAGTTGAGAAATCAACTGTCTAATTAAACACAAATCGTAGAGTCAAAATAGGGGTCATGTACGCTAAGATAACACTGAGTTAAGCAAGATAATTCATTGTGTTAATTCACGATTTTAAAAGAGACAAAATGGAATAGAAATGCATGGGTGGAAATCATTGTAAAGAAAATGAGTTATCACATGAAGAATACCAGGCATAGTCAGTGCTATCGAAGCATCAACTAAAAAAGCAGTCACACTCTGCACACGATAAAATCCTAGTTACCATTACATGAAATTCATTGTCAAAATAATAGATACACAGTCATGCTATGTTAAGATTACTGTAAAAAAAACACCATCATATTGGTGATTAAGAGTTACTGTCATAACATGCAATCCCTCATATTTGTTGTGTTTTAAGAAAAATGAAGACACCTAAAAAATGTAGACATACGATTTCGCATTAAGAGATTCATTGACTATTAACATGTGACACAAATGACAAAACGAATGGTTTTGTTGTGGGTATCTCTGTCCCAAATATGGGACACACAGTCTAAGCGATAATCCCTCACCTCATTGTCCATCATAAGGATAAAACACAACCACCTTCAAACACAGTCTCACATAAAAGTAGTCCAAGGCGATCAAGCACAGAGAAAAATTTATCCAACAAGATATAAAAACACAATGTTAAAATAAAACTTTTTCATTAATCAATAAATTGCAGTGTTAATTATTCGCTTCAAGGAGTAAGACAACACACTACCTACAACAATCAACGGGGCTAGATGGCTAGGCAGAAACATTCGTTGCTCATCCTCCTCGCACAAAAAGGAAGGGCATTATGATCTATAGGTCTATTAACACCGAGGTGACGACCATAGATACGGCTCTTGGCCAACTTCCCTGGAAAGGACTCATGAGTTGGGGATGAAGGCGAAGAAAAACGCAAACTCATCACAAATCAATAAAACCATAGGACAGTCACAACAGTCAGGGATCGAAGCCAAGGGAATCAATCAACAATGGGCTTAAGGCCATGGGGGAGATTTAGTTATCAATTAAAATACTAAGTCAATCATTTTATTTACCAAATTAAAAATACAGAACTAAAAGCGTAGGTATACTAACAAACTACCATGCAGAAATATGGAAGCGTACCATAGCCGAAGTCGCTTGCTCTAAGTTGTTCTCCCGTGTGCTCCGTGCAACTCTCGTTTGTCGACCGATGAGAATTCATCGGTACCTCCCAGTCAAATCTAGAGGTACTCTTCTTCCCCCTTAGCCCCCCGAGCCCCAAATGGTTCACAGACACTAACCAAAGAATAAACTAACTCCCAGCTCGCCTCGCAAGGCCAAGATACCACTCCTCACCGAGATGGGTATTCCAACTCCCACAAGCTAAGTGAGTCAAATCTAAAATTCTACAATGTAACGTTACGTATAACATAAGAGATCCATCATCCTTCTCCTCCCTCCATTATATAGAGTTTCAAACTCCTTTACTTTCCCAAAATCCCATTTAATTTAATGTTTAATAATTTAATTCAAAAATATCCTCCCCGTACATGTGTCACCCATCCCCTTCATTCCTCCATAAATTAATTTCATTAATTAATTAATTACTCCTATTTCCCTCACCCACCTAAAAGCACTCCTATAATCTCTCCTAGGTGTCCCCATATTCCCTTACAAGTTTTAATGACTTTCCCCCTTATTAATTTACTAGTTGAGTTTAATTTAGAAAGTTCTTAAATGCTAGATACCTTACTAAGTTAGACTTTCTTCTTTTTCCTTGTGTTTTCCCTTTATTTTTATGTTTCCTGCTTTTTCCTAGTTTTCTAATTCTTTTAAATTTCCCTCTTTCCCTTTTCATTTAAAACTCAAATTGGAAGGTGTAGAAAATTAACCATTTCCCCGTTTCCTTTTTAATTAATAAATTTTAATTAACATAAGTGACAAAACAATTATTCCTGTTTTTCACTCTTTAAATTTTATCCCCCAAAGGATTTTTATAAATTAAATGAATTACTTACCCCCTTCTCGTCACATGATTAATGATGAATAACATTATTATTTATTTATTTATATTTATATTTTTATATAAATAGATAATTTTTTTTTTTATCACAAGTATCACTTAGACCTAGACTTTATTTTCCTAGGCTTGGCGACATTTTATTCGAGGAAATGTTTTAAATCATTCTTATCATGTTATTCGTCCTAAGGCCATATAGGTTTGTCAATTTATTAATTAACAACGCAGTGTGTCCTTCAGGACGCACTAGGTGCTCCAAGGGTTCCACTTGCCTCATTATGTTTCTCTTGCACGACGTGCCCTTCAGGACGCACTATGTGCTCCAAGGGTGCCACCCACCTCTCTCCATTTTCTTGCGCGATGTTCCCTTCAGGCTGCACTACATGCTCCAAGGGTTCCACTCGCTTCTTGACTGACTTGGTAGACATCAAAACCCCTGGAGTCAATACTCCGCTAGGTGAACTTGTGGGAGACTAAGGGTCTCCAAGGAATAAGGCCCCTGCATTATTGTGCACCGCTTAGAATCATCATGAGTGACTGTTGCAGTTTTCCCTCACGACATCGTGGGTCCTCTCGAACTAGGTAAACGTTAACCTACTGTTCGATCCACGATGGGAGTTGTAGTAGGATGTGGTAGGGCTGTTGTCCACACCTCTCCCTCAACGTCTCTGGTAGTCATGTGTGGCCCCTCCAATCCACAGGTGAGTTTGGTCGATAAGATATCGTTATCCTAAATCGTCAACAAATCATGTCAGATATAGTATCCATAATCATATCATCTAATTAGATGCATAAATTCCATATATACAACAATCAAACCCCCAATAGTTCACTCCCCAACTTGATCCAGAGTCCAAGGGGTTTCATCGATGCCTCTGCATCCTTGAGTTCTAAAATCATGCACACTCAGGAAAATCGAGTCAGTAGCACTTGTCTATGTCAATGCAGCCAAACAACATGTCATCAATTCATAATGCCTCATGATCATAAATCAAATGCCCAAAAGTATAATAATTTGGATCACTTTTGAGCAAGTGTCGTCAAAGAATAAGTTTGGTGAGTGCGTGCAAGAGCGGGATATTACATACACCCCCTCTTGGTCTAAACTTCGTCTCGAATTTTTACAGTATATAAGTGTCGAAATAATGTGTATCAAAGTGTCATATGTCTATCTATCAAACAAAAATGGAAACTATTGGCGCACATAGTATGCATCCTCCTAGGTCGTCGAGTGAGGACTATAGTTGTCCCACTCGACCTTGACCTGATCTACTATTTGATGTCATAGTTGTCGAATGCAATGATCTAAGATGCATATCAGCTCATCCATGAGAACCCCCTTATCTGATATCTGCAAGTAACTCATGTTAATAACATGTATGGGATCACTAATATAATATCTCAAAATAGATACATGAAAAACATCGTGTATACGCCTCAAAGAATCACATAAGGCTAGTCGATAGGCCATGGGCCCCTTCCTTTCCACAATCTTGAAAGGTCCCATGAACCTAGGAGAGATTTTATCTCCCTTTCCAAACTTGATCAAACTCTTATGCGGTTTTACCTGCAAGAAGACTCGATTGCCAACTTCGTAACTACGGTCGACACAGTGCGCATCGACATAAATCTTCTGTCGATCCTGCACTTATTTAATCCTTTGGGTTATTGTTTTCATTTTATCTTCCAGTGATTGGATCGCTTCTGGTCCTAATAGGACCCTATCCTTAATTCGATCCCAACTTAAAGCCGTCCAACACGGTTTCTCGTAAATAAACTTGAAAGTCACCATCTTAGTGGTGCTTTGGTAACTATTGTTATAAGCAAATTCTACCAGTCGCAATAATTCTTTCCAATGCTTTTGTTGGTTCATCACGTACATGTGAAACATGTCCTCCAAGGTTTAGTTCATTTGTTCAGTCTGCCCATCATTCTCTGGGTGATACACAGTACTAAAGTTAAGTTGGGTTCCCAAGGCCTCTTGGAAACTAGTCCAAAATTGTTCAGTAAACATCGATCCTTGATCGGATATAATCCTCTTAGGCATGCCATGCAACTTCACAATCTCACTGATGAAAACTATAGCTATGTCACGTGCATGATACATCATACACATAGGAATAAAATGATCACTCTTCATTAGAGTGTCAACTACTACAAAAATTGAGTCATGTCTCCTTGGCATCAGTGGCAATCCAACAATAAAATCCATCAAAATAACCTCCCATTTTGATTCCGGAATAGCGTGAGGCTGTAGTAATCCTTCTAGATGTCTATGTTAAACCTTTACCTGCTGACATTCTAGACATTGAGCCACATATTTGACTATGTCTACTTTCATTCCCTTCCATAAGAATAAGGGTTTAAGGTCTTCCCTCATCTTCGTGACTCCCGGGTGAGCCATGTATACTGCTCTATGAGCCTCATTTATGATCAATCTCCTCAAAGCATCGTTCATAAATCAAAGTGTCGTCAAACATAAATATTTCAAATCTTGCTACCATCATTGTGTTTTGTCCGATAAAATCTTCGACCTCCTTGTACCAACCATCATGACACTGTAAGGTTAAAATATTTTTACGTAGATTCGTCTAAAGTGGAAACAACGAAAATATGCATGGTCTCTGACTCAATGCATCTACCACTTGGTTCACTGTTCCTTTTATGTAAGAAATCTCGAAATCGTAGTCACTAAGAAATTTCGACCAACGTTGTTGTCACACCTTTAGGTCGCTTTTGTGTAAAGATATGTTGTAGTCCACAGTGGTCCGTATTTAGTTTACATTTTTGTCCAACTAGGTAGTGTCTCCAAACCTTCAAGGCATATAAAATGGATAACAACTCCAAATCATGCACCGCATAGTTCGCCTCATGCACATTCACATAACTCTTCTGTCGATAATAACTCATTGAGCGGACGCTCAATGAATTCCTCTGATAGGTACCTCTCTCGAAACCGTTCCTCAAACAATTTTCATGACATGTCTTCGACGACCATGTTCAGTTGTGGCAGAAGCGTCTTCCACCATAAAAGACTGCTCCCATTCAGTTGAAAGACCAACATGTGGACCTTCATGTTGGAGGTATAGTCGCGAAGTGAAAATAACATCGCCATATTCTCCAACCATACCTCGACGACTGCATCATCCAAAGCACCAAATAACTCGGGAAATTTGACCTTCAAGAGTTCACAGTGAATGCTACCAATACCAACCGGAGCATGCGGTGGACCCTTAGGGGTTCTTGGTTCCCTGGCCTAATCTCTGTCCAAATGGCTGATAAGTGCCTCCGGCATCCGCTGAAAAGACCTCATCATCCCAACCACGTTACCCACTGCTATTTTCTCCTGCCTAGCAACTTGTTTGTCTCCCTGGAGGTTGGACCCCTTAGGCATGGATGTTGTTCGAGGCGTTGTGCCTTGTCCCCTAGCACCTCGTAGTATACCTTTGTGGCATCCTCTAACCAATATTACCTGCACGAATACAAGTCAACTAAATTAGCAACCTTATAACCAAATATCATATCAATGAAATTCATACTGATCCCAAGTCGCAGGTTGAACCTGCTCTGATACCATACGTAACGACCCCATCGTTATGACTACAAGTGAAGCATAAGTGCAAATTTTTTATTTTTTTATTTTTATGGAAGAAGGAGACGACAACAACAATTTAACCACACAACTAACGACGAACGTAAGCATGTAGTCCAGGCAACAGAAAACTATGAATCCACGCCCTAGCACAAGAGACACTGGGATAACGTGCATAGATCAACAAGGAGAAAATAATACCCGCCCAACACAACATGACCATGCCTACGAGCTAAGGGAAAACATCCCCCTCCCGACACAACAACCTTTATGAAAAAGACAAGAACCTCAAGGCGCTCAAACCAAATGCATGCAGGCATTCCACCCATGCACCACAACAACTTACAACACTCGACAACACTCACACAGAACGCACCGAATCCGGCCAAGTTATCATTCACCGCTATCCAATAGGGCATCCCATGATCTTCTCATCAGGTATCCTGTCGTCCCTAGGTGATAGACGTGTCAATAAACTTGGCACACCACATCCTATCTGGACCGAGGAATCTAGATGAATCTGACACACTAGGATTCGAATACCGATAAGAAAACCACACCCATACCCCCAAGTGACAGCTCGACAAGACGCAAGAAGACAAAAACAAGGAGAAACATAAGCCACTACACGACTTCATCGACAACCTAACCAATTATCAATCTTAAATGGATTGATATTTACAATCTAATTTAGGGTTGATTATATGTCTAATTTATCAAGTCTAAATTACTAAAGTCATGATCTAGTCTATACAACTATGTTGATGCTACCGGGTGAATGGTATGTTTTTGTGCACAAGACCATTACCTGTAATACCTCCCTACCTAGGAGGGAGTGTTGATATTATGGTAGCTGCGGGAGGTATTTACCTCCACGTGTAAACCTGACAAGGATAGAATTCTCCAAGAAGCAAGAAGAAACCCTATTGAGTTGGCTAATAACCCTAGAAGACTTGTCGACAGAAGAGATAATTTATATTAGGTTATTAGCCTCCAAGAGAAGAAGTCAGCCAGAAATAATAATATATACTGAAGAGACAAATAACTAGAATGAGAAGTTAGCCCAGGCAGTTAGCTAGAATTAGTATAAATACAAGAGGCCAGTTCTCATTCTGGCGGGCAGTCTCAGAATTGCAGAGCAACAACTTGTGCGCACTATAGTGCACAGTCTTGTGCATAAGCTTAAGGAGAGTAGCCATTGCAGCTTCCGCAGCTAGCATATCACGTTTGGATTGGACTATCTCTTGGCTAGGATTTGGACTATCTGATCAGCTCTTGTTGGTGCGCTATCCTTGGGGAAAGGTGTTCTACCCTTTGTTTGGATATCTAGCCTACGGTTTTCTTCCGGAGTGATACTCATTCGAGGTTAAGGTGCTCGGAGGGTGGCTTCGGCCTATGGTTGGGTGACAATAGAGATATTTCCAATGGTAAAAAGAGAATATCCATTATATTCTAACACAATACTATGCCAGGTGATCTTGTGGGAGACTAAGGGCCTCTATGGAATAAGGCTCTTGGCTTATTGCATGCCCCTTAGAATCATCGTGAGCGACTGTTGCAGTCTGCCCTCACAACATCATGGGTCCTCTCAAATTAGGTAATTGTTAACTTACAGTTCGAGCCATGGTGGGAGTCCAAGTAGGCTGTGGCAGGGTTGTTGTCCACACCTCTCCCTCAACATCTCTGGTAGTCATGCGTGACCCCTCTACTCCACATGTGAGTATGGTCGGAAAAATATCGTCAGCCTGAATCATCAACGAATCATGTCAGATATAGTATCCATAATCATATCATCTAATCAGTTGCACAAATGTCATATATACAACAATCAAACCCCCAATAGTTCACTCCCTGACTCAATCCGGAGTCCAAGGGGTTGCATCGATACCTCTACATCCTCGAGGTCCAAAATCCTGCACATTCAGGAAAATCGAGTCAATAGCACATGTCTATGTCAATGCACCCAACCAACATGCCATCAATTCATAACGCCTCATAATCATAAATCAAATGCCCAAAAGCATAATAATCTGGATCACTTGCGAGCAAGTGTCCATAAAGAATAAGTTTGCTCAGTGCGCGAAAGAGTGGGATGTTACTTCTACATAAGTTGATATCAGTAATCTGACAAAAGAGGTCAAGAACCCGCATGGATTATTGGTCAACCCACAGGTAATGCGTCTCTATCATTTACAACAGTTTACTTAGATTAGTATTCCTTTGGTATTCACTAAATAAATGGTGATATGTATTGGTTTTTTGCAAAGGTTTATAATTTAGACTCAAGCTCGTGCCAACCCTAATACCCAAATGACAACAAAGGGAAAGGTCCCTGAACCCGCATTTAAATATCAGAGAAAGATCGCCTACCTCCCAAAGGTATAAAATTACTCATTCCATAGATTTCTTTCAAGGTGCAACACTAGAATACACTCATGGAGGGATATCTTTCACTTAGTAAAGGAGCCATAATTTATTTTTGAACTACAAGGTTTTATACCTTAGCCCTCATTCTCGAACATTGTTGCATGAGTTCTTGTATTCATAAACGACCATGGTTTTGGTTTGATACCTTAGCCCTCATTCTCAAACATTGTTGCATGAGTTCTTGTATTCATAAACGACCATGGTTTTGTTATCAATGTTATTATTTTATTGTTTTAATATAATAAGTTTGTTCATGGAGCTTGTTGTCCCCTCGAGGTTGATGTCACCATTTTTACTACGATTTCCATTGATAACTAGTTCGTGCTATTAATCGACATAGTTATTAATTTCCACGAGATTTTTATGAGTCTTTTGTATCTATATCTTTGAAATCTAATTATTTTGTTTAATATATATATATATATATATATATATATATAATTCTTGTTTTACTAATTATAATAATTTTATCATGAAAAGAACATTTCCCTATTCGATTTTGTTTATATATAATGTATAAACAGGGAACTTGTTATTTCTTTCACTAAAAGAACCACATGCCTTTGTTTATTACGTGTTTATTACCTTTGCACTCAAATACTATTATAATATATTTTCTTTGTTATCATACTGATTCAAATACTTCTAGATTGGACTCGTGAAAGTTCCAATAGCAATTTTCTATTCTAAAACTCATTTATGGTTATCTCTACAGATAGGTGCATACAAAGACGATAGGTGCATACAAAGACTTATGTTAAAGAACATAAATATATTCAAAAATGAATTGTCTCACAAGGTATTTATAGAAATTAGATAAACAATATCTATTCTAATTGTATGTAAAAAATATAGAAATATTTCAAACCATTGTTTTATTTTAATATGTATAAAAAAATCATTTAAATTAATATTTTTTTGTTTTTCTTTTATTTCTATTTTCATTATTTATAGAAATTAGATAAACAATATCTATTCTAATTGTATGTAAAAAAGATAGAAATATTTCAAACCCTTGTTTTATTTTAATATGTATAAAAAAATCATTTAAATTAGTATTTTTTTGTTTTTTTATTTATTTATATTTTCATCATTATGTTGATTAATAGCAATTATTAATATTAAGAATATTATTGAGAACTTATGATAAGTACTGAAATAAAATATTGAAAAACATATTTGAATCAAAAAGAGATATGGAAGACAAACTAAGGAGAGAACCCAGTTCCTCCCAACCATATATTAGAGCATCCAAGTTGCTTTCTCCTATGAGCCCCGAGTCTAATTATTTATTCCATGAGAATTGGAAATGTCAATAACCTTTTCGAGGTAAATTCCAAAACTTGATTCTTTCTTAGAACCATCAAGTTTAAATCGTGCACAAGTACTTAGCAATGTCCTACTTACACCATACTTGTCTTTTTCCTATTTTACCAAGAGAGAATAGATTTCCTAGGTATTTGTTTTTCAAGTTAGTCTTGACCTATGTTTTTTCTAGCTTGTTCCCTAGCCTCCCACACTCTTGGGATTAGATTTACACTTGTTCTCATGGACTACATTTCTCCTAGAAGTTTTTATCTTTTTTACACTTTTCCCATGGAATAAAGAATTACTCTTTTTATAACTAGATTTTCTCATCAATTTGTCTCTACTAAAATAAAATAAATATAATTAAAATAATATTTACATAAATATTTATCATCATCAAATGTTTATGATGACATAATGTGAACTTGAGTCTTTCTCAACAAAATAATTCAAAATTACAATTATTCAAAATTATTTAAATATTTAAAATGGAGGGATATTACAAGAGACAAATTTGAGTATCTAATGCAATAAATTTGGACACTATATTTTTTTTGAATTTGATTGTAGATATTAAATCAAACTTTTGGACCTGGAGGACTTAGTATTTGCAAGGGTAGTGATCCGGTGAGGGGTAGGGCTCTTGATAGGTATAGATCAATCTTTTGGAGATACATAGATTTCAACAACCAAGGAGTAGACCTCATGATAGGTGTAGGTGAATATCTAGGAGCCTTGTGCATAAAATATTGAAGAAACAAAAGATGCACAGAGAGCCTTCCTTGAGCTCTTAGTTTCTTGTTATATTTATATTAAAAATCCTTCAATCAAAGTTGACTCAGTCACACTTAATAAGACCCACTTGTTTAATTCTTGGTCTCACCAATACTCACCACCAACTAAAATACTAAATGATGGAAATAAGAAATATAACTACATTAATATCAAATATTTGCAATACTTCCTAAATCAAATCAAACTAGGTATAATAATTGTAGTGAGAGAAACAAGTGAAATTTTATAAATATAAGGGCCACATGTAAAGTATGTGACATAACTTGTGATATAAATAGGATTTATCATATTTAAAAAATAACAACCCAATAAGGAAAAGATCTGCAATAATTTTAACTATAAATGAAACTATTAAGAAAATGTAATGTAAGAAAGGAATATATATATATGATGATGATGATGATGATGATGATGATGATGATGATGATGATGATGATGATGATGATGATGATGAAGAAGAAAGTTAGCATTCACTTAGACCAAATTTGATCTACATGACTTTAATAAATGTAAGGGATTACTTGGATTTCTTTAAAATTTTATTTTTTGCTCGAAAAGAATTGATAGAACATTCCAAGAGAACCATAGTTTTGATGAGTTAGAAGGTTAGGAAGGTTGGTATTGTGGAAAATATTTTGAAATTGAGATCTACCTTGGGTATACACAATACAGTCTAAGACAAAGTTCTATTCATATTTAATTATCTTAGTTTCACAAATATGACACATTCTTTCAACCCATAACATCTTGGAAACTATATGATGCCCAATTTCACATGGATCTCATGAGAATCTGCTCTTATTTTATCAATGTTTATTTTCTCCTTTACACTAGTCAAAACATAGATATACTTGATCTTTTATATTAGGGTTGATCACCTCCTTATATAATCTTATTTTTCCATTATCCTCTAATTCTTTGTTGCACCACAATTTATCCTTAAATACGAGAGTAATAAAGTTTTCAATATTATCATTACTTAGTACAAGTATCTATTCTTTTACTTGCCAATGAATTATATAAGTCTTGGCATCTTTATGCCATGCCCCACTTGAGTCTTATGCTGTTTTTCCTATAGTTTGAAGCAATATTGGGAAGATTTTTTCCTTACATGTTGTTTGTCTTGTTCTTGTACTTTAGGTACCTAGTCATAGCCATGTTTTCAATGGGGAAAAGGATTGATTCTATGAGGAAGATAGGATAGGGTGTATTTCCTTTAATTATGATATTATAAGTTGCAAAAACATTTTGGATATGCTCTATCTTTCTCCATGATTCTATATATATACTACATCCCAAAAATTCACACCCATATAAGAAAACATGCCTGAAAAGACTCTTAAAGAATATTTTTTTTTATCCCATATCCAAACTTCAAAGATTTGTTGATTTACAATTGCTTTCAATCCCTTAATAATCTTTCCACCTTCATTTTATCCTTTTGATAATGTTATAGTTCCATTTAAGCTTGTGATGAATATTCATTACAAGCTATTTGTATGAAGGTATTTCCTCCAAATATTTGTTTTCATATACAAAATTATTGTAAGTGATCTTCATGTATTTAATTATCATAGTTTTCATTTTTTCAGTGTTAATAGTCACGCACATACTAGAGAAAATTCCTTGACGATTCTAGTTTTTTTCTGAGATCATAGGTAGTCCTCGCCATAAGAACAATATCATCAATGTAGAGAAGAAGGATGATGCCTATACCAATGATATTTAGGCCGACAAAACCATATTCTTCCAAATAATCTTCTAGCATGTCAATGTGTATGCCAAAAAGGGTAGTGGAAAAGAGACAGCCTTGCTTGACTCCTATATTAGAGATTTTTTCCAACCAACCCTTATTGTTCTTAAACATGGAAATAAGCTTCACATACAAACTTACGACAATACCTCTCATCTCGAAAGGAACTTTTATCTCTTCTAACATATTCCCAAGGTTTGTCCTAGACATTATTTCAAAAAAAAATCTAAATTTAATAATAAAAAAAGGAGATTGGATTTACTGTTGCAATATGATCATAAGAATAACAAGGTGGTTCATAATTGAATGAAAACTCTCAAATCTTGTTTGTCATCTATCCCTTTTTCGATGGCTTTGTAGCCATATGCTAATCTTTTTTTCCAAAATAATTTTGTATAGCTTGGCTAAAATGGGACTAATCATATTGGTCTTATAATTAGAGAGATTTCTCTTATTCCCACTTTTAAAGATAAGAAGCTTTGTGTCGAGTGTTTAGGGAAAACCTACTTGATTGCTAAATTGAAGAGCTTGTGTATGTGAGGGATGAGGCTAGGCCCTCTAATTTTTAATATGCCATCCTCGTAGCTTTGGATGTCCTTAGCTTTCCATTTTGAGAGCCACTTAACCCTAAACACTATGTCTTCTATAGAAAAAACTCTATCCTTTGTAGAAACTTTGGGAATGTTGTCCATGGAATTAAGGAATTTCTAAATATTCAATCAAAGAATCAAATTATTTTCTTTAGTTTTACAAGTCAGAATTTATCTCTAAAATCTCTTAAAATCTAACTTACAAAAGTGCAAAAGCTTCTCTTTCATTCAATTTATGTATTACATTTTTTTTTCTTTTAATTAAGGTTTTGTACCTATTTATTTTGTCAAATTTTAAGTGGCCATTAAAAACATCCATAATAGCTTTTGTAGCAATTTTACACCAATTAAGATATATATAGATGTGCATATAAGAATTTCAATAATTAATCGTGTCCAAAATATAAAATATTTCTTAATGTAATACGCTGAAACCATCATAATTATTAAATGTAGCAACATAGTTACGTGAAACATCTACAAAACCTAAATCGATTTAATTATTGCTAA
>SNQJ01S0004772.1:90975-109043 GCA_010110895.2 Picea sitchensis
ATAAGAAATTAAATAAAGCTGTAAACAGATGATATAAGAAACAAAAGTTCAATAGAATAAATAAACTCTAAACTGTATTAGAGCAACAAATCGATTCGCTGAGTTCTCTCTTATATTATTACTTTCAAAACGCATAGGATTTAGGATTTATGCATGCGCTGCATGCTTTATTACTAAAAATTACAATTCCCAATCTTATCTTAGATTCATGCATGTTCTATTACTAAAAGAATAGAATAAAGATTTGTATCCTAATCATATTTAGGTTTATTATATTAAGGGTCAATGGTATGCCTTCAATCTCCCGCTGGACGATCAATGTAATAATCTAATTATTATATAATCTTATTTAACTGATTCATAATCTTATCTAACTAACTGATTCTCATTAGTATTTAAGTTTATTAAAGCCAATTTTATTTAAGTTTATTAAAGTTTCAATCATATGTTTTTAAGATTTTGAATATAATAATAATAATAATCTATTTTTAAAATCATTGCCAAGCCAGACACTAAATTGTTGTAGTAATTTGATTGGTAAAGTCTACAGATATATACATATCCTATTATTTCTGGATTTGAACTCCTTTTAGATTTGAACTTATAAAGAAACACATGTTCTTCACCATTAAGCCCACTCAGATTGTCTCATTTTTCAAAAAAATAAAAAAATATTCTTTGACCTAAACTGGTTAAACATGTATATAAAATAATCAATTTACCCCTAGACCTGCTAAACCTAAATTCATCCTGAACGTCTCCTACATGTTTTCTAATAAAATGACGACTTATATTAGTAAGGACACAGGACACCAGATTGTTTGCCATGCCAGTATTAGAACGGTTGTCACAATAAATAATAATGATTTGACTTTTGCACTAAGCCAAATGTATTTAGAGTAAATGATATTACTACTAAACAAAAAAAGGTTGAGTACAGACGAAGAAAAACAGTATTAAAATTTTTTGTTCTCGCCAACAATCAGCAATAGCAGAAGAACGGGAAAATCTAAAGATGAAAATTTTGAATGCTATGCAGTGATAGTGGAAGACCCAATAATCGAAGATTTGGAGAATGACTTTGACATAGAATTGGGTGTCAATGAATAAGTATTTCTTTTAAGTGGTTGAATATTGAAAGCAGGGAAGATTTTGAGACAATTTAGGTCAATATGGATTGTTGTGTCCAATAATTTAGGTGTTACTGAATTTTAAAGTTGAAGAAGGGGGAGTTTGGGAACTTATAAATTATCTTTATAGGAGGGTGATGAGATAGTTTGACTGAATACTTCCATATTTTCATTACTGCTAAGAAAAGAACATGAATACAAGTATTATTTTTATGTTTTTCTTTGTCAATTCATTTTTAAAGTCATTAATATTGTAGTTTGACCAACAGGCATTGGTGTAACTCATTAATGAATTAATGTGAAAGATATTAATTAGGAATTTTTATGAACATGAATACCAATATTATTTTTATGTTTTTCTTTGTCAATTCATTTTTAAAGTCATTAATATTGTAGCTTGAATAACTGGTGTTGGTGTAATTCTCTCATGCATTCTCTCATGCATTAATGTGAAAGATATTAATTAGGAATTTCTATAGTATATGAAGACAACTCAGATATATGTAAACATGATCTCCAACATTAAATTTTGTATGTCTTTTTTAAATTAACTCATCTTCCTGTCCTATTCATTTTTGTTTTGTTTTTCTTTCTGAACTATCATTTCGCTTTCCTTGAACATGTCGGGTCCTAAAGTTATTTTTTCAATGGGATTGTCCCAACTCTTAGGTTCTCAACAACTTCTTCCATATAACCATTCAAAATGACTCATTTTTAAAGATGATTGATAAACATTATTGTATGCGAATTCAAGTAGATGTAGAAAATCCGTCCATTTTGTTGGGAAGTCCATAAAATACATTCACAACATATCCTCAACAATGTGGTTAGTCCTTTTAGTATGACCGTCAATGTAAGGATGGTAAGTGGTACTAAAACTCAGTTGTGTATCCCAACCACTGAAAAAGTTCTTCCAGAAGTTGGAAGTGAAATTTGTGCCTCTGTCAGAAATTATTTTTTAGGTAGACCATGCATCCTAAAAATCTATGTAATAAAAATCTATGTAATAATTATAGCCTTGTGAGTATATTTTATCGAAACCAAATTAATTTTTTCTATTACAATAGTTACAAAATCATTATGTTTCTTAGTTGCAGGTCATCCAATGATGAAATCCATACTGATTACTTCCCATTTCCATTCGGAAATGGGTATAGGTTGCAATAATCCAGTTGGGTGATGGTGCTCAACCTTAACTTGTTGCCACTCTAAACACTTAGCAAGGTATTAATTTACTTATGTTTTCATTCCTGGCCAAAAATACTCTTTCTTTAAATATGTTATTTTATTTTCATAACGAGGATGAATATGGTTTCTTTTGTACTTCTTCTAGTATTAAATTTTTCAGTTATGTGTTGTTTGGTATGTAAATTTTGTTCTTATACAATGTTGAACCTTTCTAGTTTCAAATAGAATTTGATTCTTCCATACTTGATTGATTATTTTGAAATTTTAATATAACTTTCATGTATTTATAATATTTTTCAGTCACAACCACAATTTTTTGTTTCAAATCTGATTGTACATTGCCGCTGAAAATTACATTTAACTTCCTAATCAATGCATTGCTACTTTATTTTCCTTTCCTTTAATGTTTTCTATTTCAAAATCAAACTAGCTTAGGAAATACAAGAATCTGGATTTTTCTAGTGTTTAAGTTCTTTTGATAAAAAAAGTGTTTGAGACTAACATTCTTTATTTTCGATAAAAAATACTTCCCTAATAGATAATGTCACCCCATTTTTAGGGCATGTACAATAGAAGTAACTTCTATATTATGAGGAACATAGTTTAATTCATGGGGTTCTAGTTTTCTTGACTTAAAAGCATCTACATACCCATCCTGCATTAATAACCCCCCTAGTCCTTCCTTTGAAGCATCTTTACATACTACGAAGTCTTTGTTTGGATCTTCTACCTTTAAAATCAATGGAGTGGTTAACAAATGTTTTAATTTTTCGAAACTTTCCTCACACTTTTCAGTCCATTTGAGTCTAATTCACTTTTTCTATAAGGAGGTTATCGGATAAGTTGATTTTGAAAAAAATTCAATAAATCTACGATAACAATGTCCTAAATAATGCACCTTTTTATGATAAATTTCACATTTATTGAATTTTGCGTAAATTGATGTTCTCTCAACATTTGTAGAACTTGTATTAATTATTCTTCATATTATTCTCTAGTATTTGAATAAATCAATATGTCATATATGAAAACAATCAAAAAATTATCCAAATATTTTCTTAACACATTGTTAATTAAATACATAAATGTCATAGGTGAATTTGTTAGACCAAAGGGTACCACTACGAAATCATATTGTATGTACCTAATCCTAAAATAAGTCTTTTAAATGTCCTCATCTTTAATCCTAACCCGATGGTATTAGGTTTATCTGTGAAAATATTTTAGCCTCTCCAACTTGGTCAAATAAGTCATTAATACAGGGTAAAGCATATTTATTTTTGATAGCCATATTATTGCGTGTAATCAATACAAATCCTTAGGGTTCCATCCTTATTTTTAACAAATAATACATGTGCTACGCAAAGAGACACACTTGGTCATATAATTTTTATCCATTAATTCTTGAAGCTATATTTTAAGTTCAATCAACTAAGAAACACTCATTATGTAGGGTGCTTTAGATACCAGTGTAGATTTGGAGAGTAAATCTATTGTGAAGTATATGTGCCTTCTAAGAGGTAGTCCTGGAATTTCTTCTGAAATACATTCTAAAATTATTGTAAAATGGGATCTTCAATTAACAATATTTTCACCACTTCATCTTTGTTTTCATTTATATGTACAACATATATTTTAGTACCCTTTCTTGCATTTGTAAGGAATAAATTTTACTTGGTGACACGTGACGAGGTATCCCCTTAATGGTTTTTCTTTGTCCAAATTAATTACCTACCCTATAGTTCCAATCACATGCAATACTTTAAATATTTATATGATATCAAATCTATTCATGATCAAATTCATTCCAAAATTCCCATCGCTCACATTTTTATTCCCATAATAAAAACTGATTACATATAGTAATGACTACAACCACTTTTATTGAAGAGTCTAGAATATGGTGGTTCGAACTCACACATATTCATTCCAGCATTCATGTGGAAGATTAATGGAACATGACTCGGACTTACCTATCCCCGCATCGTGGCCATGTAAGAGATAGTCACTCCTGCATGGGATGAGTATGAAAACCACTTGGGATTGGCGCCATTATTATCACCGACCTCTTCATTAAGATTGTACATTTTAATAAACTTTCCTGGGTTTGCGCGTTATTCTTTTCTCTTCCTCACAAGCCCATTTCAAAGCTAGAGCGTAGAGATTAGCTCCAATTTTAACTCTATTTACATTCATGGATTTTACATATAATTCAAGAAAAGAGATCCCATGTAATTGTTTCTACCAAAATAGTAGGATTTACACTCATAGTCTCTATTTATGTTACTCATGTTTTGATTTCATATCCGTGCTAACCCTTTTCTTTGATACTACTGATGTAGAGGGTGAATTTATCACACATTAAGAATAATCCTCTAGCAAGAGATGGCATACGTATAGTTAGTCGCTCGGGGTTTGTGAATTTATCACACATTAAGAATAATCCTCTAGCAAGAGATGGCATACGTATAGTTAGTCGCTCGGGGTTTCAAACTACAGAGTCATCACAAGGTAATTTATTAAACTCTTTACTAAACTTACCTTCCTTCACATTAATTTGGCGATCAGTAACCAGCCCGCTGGCAGATTTTAAGTCGGATATATCCGGGCGTATATACTAAGATAATCTGACAGTATATATACCAATAGCAACAGTATATATACCAATAGAAACAGCATTAAAGCGCTATTGAATGAACAGATTAGTTGAGAAATTAACTGTCTAATTAAACACAAATAACAGAGTCAAAATAGGGGTCATGTAAGCTAAGATAGTGTTGAGTTAAGCGAGATAATTCGTAGTGTTAATTAACAGTTTTAAAAGAGACAAACTGGAATAGAAATGCATGGGTGGAAATCGTTGTAAAGAAAATGAGTTATCACATGAAGAATACCAGACATACTTAGCGCTATCGAAGAATCAACTGAAAAAACAGTCACGCTTTGCACACGATAAAATCCTAGTCACCATTACATGAAATTCACTGTCAAATATAATAGATACGCAATCATGCTATGTTAAGATTACTGTAAAAGCAACACCATCATACTGGTGATTAAGAGTTACTATCATAACATGCAATCCCTCATATTTGTTGTGTTTTAACAAAAATGCAGACAGCCAAAAAAACGAAGACATACGATTTGGCATTAAGAGATTTGTTGACTATCAACATGTGACACAAATGAAAAAAAGAATGGTTTCGCTGTGGGTATCGTTGTCCCAAATATGGGAAACACAGTCTAAGAGATAATCCCTCACCTCACTGTCCATCATAAGGATAAAACACAACCACCTTCAAACGCAGTCTCACATAAAAGTAGTGCAAGGCATCAAGCGCAGAGAAAAATTTATCCAACAAGATATAAAAACACAATGTTAAAATAAATCTTTTCCATGAGTCAATAAATTGCAGGGTTCATTTTTCGCTTCAAGGCGCGAGACAACACACTACCTCGGACAATCAACGTGGCTAGATGGTTGGGCAGAAACATTTGTTGCTCATCCTCCTCGCACAAAAAGGCATGGCATTATGATCTATAGGTCTATTAACACTGAGGTGACGACCGTCGATACGACTCCTGGCCGACTGCCCTCGCGAGGATTGATGAGTTGGGGATGAAGGCGAAGAAAAACACAAACTCATCACAAATCAATAAAACCATAGGACAGTCACAACACTCAGGGATCAAAGCCAAGGGAATCAATCAACAACGGTCTTAAGGCTATGGGGAAGATTTAGTTATCAATTAAAATGCTAATTCAATCATTTTATTTACCCAATTAAAAATACAGGACTAAAAGCGTATGTATACTAACAAACTACCATGCAGAAATATGGAAGCGTACCATAGCCCAAGTCACTTTCTCTAAGTTGTTGTCCAGCGCGCTCTGTGCAACTCCCGCTTACCAACCGATGAGAATTCACCGATACCTCCCATTCAACTCTAGGGGTACTCTTCTTCCCCCTTATCCCCCGATCTCCAAAGGGGCCACACACATAAACCAGAGAATCAACTAGCTCCCAGCTCACCTCGCAAGACTGAGCTACCACTCATCACCAAGCTGGGTATTCCAACTCCCACAAGCTAATTCAGTCAAATCTAAAATTCTACAATGTAACGTTACGCATAACAGAAGAAATCCATCATCCTTCTCCTCCCTCCATTATATAGAGTTTCGAACTCCTTTACATTCCCAAAATCCCATTTAATTTAATGTTTAATAAATTAATTCAAAAGTATCCTCCCCATACATGTGTCACCCATCCCCTTCATTCATCCATAAATTAATTTCATTAATTAATTAATTACTCTTATTTCCTTCACCCACCTAAAAACACTCCTAGAATCGCTCCTAGGTGTCCCCATATTCCCTTACAAGTTTTAATGACTTTCCCCCTTACTAATTTACTAGTTGAGTTTAATTTAGAAAGTTCTTAAATGCTAGATACCTTATTAAGTTAGACTTTCTTCTTTTTCCTTGTGTTTCCCCTTTCTTTTTATGTTTCCTCCTTTTTCCTAGTTTTCCAATTCTTTTAAATTTCCCTCTTTCCTTTTTCATTTAAAACTCAAATTGAAAGGTGTAGAAAATTAACCATTTCCTAGTTTCCTTTTTAATTAATAAATTTTAATTAACATAAGTGACAAAACAATTATTCCTATTTTTCGCTCTTTAAATTTTATCCCTTCTCGTCACATGATTAATGATGAATAACATTATTATTTATTTGTTTTTATTTTTATGTTTATATAAATAGATAAGTTTTTTTTTTTATCACAAGTATCACTTAGTCCTAGACTTTATTTTCCTAGGCTGGGCGACATTTTATTCGAGGAAATGTTTTAAATTATTCTTATCACATTATTCGTCCTAAGGCCATCTAGGTTTATCAATTTATTAATTAACAATGCAGCGTGTCCTTCACGATGCACTAGGTGCTCCAAGGGTTCCACTCGCCTCATTTTGTTTCTCTTGCATGACGTTCCCTTCAGGACGCACTCCGTGCTCCAAGGGTGCCACTCACCTCTTTCCATTTTCTTGCAGGACGTGCCCTTAAGGATACACTATGTGCTCCAAGGGTGCCACTCACCTCTTGACTGACTTGGTAGACATCAAAACCCCTCGAGTCAATACTCCGCCAGGTGATCCTGTGGGAGACTAAGGGTCTCCAAGGAATAAGGCCCATGCATTATTGCGCACGCCTTAGAATCATCGTGAGCGACTGTCGCAATTTTCCCTCATGGCATTATGGGTCCTCTCGAACTAGAGAATTGTTAACCTACAGTTCGAGCCACGACGAGAGTTGTAGTAGGATGTGGTAGGGATGTTGTCCACACCTCTCCCTCAATGTCTCTGGTAGTCGTGTGTGACCCCTCTAATCCACATGTGAGTCTGGTCAGCAAGCTATCGTCAGCCTGAATCATCAACAAATCATGTGAGATATAGTATCCATAATCATATTATCTAATTAGATGCATAAACGCCATATATACAACAATCAAACCCCCAATAGTTCACTCCTTGACTCGATCGAGAGTCCAAGGGGTTCCATCGATGTCTCTGTATCCTCGAGGTCCAAAATCATGCACACTCAGGAAAATCGAGTCAGTAGCACTTGTCTATGTCAATGCCCCCAAAGAACATGTCATCAATTCATAACGCCTCATGATCATAAATCAAATGCCCAAAAGTATAATAATCTGGATCACTTGCAAGCAAGTGTCATCAAAGAATAACTTTGGTGAGTGTGTGCAAGAGAGGGATATTACATACACCCCCTCTTGCTCTAAACTTCGTCTCGAATTTTTATAGTATATAAGTGTCGAAATAATGTGTATCAGAGTGTCCTAGGTCTATCTATCAAACAAAAATGGAAATTGTTGGCGCATATAGTATGCATCCTCCTAGGTCATCAAGCGCATACTATAGTTGTCCCACTGGACCTTGACCTGATCTATTGTTCGACGTCGTAGCTGTCGAATGCAATGATATAGGATGTAAATCTTCTCAGCCATGAGCACCCCCTTATCTGATATCTGCAAGTGACTCATGCCAAAAACATGTGTAGGATCACTAATACAATATCTCAAAATAGATAAATGAAAAACATCGTGCATATGACTCAAACAGTCAGGCAAGGCTAGTCGATAGGCCATGGGCCCCTTCCTCTCCACAATCTCGAAAGGTCCCACGAACCTAGGAGAGAGCTTAGCTCCCTTTCCAAACTTGATCAAACTCTTATGCGGTTTTACCTGCAAGAAGACTCGATTTCCAGCTTCGTAACTACGGTCGACACAGTGCGCATCGACATAACTCTTCTGTCTATCCTGAACTTCTTTAATCCTTTTGGTTATTGTTTGCATTTTCTCTTCCATTTCTTGGATCGTTTCTAGTCCTAATAGGACCCTATCCTTAATTCGATCCCAACTTAAAGGCGTCTGACATGGTTGCCCGTAAATAAACTTGAAAGGTGCCATCTTAATGGTGCTTTGGTAACTGTTGTTATAAGCGAATTCTACGAGTCACAATAATTCTTTCCAAAGTTTTTGTTGGTTCATCACGTACATGCGCAACATGTGCTCCAAGGTTTAGTTCATTTGTTCAGTCTACACACTAAAATCATGGCCATTTTTAAAATCATGCCCATTTTTCAGTCTACACACTAAAATCATGGCCAAGCGAGACACTAAATTGTTGTAGTAATTTGATTGGTAAAGTCTACAGATTTATACATACCCTACTCCTTCTGGATTTGAACTTATAAAGAAACACATGTTCTTAACCATTAAACCCATTCAGATTGTCTCATTTTTCAAAAAAAAAAAAATTATTCTTTAACCGGAACTGATTAAACATGTATATAAGATAATCAATTGACCCCTCGACCTGCTAAACCTAAATTCAACCTGAGCATCTCCTACATGTTTTGTAATAAAATGACGACTTATATTAGTAAGGACATAGGACGTGAGATTGTTTTCCATACCAGTATTAGAACTGTTGTCACAATAAATAATAATGATTTGACTTTTGCACTAAGCCAAATGTATTTAGAGTAAATGATATTACTACTAAATAAAAAAAGGTTGAGTACAGACGAAGAAAAATAGTATTAAAAATTTTTGTTCTCGCCAACAATGAGCAATAGCAGAAAAACGGGAAAATCTAAAGATGAAAATTTTGGATGTTACTATTGTAAGAACGCAAAGAATATTGTATAGAAGAGCAGTGATAGTGGAAGACCCAATAATCGAAGATTTGGAGAATGACTTTGACATAGAATTGGGTGTCAATGAATAAGTATTTCTTTTAAGTGGCTGAATATTCAAACCAGGGAAGATTTTGAGACAATTTAGGTCAATATGGATTGTTGTGTCCAATAATTTAGGCGCTCCTGAATTCTAAAGTTGAAAAAAGGGGAGTTTGGGAACTTATGAATTATATTTATAGGAGGGTGATGAGATAGTTTGATGGAATACTTCCATATTTTCATAACTGCTAAGAAAAGAACTTGAATACGAGTATTATTTTTATGTTTTTATTTCTCAATTCATTTTTAAAGTCATTAATATTGTAGCTTGAACAACGGGCATTGGTGTAATTCATTAATGCATTAATGTGAAAGATATTAATTAGGAATTTCTATGAACATGAATACCAGTTTTATTTTTATGTTTTTCTTTGTCAATTCATTTTTAAAGTCATTAATATTGTAGCTTGAATAACGGGTGTTGGTGTAATTCTCTAATGCATTAATATGAAAGATATTAATGAGTAATTTCTATAGTATATGAAGAAAACTCAGATATATGTAAACATAATCTCCAACATTAAATTTTGTATGTGTCCTTTTTAAATTAACTCTTATTCCTCTCCTATGCACTTTTCAAGTTTTGTTTTTTCTTTCTGAACTATCATTTCCATTTCCTTTAACATGCCAGGTCCTAAAGTTATTTTTTCAATGGGATTGTCCCAACTCTTAGTTTCTCAACAACTTCTTCCATATAACCATTCAAAATGACTCATTTTTAAAGATGATTGATAACCATTATTGTATGCGAATTCAAATAGATGCAGAGAATCCACCCATTTTGTTGGGAAGTCCATAATATACATTCACAACATATCCTCAACAATGTGGTTAGTCCTTTTATTATGACTGTCAATGTAAGGATGGTAAGTGGTACTAAAACTCAGTTGTGTATACCAACCACTGAACAAGTTCTTCCAGAAGTTGGAAGTGAAATTTTTGCCTCTATCAGAAATTATTTTTTAGGTAGACCATGCATCCTAAAACTTTGTTTCATAAAAATCTATGCAATAATTATACCCTTGTGAGTATATTTTATCGAAACAAAATGTGCATCTTTTGTAATTTTTTCTATTACAACAGTTACAGAATCATTATGTTTCTTAGTTGTAGGTAATCCAATGATGAAATCCATACTGATTACTTCCCATTTCCATTCGGAAATGGGTATAGGTTGCAATAATCCAATTGGGTAATGGTGCTCAGCCTTAACTTGTTTCCATTCCAAACACCTAGAAAGGTATTAAGTTACTTATGTTTTCATTCCTCGCCAAAAATACTTTTTCTTTAAATATGTTATTGCCTTTTCATAACCAGGATGACTCAAATATGGTTTCTTATGTACTTCTTCTAATATTAAATTTCTCAGTTATGTGTTGTTTGGTATGTAAATTTTGTTCTTATACAATGCTCAACCTTTCTAGTTTCAAATAGAATTTGATTCTTCCTTACTTGGTTGATTATTTTGAAATTTTTATCGAACTTTCCTATATTTATAATATTTTTCAGACACAACCACAAATTTTTTTTTCAAATCCAATTGTACATTGCCGCTAAAAATTACATTTAACTTCCTAATCACTGCATCTCCTACTTGATTTTCCTTTCCTTTAATGTTTTCTATTTCAAAATCAAACTCGCTTAGGAAATACAAGCATCTGGATTTTCTAGTGTTTAAGTTATTTTGATAAAAAAAAGTGTTGGAGACTAACATTCTTTATTTTCGATAAAAAATTCTTCCCTAATAGATAATGTCACCCCATTTTTAGGGCATGTACAATAGAAGTAACTTCTATATTATGAGGAACATAGTTTGTTTCATGGGGTTCTAGTTTTCTTGACTCAAAAGCAACTACATACCCATCTTGCATTAATAATCCCCCTAGTCCTTCCTTTGAAGCAACTTTACATACTACAAAGTCTTTGTGTGGATCTTCTACCTTTAAAATCGGTGGATTGGTTAACAACTGTTTTAATTTTTCGAAACTTTCCTCACACTTTTCAGTCCGTTTGAGTCTAATTCCCTTTTTCTATAAGGAGGTTATCAGATAAGTTGATTTTGAAAACCCTTCAATAAATCTAGGATAACAACCGGTAATACCCATAAAGGATTGGAAATATGATACATCATTTGGTACCGATAAGTCTTAAATGGATTTTACCTTGTCTGAGTCAACTCAAATCCCTTCTCAAATCACATGTCCTAAATACTGCACTTTTTCCTGATAAATTTCACATTTACTGAATTTTGCGTACAATTGAAGTTCTCTTAACATTTGTAGAACTGGTATTAATTATACTTCATGTTATTCTCCAGTATTTGAATAAATCAATATGTCATATATGAACACAATCAAAAAATTATCCAAATATTTTCTTAACACATTGTTCGTTAAATACATAAATGGCATAGGTCCATTGTTAGACCATAGGCTACCACTACGAAATCATATTGTATGTACCTAGTCCTAAAATAAGTCTTTTAAATGTCCCCATCTTTAATCCTAACCTGATGGTATTAGGTCTATCTCTGAAAATATTTTAGCCTCTCCAACTTGGTCAAATAAGTCATTAATACGGGGTAAAGCATATTTAATTTTGATAGCCATATTATTCAGTTGCGTGTAATCAATACAAATCCTAAAGGTTCCATCCTTCTTTTTAACAAATAATACATGTGCTATGCATAGAGACACACTTGGTCATATAATTTTTATCCATTAATTCTTGAAGCTACATTTTAAGTTCAATCAACTAAGGAACACTCATTATGTAGGGTGCTTTAGATATCGGTGTAGATTTGGGGAGTAAATCTATTGTAAAGTATGTGTGCCTTCTAGGAGGGAGTCCTAGAATTTCTTCTGAAATAGATCCTAAAATTATTGTAAAATGGGATCTTCAATTTACAATATTTTAACCACTTCATCTTTGTTTTCATTTATATGTACAACATATATTTTAGTACCCTTTCTTTCATTTTGTTTCCGTTGTAAGGAATACACTTGTCTTATTGACACATAACGAGGTATCCCCTTAATGGTTTTTCTTTGTCCAAGTTCATCTCAACAATCAAAATTTTGTTTCGAAAATTCACAATAGTTGCATGTTTTTCAATCAAGTCCATTCCTATGAGTAAGTCATGGGATCCAAATGGTAATACATTCAAGTCTACTTTAGTTTCTATCTCATCTGTAGTTACTATGCAATCTTTAACCAAATATATAACCTTTCATTTAGTACTAGTAGCTAATTGTACTAACCAAGATTTATGATGTTTAACTTTATTTAGTTTATAGTATTTTATTGTAGTAGGGAAGACATAAGTTAAACTCAGACAAGGGTCTATTAAAATAGCTACATATTTTTTATTAATCATACCTTCAAATTCTACCATGGAAGATTGATGAACATCGTGTCGATTCTCGAGAACTGCATCAATATTATGTGTGCATTGTGCCATGTAATTAACTGTCTTTTCTTCCTAAACATTATGTGCCATCAATTTCATTTGATTACTTAAAGTAAAATCAATCAATCAATCTATCTATCTATCTATATCAATGTAACCAACATATATATATATATATATATATATATATATATATATATATGTATATATATATATATATATATATATATATATATACCATAGTTCTAGCAACCCCAATTTTGTAGTAGTGACCACAACAGTTTTTTTTATCAGTTGTCAGTTGAAACATGTGAACTAATAAAACTTCCTATTGACAACTACCGATGCATTGTGTGATGAATGATGTGGATTCTTAAATTTCTTATTATATATATGAGTTCCTTTGTAACCCCCAAACTGTAGTAGTGACCTAACAAGTTTTTTTATCGAATTTATCAGTCGGCTACTATTATGAACTAATAAAACTTCCTATTGACAACTACCGATGCATTGTGTGATGAATGATGTGGATTCTTAAATTTCTTATTCCTAGGGTTAAAATTGTTATCCTTGTTTCTATTTTGCGATGTTTTTGTACTTTCACACCTTTTCTTAAACTCACTATAACACAAATTAGTGTGTCTTATTATTTCATCCATTGTATTAGCATTAAGGAACTAAACCTTATCCTTATATGATTGAGGTAGACAACTCATAAATTGATGTACTTTTTCCTTTTCCTCTCTAAGATAAGGCACATATCTCATTAGATTAACAAACTTGGTAACAAAATCTTTGATCGTCATTTATCCTAGATTAAGGTCATGAAATTCTTTATCTTTTTCATCATAATATATTTCTGTTATATTTTTTTTTGAAGTACTTTTTGAATATTTTCCATGTTAGTTTTTTGCTCCTAACTTTGTTCATTGTTTTTGTCTCTTGCAACCTGATGACAACTTTAGCATTCAATTGGTACAAAACCAACCTAGCTCTTAAATTCTTTCCCATGTTTAGAATCCAAGCTTCTTCTACCTCTTGAGGCTCACCATCAAAATTGAGCGATATGATATTTTTGAATTCAACAAATAACTCCTTAAGTTATGCCAATTTATATTCTTGCTTTTATGTGTTCTCTTATGTAGAGTTTTTTTTTCAAAACTTTATTCGCTACTTTCTTCAGTCACTAATTATGTTTTATCATTAAATACTTGGTGTTCCTTTCATTTATGATATTCTTCATTGGAGACTTATTTATTAGAATTCTCGAAGGTTTGTCCTACAATACTATTTTGTTTCATTTCCGTCACATTCTTAAGTAGGATTTCATTTAACTCTTCTTGTTCCTTACTAGCTTTCAATAACTTTTCATTGTCTTCTTGAACACTTTGTAAATCTTCCTTGATGCTCCTCATAGTTTCAAGTAATCGTAGAGATTTATCTTGAGGTTGTTTTCTATTCAACTCTATACACATCTTTGGTCCACTTGGTGTTTCTTTTCCAGTTTATTCATCCATAATGCCATAATGTTTGATTGTTGTTTCTGATAAGTCCAAAATATACTTAAGGTTAATATTTTCTTTTTAAAATATCTTCATAAGTTGCAAATTTAATACATTTATAATCACAATGATTTGTGTTTGTATTGATCCCATAAGTTCATAGTGTCTAATACATGCTCAATACATGCTCTGAAACTATTTGTAACATCACCAAACACCCCCCAAAAAATTAAATAACAATTATTGGCGTAACAAGGATTATATGTTTCATGTTATTCTTACTCTTGTTAGATTTCGTATATAATAATAGTTTATAATGGTCATTAATTATTTCACAAATTTCCTCTAGAATGTGCAAAACGCTGATTATTTAGTCACAATTATAATCCTATCAATGCTCGTTAGATTCACATTTCAACCATTTTTCAAGAGATACAATGTCCAACAAGTAATCATTAGTCTATTTTATTAGATTAAGAGTGGTTTAATATGATATGAATAACATGACAAAAATAATCATAAATTCCATACTTTTTGTAATCTATACATATGAAAAATGTATTGCAACTTTTGTCTTAAACCCTCAGAAAGAATCCATATCTTGATATATAAATTAAATCCATACTCTGCTTATCCATCATATTTATCCATCATATGCTCCTTCCATATATTATATAGATTTTAAATTATAATTACCTACCCTATACTTCCAATCACATGCAATACTTTAAATATTTATATGATATCAAATCTATTCATGCTCAAATTCATTCCTAAATTCCCATCGCTCGCATTTTTATTCCCATAATAAAAACCGATTACATATAGTAATGACTACGACCACTTTTATTGAAGAGTCTAGAATATGGTGGTTCGAACCCACACATATTCATTCTAGCATTCATGTGCAAGATTAATGGAACACGACTCGGCCTTACCTATCCCCGCATCGTGGCCATGTAAGAGATAGTCACTCCTCCATGGGATGAGTATGAAAACCACTTGGGATTGGCGCCATTATTATCACCTACCTCTTCATTAAGATTGTACATTTTAATAAACTTTCCTGGGTTTATGCATTATTCTTTTCTCTTCCTCACAAGCCCATTTCAAAGCTAGAGCGTAGAGATTAGCTCCACTTCTCTCCTTTTGTAGACTTTTAACTCTATTTACATTCATGGATTTTACATATAATTCAACAAAAGAGATCCCATGTAATCGTTTCTACCAAAATAGTAGGATTTACAGTCACACTCTCTATTTATGTTACTCATGTTTTGATTTCATATCCGTGCTAACCCTTTTCTTTGATACTACTGATGTAGAGGGTGAATTTATCACACATTAAGAATAATCCTCTAGCAAGAGATGGCATACGTATAGTTAGTCACTCGGGGTTTCAAACTACAGAGTCATCACAAGGTAATCTATTAAACTCTTTACTAAACTTACCTTCATTCACATTAATTTGGCAATCATTAACCAACGTTCTGGCAGATTTTAAGTCGGATATATCCGGGCATATATATTAAGATAATCCGACATTATATATACCAACAGCAACAACCTTAAAGCCTTATTGATCACTAATTAATTTTGCATCTCCTTTTACATTTGTTTAGTAACAAAAACACTCTGCGAGGATTTCTACATAGGTCGATATCATTAATTTTGCATCTCCTTTTACATTTTTTTTAGTATCACTAACACTCTTCTAGGATTTCTACTGTAACGACCCCATCGTTACGACTACAAGAGAAGAAGAAGTGAATTTTTTTTATTTTTTTGTTTTTAGGCAAGAAAGCGACAATGACAACAGTTTAACCACACAACTGACGACAAACAAAAGCACACAATGCAGGCAACAGGAAACTATGACTCCACGCTTTGGCACAAGAGAATCTTGACGAACATGTGTAGATCAACAAGGAGAAACGAATACCCACCCGACACAACATGACCATGCCTACAAGTTAAGGGACAACATCCCCCTCCCGACACAACGGCCTTGACGAACAAGTCTAGAACCTCAAGCCGCATGAACCAAACACATGAAGGCATTCCACCCATGCACCAAAGCAACTTACAATGCTCAACAACACTCACACAAAACGCATTGAATCCAACCAAGTTCTCAGCTGTCGCTATCCAATAGGGCGCGCCATGATCCCTTCATCAAGAATCCTGCCATCCCCAGGTGATAAATGCATCAATAAACTTGGCACAACACATCTTATCTGGACTGAGGACTCTAGATAAATCTGACATGCTAGGAGTCCAATACCGATAAGAAAACCACACCCATACCCCTAAGAGACAGCTCTATGAGACACAAGAATACGACAACAAGGAGAAACACAATCCAATACATGACTTCGTCCACATCCCAACCAATTATCAAGCCTAAATGGGTCGATATTTACAATCTAATTTAGCGTTAATTATATATCATATATCTGATTTATCCAGTCTAAATTACAAAAGTTTGTGTTTTATAAACCTAACTTAACTTGATATACAATTCTAACTTAGCGAGTCTACATTACCAATTTAGACCATAAATATATATAAATTAACATTAATCACATATCTAAATTTTAGTAGCTCTGATCTACTACTAGTTAATAATTTGCAATTCTAAATTAACATTGAATAAAAATCAATCTAGCAAGTCTAATCAAATCAACACTAAAACTAAAACAAAAATTGCAATCTAAAATGACAAGTCTAGTTTAATTAATACTAAAAGTTTTATATTCATTTAAAATCTGTCTAAGCATATTAAGCGTTTTCTATTTAATTTAAAGGCGATTAAGGAAGTGGCTGTCTAAAATAAATGCTAATAAATTTGCAGGGAAATAACACCATCCCTTTACACGTGTCAGCTAATAAATTGCTAGTAAATTGGTTGTTGTTACATTATGTTTTGTTGTCTCTTAATACATAACGTGGTCCAGGATCTAACCCAAATAATAATTTAACACTGAGATACTGGTGTAGTTAACTGTCTATTAAGGGCCACCATATTGATGTCTAGCGATTTAACAAAAATTAGAGGTCTCCATATGTGGATAAAGGTCACCATCTGTTGACATCTGGTCGTCATAAAATTCATAAATGCTATCATAAACATGACAGAATCCCACCATTGCTAAGTAGATAAGTTGCATGTTTTTTTTCGCAGTTATTACATCTGCCCCGTACACACTAACACACCACTATTGCATCGAAAAATAGCTACCCACTACACTCCATTACAAAGAAATATACTCACACCCCATTATCGGTCATAACAACACTAAATTCAACAAACCAAAAACACAATCAAGGCAACAATCAAATCGCGGGGCTTCAAATTTTCAGGGATAAGATATTGAATACAAACTTTGACAATTTGTGATGTGAAGAAAACAAGGTGGAAGGGACTGCTTAACTAAATTCGAATGAACGGATTAGTTGAGAAATTAATTGTCTAATTAAACATAAATCCCACAGTCAAAATAGGGGTCATGTAAGCTAAGATAGA
>SNQJ01S0004772.1:109053-127078 GCA_010110895.2 Picea sitchensis
AAAATATAAAATATTTCTTAATGTAATACGCTGAAACCATCATAATTATTAAATGTAGCAACATAGTTACGTGAAACATCTACAAAACCTAAATCGATTTAATTATTGCTAAATTATATATAGGACGATTGGAAAGCTTAAGTTTGAAAATCATTATATGTGTAAAATAGTTCATATGGGCCGATAATTGCTTTGCTAAAATAGTCACAATTGCTTTGCTATATGAAGGACATGGATAGTCGTCTCACTAAGAAACTTCTGAAGGACATGGATAGTAGTCTCACTAAGAAACTTCTGCTTTGCTGGTGGGTACTTGGGCACCTCACGAATACTACTCATACAGATATTGATTTTGATATTGGGTACTTGGGCACCTCATACAGATAACAATGTTAAACCACCAACCATCCGTCTATAATAATAGGAAAAGCCGTGATCACTACGACAGGATAAATATCGACCAGCTGAAAAGCCCATGTTGAATTTAAGGGGGGCAAGGATAACGTAGATGCTACAAAAATCCGGTCCCGTGAGACAGCACGATTGGTAAGACAGTACTTTTCTCCAAGTGTTGGGAGGAGGTCTTGAGGTCAAACCCTGCTGGGTCTCCGGGACGAATTATGTAATGGCTGCTATGTAAAATGTTTATATACTGATGAATATAAACGAGAAACTTTCCCGTGGAAAAAAGGATAAGGATAATGACAAAGAATTGGTCTCATTAAAATTTGTCTCATGTTATATTGATAGGCTCCACTTGTAACGTTGACTAGAGGGCACACAGCAGTTACTAACATACAATGAATCAGCCGTTAAAATCCACAACCGTTCAACGTTGACTAGAGGGCACACAGCAGTTACTAATCAATGAATCCGCCGTTAAAATCCACAACATTTTGAACTTTTCGAAAATATCTGTTCTTTTTTACTTCTTTGACTTTATGACTTCTTGAAGTTGTCATAAGCGAATCCAAACGTCGAATACAGCACTACCTTCCGTGTAGATTGTTCTCGATTTGCTTACTTATTCTAGATTGGTGGTTTTACCGTATTAATATAGGGGCCGCTATTCAAGACTTTTAGAGCCTCCGGGCATTTGACAATTGGAGCCTCCGGGCATCTGGTACGTTGGATTTCCATAATTAAACAAAATATACGTTGAAGATTGCATTACTAACTCTCGAACTCGGGATCCTAAATGTGAATATATYGTGTTCCTCAAATACACTGAATATATTCTCTCGAGCAATGGTCTTTTGTCCTGAAGTGAGAACAGAAAAAGCATCTTTGACAAAGCGAACTTGATCGCTTTCATCAAACTGAACGGAAGATCAATTCCAGGGATTACATAAGAAATTAAATAAAGCTGTAAACAGATGATATAAGAAACAAAAGTTCAATAGAATAAATAAACTCTAAACTGTATTAGAGCAACAAATCGATTCGCTGAGTTCTCTCTTATATTATTACTTTCAAAACGCATAGGATTTAGGATTTATGCATGCGCTGCATGCTTTATTACTAAAAATTACAATTCCCAATCTTATCTTAGATTCATGCATGTTCTATTACTAAAAGAATAGAATAAAGATTTGTATCCTAATCATATTTAGGTTTATTATATTAAGGGTCAATGGTATGCCTTCAATCTCCCGCTGGACGATCAATGTAATAATCTAATTATTTATTATATAATCTTATCTAACTGATTCATAATCTTATCTAACTAACTGATTCTCATTTTTATTTAAGTTTATTAAAGCCAATTTTATTTAAGTTTATTAAAGGTTCAATCATATGTTTTTAAGATTTTGAATATAATAATAATAATAATTTATTTTTAAAATCATGGTCAAGCTAGACACTAAATTGTTGTAGTAATTTGATTGGTAAAATCTACAGATGTATACATACCCTATTATTTCTGGATTTGAACTCCTTTTAGATTTTAAAGAAACACATGTTCTTCATCATTAAGCTCATTCAGATTGTCTCATTTTTCAAAAAAATAAAAAAATATTCTTTAACCGAAACTGGTTAAAACTAGTTAAACTGGTTAAAAAAATTAAAAAATGTAAAATAATAAATTGAGCCCTGGACCTGCTAAACCTAAATTCAACCTGAACGTCTCCTACATGTTTTCTAATAAAATGACGACTTATATTCCTAAGGACATAGGACACCAGATTGTTTGCCATACCAGTATTAGAACAGTTGTGACAATAAATAATAATGATTTGACTTTTGCACTAAGCCAAATGTATTTAGAGTAAATGATATTACTACTAAACAGAAAAAGGTTCAGTACAGACGAAGAAAAACAGTATTAAAAAATTTTGTTCTCGCCAACAATCAGCAATAACAAATCAGCAATAGCAGAAGAACGGGAAAATCTAAAGATGAAAATTTCGGATGTTACTAGTGTAAGAACGAAAAAAATATTGTGTAGAAGAGCAGTGATAGTGGAAGACCCAATAATCGAAGATTTGGAGAATGACTTTGACATAGAATTGGGTGCCAATGAATAAGTATTTCTTTTTAAGTGGCTGAATATTGAAAGCAAGGAAGATTTTGAGACAATTTAGGTTAATATGGATTGTTGTGTCCAATAATTTAGGTGTATCTGAATTCTAAAGTTGAAGAAGGGGGAGTTTGGGAACTTATAAATTATCTTTATAGGAGGGTGATGAGATAGTTTGATGGAATACTTCCATATTTTCATAACTGCTAAGAAAAGAACATGAATACAAGTATTATTTTTATGTTTTTCTTTGTCAATTCATTTTTAAAGTTATTAATATTGTAGCTTGAACAAAGAACATTGGTGTAACTCATTAATGCATTAATGTGAAAGATATTAATTAGGAATTTCTATGAACATGATTACCATTATTATTTTTATGTTTTTCTTTGTCAATTCATTTTTAAAGTCATTAATATTGTAGCTTGAATAACTGGTCTTGGTGTAATTCTCTAATGCATTAATGTGAAAGATATTAATTAGAAATTTCTATAGTATATGAAGACAACTCAGAGATATGTAAACATGATCTCCAACATTAAATTTTGGTATGTGTCTTTTTTAAATTAACTCTTCTTCCTGTCCTATGCATTTTTCAAGTTTTGTTTCTCTTTGTGAACTATCATTTCGCTTTCCTTGAACATGTCGGGTCCGAATTATTTTTTAAGTAGACCATGCATCCTAAAAATCTGTTTCATAAAAATCTATGCAATAATTATAGCCTTGTGAGTATATTTTATCGAAACCAAATTAAGTTTTTCTATTACAACAGTTACAAAATCATTATGTTTCTTAGTTGCAAGTCATCCAATGATGTAATCCATACTTATTACTTCCCATTTCCATTCGGAAATGGGTATAGGTTGCAATAATCCGGGTGATGGTACTTAGCCTTAACTTGTTGCCACTCTAAACACCTAGCAAGGTATTAAGTTACTTATGTTTTCATTCCTCCCCAAAAATACTCTTTCTTTAAATATGTTATTGTCTTTTCATAATGAGGATGACTCGAATATGGTTTCATATGTACTTCTTCTAGTATTAAATTTTTCAGTTATGTGTTGTTTGGTATGTAAATTTTGTTCTTATACAATGTTGAACCTTTCTAGTTTCAAATAGAATTTGATTCTTCCTTGGTTGATGATTTTGAAATTTTTATAGAACTTTCATGTATTTATAATATTTTTCAGTCACAGCCACAATTTTTTGTTTCAAATCCGATTGTACATTGTCGCTGAAAATTACATTTAACTTCCTAATCAGTGCATTGCTACTTTATTTTCCATTCCTTTAATGTTTTCTATTTCAAAATCAAACTCGCTTAGGAAATACAAGCATCTGGGTTTTCTGTTGTTTAAGTTCTTTTGATAAAAAAAAGTGTTTGAGACTAACATTCTTTATTTTCGATAAAAAATTCTTCCCCAATAGATAATGTCACCCCATTTTTAGGGCAAGTACAATAGAAGTAACTTCTATATTATGAGGAACATAGTTTACTTCATGGGGTTCTAGTTTTCTTTACTCAAAAGCAACTAAATACCCATCTTGCATTAATAATCCCCCTAGTCCTTCCTTTGAAGCATCTTTACATACTACGAAGTCTTTGTTTGGATCTTCTACCTTTAAAATCAGTGGAGTGAATAACAAATGTTTTAATTTTTCGAAACTTTCCTCACACATTTCAGTCCATTTGAGTCTAATTCCCTTTTTCTATAAGGAGGTTATCGGATAAGTTGATTTTGAAAACCCTTCAATAAATCTACGATAACAACCAGTAATACCCATAAAGGATTGGAAATATGATACATCCTTTGGTACCGATAAGTCTAAAATGGATTTGACCTTTACTGAGTCAATTGAAATCCCTTCTCAAATCACATGTCCTAAATAATGCACTTTTTTTCTCATAAATTTCACATTTATTGAATTTTACGTACAATTGATGTTCTCTCAACATTTGTAGAACTTATATTAATTATTCTTCATATTATTCTCTAGTATTTGAATAAATCAATATGTCATATATGAACACAATCAAAAAATTATCCAAATATTTTCTTAACACATTGTTCATTAAATACATAAATGTCATAGGTGCATTTGTTAGACCAAAGGGTACCACTACAAAATCATATTGTATGTACCTGATCCTAAAATAAGTCTTTTAAATGTCCTCATCTTTAATCCTAACCCGATGGTATTAGGTGTTTATCTCTGAAAATATTTTAGTCTCTCCAACTTGGTCAAATAAGTCATTAATACGGGGTAAAGCATATTTATTTTTGATAGCCATATTATTCAGTTGCGTGTAATCAATACAAATCCTAAAGGTTCCATCCTTCTTTTTAACAAATAATACATGTGCTACGCACAGAGACACACTTGGTCATATAATATTTATCCATTAATTCTTGAAGCTACATTTTAAGTTCAATCAACTAAGAAACACTCATTATGTAGGGTGGTTTAGATACCAGTGTAGATTTGGAGAGTAAATCTATTGTAAAGTATATATGCCTTCTAAGAGGTAATCCTGGAATTTCTTTTCTGAAATACATTCTAAAATTATTGTAAAATGAGATCTTTAATTAACAGTATTTTAAACACTTCATCTTTGTTTTCATTTATATGTACAACATATAATATATTTCAATACCCTTTCTTGCATTTGAAAGGAATAAATTTTCCTTAGTGACACATGACGAAGTATCCCCTTAATGGTTTTTCTTTGTCCAAGTTAATTACCTACCTCTCTGCGGAACAATTAGGCTTTTTGAAGGGCAGAAGAATCCATGATGCAATTGGAGCTGCCCATGAATGCCTACACAGTATCAAACAGAAAAACCTTAAGGCACTAATTATGAAGCTGGACTTAAAGAAAGCATTCGATTGCATTGATTGGGACTTCTTGAGGCTGGTCCTCCATGCGGTGGGCCTTGGAGACAGGTTTATAAATTGGACTCTTTCCTGTGTTACGAGCGCCAACATTGTTGTTTTGATCAATGGGGATCCATCCAATTTCTTCAAAAGTGAGAGAGGACTTCGGCAGGGATGTCCTCTCTCCCCTTATCTCTTCATCTTGATTATGGAAGGACTCAGTATTCTCCTCTCAAGAAGCTTCTCCGAGCATAAAATTTCGAGTATTAAGGTTACAAAACTTGTAAAGTTGGTCCATCTGATGTTCGTAGATGATGTTCTTATTATGTCCATGGCCGACCCTGCAGAATGGCATTGTATAATTGAGGTGCTTCAGCGCTTCTGCTTGGTGTCAGGATTATCCATTAATCCTTCGAAGTCATCAGTCCATCACTGGGGGGTTTCAGATTCCGAACTCCTTCTTCTCAAAGCCACGATCCCTCTCTCATTTAAGAATCTGGGTGATGGTTTCAACTACTTGGGATTCCACTTGAAGATGGGAGCCTCATCCACTGGAGACTGGAGCTGGTTGGTGGCCACTTTTAAAAAAAAAATAGATTTCTGGTGCAACAAGTGGCTGTCATTGGGTGGGAGGCTTATTCTTGTCCAATCGGTCCTCCAGAGTCTAGCTGTCTACTGGATGATGTTGGAGCGAATCCCTTCCAAGATTATTATATCCCTGCGCAGATTAGTCTTCAAGTTTCTTTGGGGTGGGAATACAGCCAAAAATCGCATGCACCTTTGTAAGTGGCAGTTTATTTCCAGACCGAAGAGAGAAGGGGGATGGGGTCTCAAACATCTATCTATTTTCAATGTGGCCCTCCTGGCCAACTCATTTTGGAGAGCTGTCTCTTTTGACAGCATTTGGCACAAAATTATATGTGATAAATACCTGGACACTAATTCTCTCCTTCACTGGCTGCGCAAACCTACTCTCATGCCGGCGAGAGCTTCTCCTTTTTGGAAAGGCTTAGTGGCTTCATCCCCTGTGATATTACATTGGCTCTGCTGGAAGCCTGGGGAGGGACTGGAGATACAAATTGGCAGGGACTTTATTCTAGGTTTGAGGGAGCGATCCTTACTTTCTCCAGCATTGAGACTTCACCTCCGAGCTTGCAATTTTACTACACTCGCACAGATCAAATCTGGGACAGATACGTCCTCATTGCCAGATGACTGGTTGACCTTTAGCGACCTTCGGCTCAGCGAACCACTTGCATCGGAATGGACTCGTTTTATTTCAGCTATTAAAGGGGTCGACATTTCCCTGAGGGCCGAGCCAGATGCATTGCTGTGGGATGGCGGTGATGGATCTGGAAGAATCACTGTTAAAAATTTATATATCGCCCTCCATAAACAGCTTATCGCTGGCCCCGTTCTGCCATGGAGTCTCAAACTCTGGAAATTACAGCTTCCACTGAAATTAAAACTATTTGCATGGTTGACAGGTTTAGATAAGCTGCTCACCTGGGAGGCTCTGCAAAGACGGGGCTGGGTGGGGCCGAGTATATGTCTACTCTGCAAATCGGGGCATGAGGACATACTTCATCTTCTAATGCATTGTCCTTTTTCAAAGGGTGTCTGGCAGCAAACTTCCTTATACTACTCTCTCCAGATTCCCTGGTGTGGCTCATCCATCACTGATTTCTTTACTCGCTGGTTCAACACTAAATCGGCCCCTCACAGTTTGGTGATACATTTCAGTTGGAAAATATGGCTGGAGAGGAATCGTGTGCTGTTTGAGGACGCCACGCCATCATTGCAAAGGGTATTATCCAAAATTCAACTCTCTTTCAAGTGGAAACAATTCACTTCCATAGATCCCCCTCCTCGCGCTATGCATTTGGATTTGGCAGAGGGTCACACATTGGCCTTTTTTGACGGAGCTGCATAGGCCAATGGGTCCAGATGCGGTGCCGGAGGCTATTTCAAAACTCATCAGTCCAGAAGCACTTTTTGGTTCATCAATTGTGGCCCTCGCACAAATACTAAAGCCGAGCTCCTGGGACTCTGGACCACGCTTACTCTCGCTGCTCTTTGGTCTATCGATGACCTCCACGTCCAGGGAGATTCGAGAGTGATAATCGACTGGATCACAAGCAAGTGCACGCTCAACTCCATCCATCTAGAAGGCTGGATGCATAAAACGAGAGATCTTTTACAACACTTCTCCAATCTCAATTTTCTTCATGTTTCTCGCATGTTTAACAGGGCAGCGGATGCACTTTCCAAGAGGGCCCTATCGGGAGTGGTAGGGAGACTCTCGATCTATCACTGTGATAGAGGGATCGAGAGTCCCATTACCTCGTTAAATATTTTTGAATGAAGCGGTCTGCTTTATACCCATAGTGTTATTTTCTGATATGGTGAAGACCACTGATCGTGGCTGAAAAGATGTATTTCTCTCGCTTTTTTTCTCCTTTTCTCATGTTTGGAATGTCTAGTTTATTTTGGAGGCTTAAGGCATGTCGACAGTTGATGCTTATTGTCCAATCGGACTGCTGTCCTTCTTTGTAAATGAATTTATAAGCTATATAAATTCGAGAAAAAAAAATTTGGAAAAAAAAAAAGAAGTTAATTACCTACCATATACTTCCATTCACATGCAATACTTTAAATATTTATATGATATCAAATCCATTGATGCTCAAATTCATTCCAAAATTCCCATCGCTCACATTTTTATTCCCATAATAAAAACCGATTACATATACTAATGACTACAACCACTTTTATTAAAGAGTCTAGAATATGGTGATTCGAACTCACACTTATTCATTCCAGCATTCATGTGGAAGATTAATGGAACACGACCCGGCCTTACCTATCCCCGCATCGTGGCCATGTAAGAGATAGACACTCCTGCATGGGATGAGTATGAAAACCACTTGGGATTGGCGCCATTATTATCACCTACCTCTTCATTAAGATTGTACATTTTAATAAACTTTCCTGGGTTTGCACGTTATTCTTTTCTCTTCCTCACAAGCCCATTTCAAAGCTAGAGCGTAGATATTAGCTCCACTTTTAACTCTATTTACATTCATGAATTTTACATATAATCCAAGAAAAGAGATCCCATGTAATTGTTTCTACCAAAATAGTAGGATTTACACTCATAGTCTCTATTTATGTTACTCATGTTTTGATTTCATATCCGTGCTAACCCTTTTCGTTGATACTACTGATGTAGAAGGTGAATTTATCACACATTGAGAATAATCCTCTAGCAAGAGATGGCATACGTATAGTTAGTCGTTCGGGGTTTCAAACTACAGAGTCATCACAAGGTAATTTATTAAACTCTTTACTAAACTTACCTTCCTTCACATTAATTTGGCGATTAGTAACTAGCTCGCTGGCAGATTTTAAGTCGGATATATCCGGCCGTATATATTAAGATAATATGACAGTATATATACCAATAGCAGCAGTATATATACCAATCGCAGCAGCATTAAAGCGATATTGAATGAACAGATTAGTTGAGAAATTAACTGTCTAATTAAACATAAATAGCAGAGTCAAAATAGGGGTCATGTAAGATAAGATAGTGTTGAGTTAAGCGAGATAATTCATTGTGTTAATTAACAGTTTTAAAAGAGACAAATTGGAACATAAATGCATGGGTGGAAATCGTTGTAAAGAAAATGAGTTATCACATGAAGAATACCAGGCATACTTAGTGCTATCGAAGCATCAACTAAAAAAGCAGTCACGCTCTGCACACGATAAAATCCTAGTCACCATTACATGAAATTCGTTGTCAAAAATAATATATACGCAATCATGCTATGTTAACATTACTGTAAAAGCAACACCATCATACTGGTGATTAAGAGTTACTGTCATAACATGCAATCCCTCATATTTGTTGTGTTTTAACAAAAATGCAGACACCCAAAAAAACGCACACATACGATTTGGCATTAAGAGATTCGTTGACTATTAACATGTGACACAAATGACAAAAAGAATGGTTTCGCTATGGGTATCGTTGTCCCAAATATGGGACACACAGTCTAAGAGATAATCCCTCACCTCACTTTCCATCATAAGGATAAAACACAGCCACCTTCAAACGCAGTCTCACATAAAAGTAGTGCAAGGCGATCAAGCGCAGAGAAAAATTTATCCAACAAGATATAAAAACACAATGTTAAAATAAAACTTTTCCATCAGTCAATAAATTGCAGGGTTAATTATTCGCTTCAAGGCGCAACACAACACACTACCTGGAATAATCAACGTGGCTAGATGGTTGGGCAGAAACATTCGTCGCTCATCCTCCTCACACAAAAAGGCAGGGCATTATGATCTATAGGTCTATTAACACCGAGGTGAAGACCGTCGATACGGCTCCTGGCCGACTGCCCTGGCGAGGACTGATGAGTTGGGGAGGAAGGTGAAAAAAAACACAAACTCATCACAAATCAATAAAACCATAGGACAATCACAACAATCAGGGATCGAAGCCAAGGGAATCAATCAACAACGGTCTTAATGCTATCGGGGAGATTTAGTTATGAATTAAAATGCTAAGTCAATCATTTTATTTACCCAATTAAAAATACAGGACTAAAAGCATATGTATACTAACAAACTACCATGCAGAAATATGGAAGCGTACCATAGGCCAAGTCACTTGCTCTAAGTTGTTGTGAAATGCGCTTTGTGTAGCTCCCGCTTGCCAACCGATGAGAATTCACCGATACCTCCCATTCAAATCTAGGGATACTCTTCTTCCCCCTTATCCCCCCGAGCCCCAAAGGGGCCAGACACACTAACGAGAGAATCAACTAGCTCCCAGCTCACCTCGCAAGGCTGAGCTACCACTCATCACCGAGATGGGTATTCCAACTCCCACAAGCTAAGTCAATCAAATCTAAAATTCTACAATGTAACGTTATGCATAATAGAAGAGATCCATCATCCTTCTCCTCCCTCCATTATATAGAGTTTCAAACTCCTTTACTTTCCCAAAATCCCATTTAATTTAATGTTTAATAAATTAATTCAAAAATATCCTCCCTCTACATGTGTCACCCATCCCCTTCATTCCTCCATAAATTAATTTCATTAATTAATTAATTACTCCTATTTCCCTCACCCACCTAAAAACACTCCTAGAATCGCTCCTAGGTGTCCCCATATTCCCTTACAAGTTTTAATGATTTTCCCCCTACTAGTTTACTAGTTGAGTTTAATTTAGAAAGTTCTTAAATGCTAGATACCTTACTAAGTTAGACTTTCTTCTTTTTCCTTGTGTTTCCCCTTTCTTATTATGTTTCCTGTTTTTTCCTAGTTTTCTAATTCTTTTAAATTTCTCTCTTTCCCTTTTCATTTAAAACTCAAATTGAAAGGTGTAGAAAATTAACCATTTCCTCGTTTCCTTTTTAATTAATAAATTTTAATTAACATAAGTGACAAAACAATTATTCTTGTTTTTCGCTCTTTAAATTTTATCCCCCAAAGGATTTTTATAAATTAAATGAATTACTTACCCCCTTCTCATCACATGATTAATGATGAATAACATTATTATTTATTTATTTTTATTTTTATGTTATATAAATAGATAAGTTTTTTTTTTATCACAGTATCACTTAGACCTAGACTTTACTTTCCTAGGCTGGGGGAGATTTTATTCGAGGAAATGTTTGAAATCATTCTTATCACATTATTCATCCTAAGGCCATCTAGGTTTATCAATTTATTAATAAACAATGCAGTGTGTCCTTCAGGACGCACTAGGTGCTTCAAGGTTTCCACTCGCCTCATTTTGTTTTTCTTGCATGACGTGCCCTTCAGGATGCACTCCGTGCTCCAAGGGTGCCACTCACCTCTTTCCATTTTCTTGCGCAACGTGCCCTTCAGAATGCACTATGTGCTCCAAGGGTGCCACTCACCTCTTGACTAACTTGGTAGACATCAAAACCCCTGGAGTCAATACTCCGCCAGGTGATCCTGTGGGAGACTAAGGGACTCCAAGGAATAAGGCCCCTGCATTATTGCGCACCCCTTAGAATCATCGTGAGAACCTGTCGTAATTTTCCCTCATGACATTGTGGATCCTCTCGAACTAGAGAATTGTTAACCTATAGTTCGAGCTATGACGAGAGTTGTTGTGGGATGTGGCAGGGATGTTGTCCACACCTCTCCCTCAATGTCTCTGGTAGTCGTGCGTGACTCCTCTAATCCACATGTGAGTTTGGTTAGCAATCTATCGTCAGCCTGAATCATCAATGAATCATGTCAGATATAGTATCCATAATCATATTATCTAATTCGATGCATAAATGCCATATATACAACAATCAAACCCCCAATAGTTCGCTCCTTGACTCGATCCAGAGTCCAAGGGGTTCCATCGATGTCTCTGCATGCTCGAGGTCCAAAATCATGCACACTCAGGAAAATTGAGTCAGTATCACCTGTCTATGTGAATGCACCCAAACAACATGTCATCAATTCATAACGCCTCATGATCATAAATCAAATGCCCAAAAGTATAATAATCTGGATCACTTGCGAGCAAGTGTCATGAAAGAATAAGTTTGGTGAGTGCATGCAAGAGCGGGATATTACATACACCCTCTTGGTTTAAACTTCATCTCAAATTTTTATAGTATATAAGTGTCGAAATAATGTGTATCACAGTGTCATAGGTCTATCTATCAAACAAAAATGGAAATTGTTGGCGCATATAGCATGCATCATCCTAGGTCATCGAGTGCATACTATAGTTGTCCCACTGGACCTTGACCTCATCTACTGTTCGACGTCGTAGCTGTTGATTGCAATGATCCAGGATGTGGATCGACTCAGCCATGAGCACCCCCTTATCTGATATCTGCAAGTGAATCATGTCAATAACATGTGTAGGATCACTAATATAATATCTCAGAATAGATACATGAAAAATATCATGCATATGCCTCAAAGAATCAGGCAAGGCTAGTCTATAGGCCATGGGCCCCTTCCTCTCCACAATCTCGAAAGGTCCCATGAACCTAAGAGAGATCTTATCTCCCTTTCCAAACTTGATCAAACTCTTATGCGGTTTTACCTACAAGAAGACTCGATTTTCAGCTTCGTAACTACGGTCGACACAGTGCGCATCGACATAACTCTTCTATCTATCCTGAACTTCTTTAATCCTTTTGGTTATTGTTTGCATTTTCTCTTCCATTTCTTCGATCACTTCTAGTCCTAGTAGGAACCTATCCTTAATTCGATCCCAACCTAAAGGTGTCTGACAGGGTTGCCCGTAAAGAAACTTGAAAGGCGTCATCTTAATGGTTCTTTGGTAACTATTTTTATAAGCAAATTCTACCAGTCACAATAATTCTTTTCAAATCTTTTGTTGGTTCATCACGTACATGCGCAACATGTCCTCCAAGGTTTAGTTCATTTGTTCAGTCTACCTGTCATTCTCTGGGTGATACACAGTACTAAAGTTAAGTTTTGCCCCAAGGCCTCTTGGAAACTAGTCCAAGATTGTCCAGTAAACACAGATCCTTGATCAGACATAATCCTCTTAGGCACGCCATGCAACTTCACAATCTCACTGATGAAAACTATAGCTATGTCACGTGCATGATACGTCATATGCATAGGAATGAAATGATCACTCTTCATTAGAGTATCCACTACAACGAAAATCGAGTCATGTCTCCTTGCCATCAGTTTGAATCCAACATTAAAATCCATCAAAATAACCTCCCATTTTGATTACGGAATAGCGTGAGGCTGTAGTAATCCTGCTAGATGTCTATGTTAAACCTTTACCTACTGACATTCTAGGGATGGATGATGTTGGAGGTGTTGCGCCTCCTCCCCTAGCACCCCATCATCTGCCTTCATGGCATCCTCTAACCAATATTACCTGTACGAATACAAGTCAGCTAAATTAGCAACCTTATAATCAAATATCATATCAATGAAATTCGTAGTGATCCTAGGTCGCGGGTTGAACCTACTCTGATACCATATGAAACGACCCCATCATTACAACTACCTTGATGAACAAGACAAGAACCTCAAGGCGCTCGAACCAAATGCATGCAGGCATTCCACCCATGCGCCACAACAACTTACAACACTCGACAACACTCACACAGAACGCACCGACTCCGGCCAAGTTATCATTCACCGCTATCCAATAGGGCATGCCATGATCCCCTCATCAGGTATACTGTCATCCCAAGGTGATAGACGCATTAATAACCTTGGCACATCACATCCTATCTGGATCGAGGAATCTAGATAAATCTGATGCACTAGGATTCGAATACCGATAAGAAAACCACACCCATACGCCCAAGCGACAGCTTGACGAGACGCAAGAAGACAAAAACAAGGAGAAATGTAAGCCACTGCACAACTTCATCCACAACCCAACCAATTATCAAGCTTAAATGGGTCGATATTTACAATCTAATTTAGGGTTGATTAGATATCTAATTTATCAAGTCTAAATTACTAAAGTCAATGTTTTATAAACCTAACTTAACTTGATATACAATTCTAATTTAGTGAGTCTACATTACCAATTTATACCATAAATATATATAAATTAACATTAATCACATATCTAAATTTTAGCAGGTCTGATCTACTACGAGTTAATAATTTGCAATTCTAATTTAACATTGAATAAAAATCAATCTTAAAAGTATAATAAAATCAACACTAAAACTAAAACAACAATTGCAATCTAAAATGACAAGTCTAGTTTAATTAATACTAAAAGTTGTCTAGTCATTTAAAGGTTGTCTATGCATATTAAGGGTTGTTCAATTTAATTTAAAGGCGGTTAAGGAAGAAGATGTCTAAAATAAATGCTAATAAATTTGAAGAGTAATAATACCATCCCTTTACAACTGTCATCTAATAAATTGCTAGTAAATTGGCTTTCATTACATTATGTTTTGTTGTCTCTTAATACATAATGTGGTCCAAGATCTAACCCAAATAAGAATTTAACAATCAGATACTGATGTAGTTAACTTTCTATTAAGCATCACGATATTGTTGTCTAGCGGTTTGAAAAAAGATAGAGGTCTCCATCTATGGATAAAGGTTACCATCTGTTGAACTCTGGGTCTCATAACAGTCATAAACGCTATCATAAACATGACAAAATCCCACCGTTGCACAGTTGATCCAGATTTTATGAGTGGAAGGAAATGAATACAAATTATTAACAAGTGCTTATAACAAAATAACAGAGATACAATAAAATTGGTTTTCTATTCAATAACAAGATAAGCTGAAACTGTAAAATGCAGCGGAAACAAGCTTGTTGGAATGGTGGCAGCTTATCTCTGAGAAGAGATGTGATGACAATGCGCATTAGCAAGAAGAAGGTTACAATGAAGCTCTGAAGGCCTTTTTACAATAAGAAAGAATGCTAAAATTCCTAGACATCCAAAAACCTAACCCTAGCAGATGAAGCGCCAAAAGTCATGTGGGCCCCGTTTGGGTAAGCTAGTACATCAACTTCTCGGGGTCATAACTTTTGCATACGATATTCGTTTTAGGCGTGTAATAGCCCATTGGAAAGGTATCATAAAGGAGATTCATTTTGGGGGCTCAATAATTCCTTCAGCTATCATTGAGGAGATCGACACCGAAAAACCTTCATTTAGGCCTTCAAAATGGCCCTCGAAGTAAAAACTGCTAAAAATAGTAAATTGCCAAAAATGTCAGAAATTTTTTTTGAGTCAGTTGGAAAAGGTGGGTGGCCACCGATATCCGTCTAGATCAATAGTATATAAGTTGCCCATGTTTTTCACAGTTATTACGTCTAGCCCGTACACAGTAACACACCACTATTGCATAGAAAAATAGCTACCCACTACACTCCATTACACATAAATACGCCCACGCTCCATTACAGGTCATAACAACACTAAATTCACCAAACCAAAAACACAATCAAGGCAACAATCAAATCGCAGGGCTTCAAATTTTCGGGGATAAGTTGTTGAATACAAACTTTGACAATTCGTGATGTGAACAAAGCAAGGCAGAAGGGATGACTTAACCAAATTTGAATGAATGGATTAGTTGAGAAAGTAATTGTCTAATTAAACAAAAATCACAGATTCAAAATAGGGGTCATGTAAGCTAAGATAGTGTGGAGTTAAGAGAGATAATTCACTGTGTTAATTCACGATTTTAAAGGATAAAAACTGGAAAATAAATGCACGAGTGGGAATCGTTGTAAAGAAAATGAGTTATCACATGCAAAATACCATGCATACTCAACGCTATCGAAGCATCAACTAAAAACACAGTCACACTCTGCACATGATAAAATCCCAGTCACCATTACATGAAATTCGTTGTCAAAATAATAGATACGCAGTCATGCTATGTTAATATTACTGTAAAAAAAAAACTCCATCATACATGTGATTAATAGTTACTGTCGTAAAACGCAATCCCTTGGATTTGTTGTGTTTTAAGAAGAATGAAAACACCCAAAAATATGCAGACATACGATTTCACATTGAGAGATTCGTTGACTATTAACATGTGATACAACTGAAAAAAAGAATGGTTTGGCTGTGGGTATCAATGTCCCAACTATGAGACATATAGTTTAAGAAATAATCCCTCACCTCGTTGTCCATCATCAGGATAAAAAACAATAACCGTCAAACACAGTCTCACATAAAAGCAATCCAAGGAGATCAAGTGCAGAGCAAAATTTATCCAGCAAGATATAAAAAATCAGTGTTAAAAAAACCTTTTCCATCAGTCAATAAATTGCAGGGTTCATTATTCGCTTCAAGGCACAAAACAACTGTGACATCCCCAAAAATAAAGTAATTTTGAAATTTAAAAAATTGTTGGAAAATTATTTTGTTTTTAGTAAACTCGAATTTGGAAACTTTTTTCCATTTATGGCAACTCTGAATTTTGAACTTGATAATTGTAATTAATTATTATGACTATTGGGAAAAGATCTGATTTGACCCAACTAACTATTTGACTATGACACTTGTATTGAAACATAATATTTTTATATTGATTGTAGGAGGACAAATGGAACAACCATGTTAAAATCAGCTCACCATGACTCCATGAGTGGGGAACATGTTGGAACTACCTCTAGGCAAGATGCTGCATAGTATGCTGGGAGGAAGAACTACTAAATACTTGTTGTTATGAACATTGATTCTAAGTGTGAGGCAAGGGAGAAGACTACTCATAGAGGAAGACATTGTGGAAGATGATTTTTCCAAGTTTTCCCTCATGGATTCATGGTTAGGCTAGGGGGAGAATTGGGTAAGCATTGGCTACCCTATTATATGGTTGCGAGGAATGTGGTTGTTCCCTTTCTCTTCCTGCAGACTGGAATAAGATATGTTAAATCTTATCCTTCTTTGTTTTGAATGATTTTGTATATCTGATATGATGCTCTGTTGGGTTATGTTGAAATAATTTCCATGTAGGACATATGTTGGTTGCATGGAGTTTATAATCAAAGACCAAAATTCTTGAATGGGGTATTCTGAAATATAATTCTAGGTAGAATTATCTATGTAAAATAAACTTGAAAGATTGCGTATGTCTATTCTGTGATTAAAATTTTTGGTTAGAAGTATTTAAATGCAAATGAACTTGAAGAAAGAACAAATCTACCTACAGGTGTATGTTTACCCCTGTAATTGAAATTATGGACAAAACTATTTTGTACGAATGAGCTAGGAAGGATTAGATCTAATTATAGGTGTATAGTTACTTCTGTAGTTGAAATAGTAAGCAAATCTGTCTATGATTATGTACAAATCTGAGCAAGTTTGTACACGTATTTTCCATAAATTTATAACTAGATATGCAATGAATATAGATACAGTTACAGTTAATATTGTGTGTAGTTTTTGTTAAATAAAGATTTAATGACTGCAATAGGAGTCCCACTTATACAGAAAGTTACTGTCATGATTTTTTGAATAAACAACTATGCCGCTAGGAGATCGACTGCCTCTCGTATAAAGAAACTTGTAAATCGAAAGGTTTGGAAAACCCTTTGTAAAATTTATTACAGTACCATATTAAACTGAATAGTTTGTTGTTCCATTATAAGATAATACAGTAGTAGAATACTCCATAAGAATGAGAATTCGAGGATGATTACAATGAAGATAAATCACACGCTGACAGAACTTTTAATCCTTGTGTTTCTTTTCGAACAAAATAAAAATAACCCCCAACTGAACGAATATACATTGTATGGAGTAAATTACACAACCATTAACTATGAGCATTTATGCGAAACTGTCCACTTGGTGATTGTGGGATTGGATGGTTCGGAATTGGGCAAACACAACATAGCATAAATAATGAATGATTCACAATCATGTGTATATAGTGTTCTATAATAAAAGACAAAATCGTAACATTACCAAGCCATTTTATCTATTCATGATGAGTCCAAAACGAATATCATAATTCTTTTCAAAAGGGGCACATTGATAATAAACATAGGAAAAGTCGAAAGGAAATAAAATGATATGGTTTAATAGATATATTATGATTCTTTCCAACATTCAGAAAAATGATAGCCCTGGT
>SNQJ01S0004772.1:127128-141210 GCA_010110895.2 Picea sitchensis
ACGAATATCATAATTCTTTTCAAAAGGGGCACATTGATAATAAACATAGGAAAAGTCGAAAGGAAATAAAATGATATGGTTTAATAGATATATTATGATTCTTTCCAACATTCAGAAAAATGATAGCCCTGGTAATCAAATTATGGGGTAGGGTGAGATTCGAATGGTGAATGATTAAATATTCATTTATTTTAAACAAAAGACAAAGAAAAAGATGTACATAAATTATTGTATTATAATAATTGGATCCCAAAAATTTAAGTTACATTTGGAAGATTTTTCCCCTTCCCAATCCGATAGGAAGACTAAGGAAAAACGATATTGTGGACTACATCTCAGTTGCAACATGGATGATTCAAACTCCTGAAGGGCTACATAAGCGAACTCATATACATTTTTATGCCGAGTACGCAGATGAGCAGCCGAATTCTTCGTGTAGACGAAAACCTAGTGGAATCCACCATATACGATTATTAGAAAACTCTTATATGAAGACAATGTAAGAAGAACACGAATAAAGTGCTAATGTTAATAAACACATCATACCAACGTTTTACTTAACTTCTGTTTCACGGCACATGATCCTTTCCTTGTCGTTTTCCATTTGGATAGTCGTTCAGGGTTGAGGGTGAAGAAGACAATACTCATTGATGGGTACCCTCACATCAAACATGGCCCATCATTAATGATATGTTTCAACTCTTAAAATGAATGATACAGTTGTAGTAAAAATCTTTACACAGTATTCACTAATAATGGAAATACAGTAATCCACCAATCTAAATCTCATTGTGTATGTGAACTGCAAGAATATGTACTTTTAGGGGGAATAGAGCTTAAGTCTCCCATTAAAACTAGGAGTACCCTAATTGTTGAGTCTATTCTACCCAAACTCCTTTTTGCACAGAATCACTTAAGTCAAAAAGTAAATGCAGAGAATGCTCCAGCCAAGATTTTGTTAATTAACCACAGAACAAATACTTCCCTCAGAATCATGAATACTCGGATATGAACTCTGGCACATGACAGAGAGTTTACAAAAACCCTAGATCGCAAACCAGGATAGGTAGGGCTAACACTCCTTCTCGGTAAACAGAAGAGAATTGTGGCAACCTCAAAGAAAAGATCGTTGCTTCAGGTTTAAGGATGGCTATGAATGTAATGCAAGGAAGTCAGACAAAAGGAGAATTCCACAAGAAGAAAATGACAGTGAACACATAATGAAAAATTGACGCGGACGATTTTTCCAAAAAATTATACCTTCCTATTGAGGTAACCAGGTATTAACATGTTCAAGTTTACAGAAGAACTTAACTGGAATGAAATACATGGAGTCTGCAACAGTATGGAGGCAACCACTAGGGAAACAATCTTCACCTCTAAACCCCCTTGATACACAGAATGTATTTAAAAGAAAAGAAAGAAGTCAGAAATGACAAACCATGAACCCACTCAAACCTAAACGATGCCTTGTCGCCTCAAATTAATTGTGGAGACTGCGGAGGATGGGTGAGCCACGTGACAAGGGCAGGGTTGGTGTGACACTTCGAGTGTAGAGCCAAGCGATTTCAGTATGACTACTAGGATTGTCTTAATGATGGTTGCAGAGTGTTTACTACCCTAACAGGGAATTCCTTCCCACTTGAGGAATGTTTCTTTCACACACCCTACGATAGTCTTAGGTGGTGGTTTGATCCTCATTGTCGTAGGTCCACCGGAGACACGACATCGAGCTTTCAATTTGATCAGTATCCAATTTATGAGCCATTAAATGACCAGGACTTGGAGGCTTCCGAAAGTCACTGGTCCTTAACCCGACCCTTGGTTATGTTGGTAGGAACCAAATAGATTTCCCTAGGAGTGAAGTTTCGAGAAAACTTGTGCGTGAGTATGGACACCTTATGCAAAAAAGGTGAGTGCAGTATGGATCATAAAGTTTATATTATTCACTTAGTCCCTACGCATAAAGGTTTCAGTTTTTGCTAAAGCCTTGGGGTTTTCCATTATAACCTTCCCACTTAAGGTAAGACACGATGATATAATTCGAACATCATGGGTTAAGGAGAATTTAGGAGTTATATAGTAAAATTTTATGATAAAGTTGTATAACAAAGTTTTATAAAAGAATTCTTATCACTAAGGGATCTCTTTTCTGCGCAGTAAATTGTGTAAACAAAAGTTTTTTTTTATGGTATTATGAGGTTCATTACAACAACACACTACCTAGAACAATCAACAGGGATAGATGGTTGGGCAGAAACATCCGCCGCTCATCCTCCTCACATAGAAAGGTAGGGAATTACAATGTATAGGTCTATTAACACCAAGGTGACCGAGGAGACTTCATCGGTACCTCCCAACCAGCGCTAGGGGTACTCTTATTCCCCCTTAGCCCCCCAAGTCGCAAAGGGGCTGCACACTCTAACCAAAGATTCAACTAGCTCCCAACTCACCTCACAAGGTCGAGCTACCACTCCTCACCGAGTTGGGTATCCCAACTCCCACAAGTTAAGTCAGTCAAGTCTAAAATTTTGCAGTGTAATGTTACACATAATAGAAGAGATCCATCATCCTTCTGCTCCCTCCATTATATAGAGTTTCAAAGTCCTTTACTTTCCCAAAATCCCATTTAATTTAATGTTTAATAATTCAATTCATAAAAATCCTCCCTGTACATGTGTCACCCATCCCCTTCATTCCTCCATAAATTAATTTCATTAATTAATTAATTACCCCTATTTCCCTCACCCACCTAAAAACACTCCTAGAATCGCTCCTAGGTGTCCCCATATTCCCTTACAAGTTTTAATGAATTTCCTCCTTACTAATTTACTAGTTGAGTTTAATTTAGAAAGTTCTTAAATACGAGATACCTTACTAAGGTAGACTTTCTTCTTTTTCCTTGTGCTTCCCCTTTCTTTTTATGTTTCCCTCTTTTTCCTAGTTTCCTAATTCTTTTAAATTTCCCTCTTTCCCTTTTCATTTAAAACTCAAATTTGCAGGTTTAGAAAATTAACCATTTCCCCTTTTCTTTTTCAATTAATAAATTTTAATTAACATAAGTGACAAAACAAGTATTCCCCTTTTTCCCTTTTTAAATTTCATCCCCCAAAGCATTTTTATAAATTAAATGAATTACTTACCCCCTTCTCGTCACATGATTGATGATGAATATCATTATTATTTATTTATTTTTATTTTTATTTTTATATAAATAGATAGGTTTTTATTTTTTATCACAAGTCTCACTTAGACCTAGACTTTATTTTCCTAGGTTGGGTGACATTTTATTCGGGGAAATGTTTTAAATCTTTCTTATCACGTTATTCATCCTAAGGCCATCTAGGTTTATCCATTTATTAATTAACAACTCGATGTGCCCTTTAGGATGCACTAGGTGCTCCAAGGGTGCCACTCACCTTGTTTTGTTTCTCCTACGCGATGTGCCCTTTAGGACGCACTACATGCTCGAAGGGTGCTACTCCCCTCTTTCCATTTTTCTTGTGCGACATGCCCTTCATGATGCACTACCTGCTCCAAGCGTGCCACTCACCTCTTGATTGACTTGGTAGACATCAAAACCCCTAGAGTAAATATGTTGATATTATGGTAGCTGCAGGAGGTATTTACCTCTACGTGTAAACCCGATAGGGATAGAATACTCTGGGAAGCAAGAAGAAACCCTAATGAGTTGTCTAATAACCCTAGATGACTTATCGGCTCAAGAAGATAATTTATATTAGGTTATTAGCCTCCAAGAGATGAAGTCGGCTAGAAATAATAATATATACTAAATAGACAGACACCCAGAATGAGAAGTCAGCCCAGGCAGTTAGCCAGAATTAGTATAAATACAGGAGGCCAGTTCTCATTCGGGAAAGCAATCTCATAATTTCATAGCAACAACTTGTGCACACTGCAGTGCCCAGTATTGTGCGTAGGTTTGAGGAGAGATTCCGTTGCAGCTGCTGCAACTAGCATATCACGTTTGTCTTGGACTATCTCTTGGCTAGGGTTTGGACTATCTGATCATCTCTTGTTGGTGTGTTATCCTTGGGGAAAGGTGTGCTACCCTTTGTTTGGCTATATAGCCTAGGGTTTGCTTCTAGAGTGATTCTCAGTCAAGGTTAAGGTTCTTAGAGGTTGGCTTCATCCTATGGTTGGGTGACAATAAAGATATTGTCAATGGTAAAATGTGCACATCCATTATATTATAACAGATTATGGGCCCACACCTCCTTCATTAAGTCTAAATGTTGGAAGGAAACATAGCCAGAAGGATATTAAGCTCATTGAAGAACTGTCGCTGGGGTTTCTAGCAACAACATTCATGAAAACACTACTACTAGGGATACTAGCAGGTGCAGTTGCAGAAACCCTAATCCTCTTGTTGAGACACCTTAACTTAAGAGATTGACCTAATCCCGAGATAGATCAGTGCACCCTATCCTAGCGCATCTCCTAGTACTCTCAGGAAGCCAAGACGTCAAGTTTGATTTTGTTGTCAAATCTAGGGTTTGACCAAGTCAAATAAGCCATGAATTATTCTATGAAGTCAGAGAACAAGTTATATGGAGCCTCTAACTTCAAAGCATGGAAGACAAGGATTGACCTCATTCTTGCCAAGAATAAAGTGTTGGATATCGTTAAACCCAAGTTTGAAAAAGGAAATGAGAAGGAACCGCAAAACGTTGCAGCTATGGAGAAGTTCAAAGAGGGTGATATCAATGCCATGAGTATCATAGTGGAATCTATCAAAGACCACTTGATACCCTACATCTCCCATCTTGAATCATCGAAGAAGATGTACGATGCCCTAAAAAACCTCTTCTCAGTCAGAAACATTAGATAAGTAATGATTCTGAAGAATGAGATTTGTAACATGAAGAAGAATGATGATGACAACATAACATCATACCTTGCGAGAATCTCTCACTCAAGAGATAAACTACAAGCTACTAAAGAGATCGTTTCATAGAAGGAATTTGTAAACATAGTACTCAATGGTCTTCCCAAGACATGGGATGCTTTTGCCTCAATCATGAACACAAGGAAGAAGAAACATGAAGCATCAGTTGCTAAAGAAAAGGAACTCACAAAGAAGACTAAGCAAGATGAAAGAAACTTCTTCTTCTAAAGGTAACAATACTCTTCTTATTTCTTGTACATATCTTGTTTGCATCGACTTTATACACATCTTGTATATCTATCTCTTGGAAGATAATGTGTTCCAAGAAGAACTATACCTATGGAAGAACAACAAGATAACGATTGATATCATTAGATAATACACATGAAAGGATTAAATACATCTAACAAATCATGTGGAATCTATTGCAAGATAAGTCGAATTAATCCTGAAAAGACCTAGAAGAAACATAGACAGAAAGAAGTCATCAATCAAGAGGAAATTGGAGAAAGACTTATGACGTTTTGTAGAAGAGAACAAGATGGAAGTGTGGACTCTTTTAGACATAGAGAGCCAATTATATATTGCAGAAGACAATAAGGATGAAGACGGAAGCATGGACTCTGTTAGACGGAGGGAGTCGATTATATGCACTCATACATAAAGCAAGGATTAGGAGGGAACTAATCCAATGATCCACTGAAGATGATGAAGTATATATCCATGGTAGTAGCCATGAAAGACAATACATGTTCAGTTCAACCTCAGAAGAATAATTCTTCGAAGAAAAGCCTCTAAAGTATCCCTAGTTGTCCATTCACATCCGTTATCCTATGATGCAAAGAAAAAGTGGAATCTTTAGGGTTTGGAATCTACAAGAAACTCCATGGACCCAAGAGCTAAGGAAAAACATGAAGAAGAACATGAAGATTCCAAGGAAGAAAGAAAAGCCAGAACAACTAGTCATCGTATCGACAATCACAAAACTACCATCCTAATATAAACTCACTAAAATCAATCAAGCGGAGGAACTGAAAGTCGTGATGAAGAACAGTGTATGGAAGACTTATGAATGAAGGCATTGCGAGATATAGAACTAGAGTTTCTCCCAGATGGAGGGAGAAAACTATGAAAATTACTTGTTCGAGTAAACTAGACATATCTCTACATGAGTCATTATATCATCCGCAACATCCATGAGTTGGAATTCTACATCAGATAAATGAAAAGAATATTCTCTAGAACAATTTAACAAAGAGCATATGAAGAGCAACCTCAAGACTTTGAGGCTTACCAGAAATACACCCTTGTAAGAAGATGGAAAAAGATAATTCGGTGGAGAACCTCCAGTGCACAACAGATTTGTGGTGAAGATTTTCTATAACAGAGATATTGCATCAAGATGATTACTTAGTAGATCAAATCTCATGATGACAGAAGAAGTGCCACATGGATATGTTCCAGTTTTCCAACAATGGTATACTCTATTGATCAGAGCTACATGAAGTCTTCAGAGAAAACCAGTATTCCAGACCAAATTACATTTGAAATCAATTATTACAATATCCGTGATGAATTCCAGAAAGGAGAAATTGTTCTCCAATACATATCTCCACAGATGAGAAGATAAGAAGACAGTTTGGTAAAACCTCTATCTGAGATGAAAGAGTTTGCATACTCAAGCTGGATCTTGTGGAGACGACTTCCTTATTGAAAAAGGAAGAGAGGACTCCCAGGTTGGGAAGGAGCGCTAATATGTATTAATTCATGGACAATCATTTTTTAGTTCGAAAAATGGTCCAGGATGAGTAGATTCTTTCCAGTTAGGAAAGTGGATTGAGATTTCTGACGGACAACAATTTCCCATTGTGGTTAACATGGGAAATGGTCCATATTGTTGATGTATCATAGAAAACAACTTCCCATTGTGGTTAACATGGGGAGTGGTCTAGGGCAGTCTGTCTTCTTGAGGGTTACTCAAGAAGACTAGCCCACTTCGCCATACAACGATTTCTCATTATGGTTAACATGACGAATGGTCTATTTTGTTGGTTGATATAGCACATTCTTTTCCTCTTGTGGTTAACGGAGGAAATGGTCCAAAGAGTCATTCCTTAGGGTTTATACATTCTCTCCAGGGTGCACTTTGATTAATGTAGGAGGAATGGACCAAGGTGAGGAATGGTCCGGGCTCAAAAATCAGGGACAAGCATTCCTTAGGGTTTATACATTCTCTCTATGATGTACTTTGATTAGTGTAGGAAGAATGGCTCAAGGTTGGGAATCGTCCAGGTTCAGAATACAAGAAAGTTATTCTGCCTTGCTTGAGAAGAATAATCCAGATATCTCATTGTTCTACTTTGAGGGCATATATTATTTCATATCTCACAGATGTGAGTGAGAGATTGGCCCAGATGATTCAGTTTATATCATAACATTGTTTCTATGCAGGTTGATATCAGATGATTGTTATGAAGACTGTATGACAGTAGATGTATACTACTGTGGTGGATGTGTTCCACTGTTCGTGACTATACGTTGTTGATCAAGTACTTGTGTGTTACTTGGTGTGGTAATGTACCACTCGATTGTAGTTATGTACTACTATGGATAGACACAATTGTGTTCTATTTTGTTTCGATTTCCTTGAAGACAATCAACAGTATTGGAAATGATTATCAGTGAGATGAATAATCAAAGGACAAATATTTCCAACATGGAAAATGATTCAAAGCATTTACTCTTTTAGATTAGTAGAATGGCTCTTGTATCACTTTGTAGAGTGAGCATCATGTCTGATTACTCAGATAGAGTATGGTTTCGATAGATGATGCAGATGATGACACTAATGATGATGATGGTGCTCATGATATAGTCCATACAACTATGTTGATGCTACCGGGTGAATGGTATGTTTTTGTGGTCAAGACCATTACCTGTAATACCTCCCTACCTAGGAGGGAGTGTTGATATTATGGTAGTTGCAGGAGGTATTTACCTCCATGTGTAAACATGACAAGGATAGAATGCTTCGGGAAGTAAGAAGAAACCCTATTGAGTTGGCTAATAACCCTAGAAGACTTGTCGGCTCAAGAAGATAATTTATATTAGGTTATTAGCCTCTAAGAGAAGAAGTCGGCCAGAAATAATAATATATACTGAAGAGACAGATAACTAGAATGAGAAGTCGACCCATACAGTTAGCTAGAATTAGTATAAATATAAGAGGCCAGTTCTCATTCTGGCAGGCAGTCTCAAAATTGCAGAGTAGCAACTTGTGTGGACTGCAGTGCCCAATCTTGTGTGCAAGTTTGAGGAGAGCAACCATTGCAGCTGCTGTAGCTAGCAGATCACATTTGGATTGGACTATCTCTTGGATAGGATTTGGACTAGCTGATCAGCTCTTGTTGGTGCGCTATCCTTGGGGAAAGGTTTTTTACCCTTTGTTTGGATATCTAGCCTACGGTTTGCTTCCAGAGTGATACTTAGTCAAGGTTAAGGTGCTTAGAGGGTGGCTTCAACCTATGGTTGGGTGACAATAGAGATATTTCCAATGGTAAAATGAGCACATCCATTATATTCTAACACAATTCGATGCCAAGTGATCTTGTAGGAGACTAAGGGCCTCTAAGGAATAACGCCCCTGCCTTATTGCGCACCCCTTATAATCATAATGAGCGACTATTGCAGTCTGCACTCACAACATCATAGGTTCTCTAGAACTAGGTAATTGTTAACCTACAGTTCGAGCCATGGCAGGAGTGCTAGTAGGTTGTGGCAGGGTTGTTGTCCACACCTCTCCCTCAATGTCTCTGGTAGTCGTGCGTGACCCCTCTACTCCACATGTGAGTATGGTCGGCAAGATATCGTCAGCCTGAATCACCAACGAATCATGTCAGATATAGTATCCATAATCATATCATCTAATCAGTTTCACAAATGTCATATATAAAACAATCAAACCCCGAATAACTCACTCCCTGACTCGATCCAGAGTCCAAGGGGTTGCATTGATACCTCTACATCCTCGAGGTCCAAAATCCTGCACAGTCAGTAAAATCGAGTCAATAGCACATGTCTATGTCAATGCACCCAAACAACATGCCATCAATTCATAACGCCTCATAATCATAAATCAAATGCCCAGAAGTATAATAATCTGGATCGCTTGTGAGCAAGTGTCCTTAAAGAATAAGTTTGCTCAGTGCATGAAAGAATGGGATGTTTCATCTACATAAGTTGATATCAGTAATCTGACAGAAGAGGTTGAGAACCCGCATGGGTTATTGGTCAACCCACAGGTAATTCGTGTCTATCATTTACAACAGTTTACTTCGATTAGTATTCCTTTGGTATTCACTAAATAAATGGTGATATGTATTGGTTGTTTGCAAAGGTTTATAATTTAGACACAGGCTCATGCCAACCCTAATACCCAAATGACAATAGAGAGAAAGGTCCCTGAACCCTCGTTTAAATATCAGAGAAAGATCACCTACCTCCCAAAGTTACAAAAGTACTCATTCCATAGATTTCTTTCCAAAGGTGCAACACTAGAATACACTCATGAAGGGATATCTTTCACTTACTAAAGGAGCCATTATTTATTTTTGATCTACAAGGTTTTATACCTTAGCCCTCATTCTTCAACATTGTTGCATGAGTTCTTGTATTCATAAACCAAGAGGGTTTTGTTATCAATGTTATTATTTTATTGTTTTAATATAATAAGTTTGTTCATGAAGCTTGTCGTCCCCTTGAGGTTGATGTCACCATTTTTACTATTGATAACTAGTTCGTACTATTAATCGACATAGTTATATATATATATATGTAAATTCTTGTTTTACTAATTATAATAATTTTATCATGGAAAGAACATTTCCCTATTCGATTTTGTTTATATATAATGTATAAATAGAGAACTTGTTATTTCTTTCACCAAAAGAACCACATGCGCCTTTGTTTATTACCTCTCCACACAAATACTATTATAATATATCTTCTTTGTTATCATACTGATTAAAATACTTCTAGATTGGACTCGTGAAAGTCCCAATAGCATTTTTCTATTCTAAAACTCATTTATGGTTATCTCTACAAATAGGGGCATACAAAGACTTCTGTCAACTATTTATTACTTTGTCACATAGCAATGTTAAAGAACATAAATATATTCAAAAAGTGAATTGTCTCACAAGGTATTTATAGAAATTAGATAAACAATATCTATTCTCATTGTATGTAAAAAAATAGAAATATTTCAAACCGTTGTTTTCTTTTAATATGTATAAAAAAATCATTTAAATTAGTAATTTTTTGTTTTTCTTTTATTTCTATTTTCATCATTATGTTGATTAACAGTAAATATTAATATTAAGAATATTATTGATAACTTATCATAAATACTGAATAAAATATAAAATCTTTTCTTATTTTTAAAAGGATTATATTAATATTATTATTCTAGTTACTTATAAGAAATGATTGTAAATATCTATGACTATGACTATGATTATGACTAGGAGAAAATAAAATATTGAAAAACATATCTGAATCAAAAAGAGATATCGAAGACAAACTAAGGAGAGAATTCAGTTCCTCCCAACCATATACTATAGCATCCAAGTTGCTTGCTCCTGTCACCCCCGAGTCTAATTTTTTATTCCATGAGAACTGGAAATGTCAATAACCTTTTCGAGGTAAATTCCAAAACTTGACTCTTTCTTAGAACCATCAAGTTTAAACCATGCACAAGTACTTAGCAATCTCCTACTTACACCATACTTGTCTTTCTCCTATTTTACCAAGAGAGAATAGATTTCCTAGGTATTTGTTTTTCAAGTTAGTCTTGACCTATGTTTTTTCTATCTTGTTCCCTAGCCTCCCACACCCTTGGGATTAGGTTTACACTTGTTTTCATGGACTACATTTCTCCTATAAGTTTTTATCTTTTTTTTCACTTTTCCCATGGAATAAAGAATTACTCTTTTTATAACTAGATTTTCTCATCAATTTGTCTCTACTAAAATAAAATAAATATAATTAAAATAATATTTACATAAATATTTATCATCATCAAATGTTTATGATGACATAATGTTAACTTGAGTCTTTCTCAACATAATAATCCAAAATTACAATTATTCAAAATTATTTAAATATTTAAAATGGAGGGATATTACAAGCGACAAATTTGAGTAGCTAATGCAATAAATTTGGACACTATATTTTTTTTGAATTTGATTKTAGATATTAGATCAAACTTTTGGACCTVGARRACTTAGTGTTTGCAAGAGTAGTGATCCAGTGAGGAGTAGGCCTCTTGATAGGTATAGATCAATCTTTTGGAGATACATAGATTTCAACAACTGAGGAGTAGACCTCATGATAGGTGTAGGTGAATATCTAGGAGCCTTGTGCATAAAATATTCAAGAAACAAAAGAGGCACAGAGAGCCTTCCTTGAGCTCTTAGTTTCTTGTTATATTTATATTAAAAATCCTTCAATCATAGTTGACTCAGTCACACTTAATAAGACCCACTTGTTTAATTCTTGGTCTCACCAATACTCACCAACAACCAAAATACTAAATGATGGAAATAAGAATAGAAATAAGAAATATAACTACATTAATATCAAATATTTGCAATACTTCCTAAATCAAATCAAACTAGGTATAATAATTGTAGTGAGAGAAACAAGTGCAATTTTATAAGTATAAGGGCCACATGTAAAGTATGTGACATAACTTGTGATATAAATAGAATTTATAATATTTAAAACATAACAACCCAATAAGGAAAAGATCTGCAATAATTTTAACTATAAATGAAATTATTAAGAAAATGTAATGTAAGAAAGGAATATATATATATATATATATATATATATATATATATATATATATATATATATATGATGATGATGATGATAGTTAGCATCCACTTAGACAAAATTTGGTCTACATGACTTTAATAAATGTAAGGGATTACTTGGATTTCTTTAAAAATTTATTGTTTTGCTCGAAAAGAATTGATAAAACATTCCAAGAGCACCATAGTTTTGATGAGTTAGAAGGTTAGGAAGTTTGGTATTGTGGAGAATATTTTGAAATGGAGATCTACCTTGGGTATACACAATATAGTCTAACAGAAAGTTCTGTTCATGTTTAATTATCTTAGTTTCACAAATATGACACATTCTTTCAACCCATAATGTCTTGGAAACTATATGATGCCCAATTTCACATGGATCTCATGAGAATTTGCTCTTATTTTATCAATGTTGATTTTCTCCTTTACACTAGTCAAAACATAGATATTCTTGATCTTCTATATTAGGGTTGATCACCTCCTTATATAATCCTATTTTTCCATTATATGTGTAAAATTGTTTAAAAATCATTATATGTGTAAAATAGTTCATATGGGCTGATAATCAGTTATCGTCACAATTGCTTACGACTATGTGAAGGACATGGATAGTAGTCTCACTAAGAAACTTCTACTTTGCTGGTGGGTACATTGGACACCTCATACAGATATTGATTTTGAAAAGGGATTCATATTTTAACAATGTTAAACCACCAACTATCCGTCTATAATAATAGGAAAAGCCGTGATCACTACGAAAGGATAAATATCGACCAGCTGAAAAAGCCATGTTGAATTTAAGGGGGGCAAGGATAACGTAGATGCTACTAAAATCCGTCTCACTAAGCATAAGGATAATGGCAAAGAATTTGTCTCATTAAAATTTCTGTCATGTGAGATTGATAGGCTCCACTTGTAACGTTGACTAGAGGGCACACAACAGTTATTAGCATACAATGAATCAGCCGTTAAAATCCACAACCGTTCATGTGATATTGATGGACGCCACTCTTAACGTTGACTAGAGGGCACACAGTAGTTACTAACATACAATGAATCCGCCGTTAAAATCCACAACATTTTGAACTTTTCGAAAATATCTGTTGTTTTTTATTTTTTGATTTTTTTGAAGTGGTCATAAGCATGGATCAAATTTTAACGGAAGGGTTATATTTCAAATTGAAGAGCTAATTTTATTGTAATATGTTAAAATAAATTATTTTTTTTATTTGAAAATAAAAAAACAATTAAAATTTCATTCATAAAATAACTATAATTTGATAATAAAAAAAATTCAAGTATATATCAACATTTTTTAGTAATTTAAAATAAATCATAATTAATTAGTTAAAATTAAAATAAATATAAACTAATAATCAATAAAAAAAATACAAATTAATAATCAATTAAAATTAAAAAAACATAATTAATCATCAACAAAAACTAAAATTAATATATTAATATTAGAGATACAAGCTCCAAACCACAAACAATGCAATTAATTAAAATAAAAATCTAGTTGGGAAAATCCCATTAAAAATCTAGTTGGGACAATCCCATTGAAAATTTAATTTTGGATGTTACTATTGTAAGAACGCAAAGAATATTGTGTAAAAGAGCAGTGATAGTGGAAGACCCAATAATCGAAGATTTGGAGAATGAATTTGACACAGAATTGGGTGTCAATGAATAAGTAATGAATAAGTATCTCTTTTAAGTGGTTGAATATGATTTTGAGACAATTTAGGTCAATATGGATTGTTGTGTCTAATAATTTAGGTGTTCCTGAATTCTAAAGTTGAAGAAGGGGGAGTTTGAGAACTTATGAATTATCTTTATAGGAGGGTGATGAGATAGTTTGATGGAATACTTCGATATTTTCATAACTGCTAAGAAAACATACAAGTATTATTTTTATGTTTTTCTTTGTCAATTTATTTTTAAAGTTATTAATATTGTAGCTTGAATAATGGGCATTGGTGTAACTCACTAATGCATTAATGTGAAAGATATTAATTAGGAATTTCTATGAACATGAATATCAATATTATTTTTATGTTTTTCTTTGTAAATTCGTTTTTAAAGTCATTAATATTACAGTTTGAATAACGGGTGTTGGTGTAATTCTCTAATGCATTAATGTGAAAGATATTAATTAGCAATGTCTATAGTATATGAAGACAACTCAGATATATGTAAACATGATCTCCAACATTAATTTTTGTATGTCCTTTCTAAATTACTTATTTTTCCTCTCCTATGCACTTTTCAAGTTTTTTTTTTTTTTTTTTTTTTTTT
>SNQJ01S0004772.1:141491-157735 GCA_010110895.2 Picea sitchensis
GGTAAGTGGTACTAAAACTCAGTTGTGTATCCCAACCACTGAACAAGTTCTTCCAGAAGTTGGAAGTGAAATTTGTGCCTCTGTCAGAAATTATTTTTTAGGTAGACCATGCATCCTAAAAATCTGTTTCATAAAAATCTATGGAATAATTATAGCCTTGTGAGTATATTTTATTGAAACAAAATGTACATCTTTTGTAAGTTTTTCTATTACAACAGTTACATAATCATTATGTTTCTTAGTTGCAGGTAATCCAATCATGAAATCCATATTGATTACTTCCCATTTCCATTCGGAAATGGGTATAGGTTGCAATAATCCAGTTGGGTGATGGTTCTCAACCTTAACTTATTGCCATTCTAAACACCTAGCAAGGTATTAAGTTACTTATGTTTTCAATCTTGGCCAAAAATACTCTTTCTTTAAATATGTTATTATCTTTTGATAATGAGGATGACTCGAATATTGTTTCCTATGTACTTCTTCTAGTATTAAATGTCTCAGTTATGTGTTGTTTGTTATGTAAGTTTTGTTCTTATACAATGCTCAACCTTTCTAGTTTCAAATAGAATTTGATTCTTCCTTACTTGTATGATTATTTTGAAATTTTTATAGAACTTTCCTGTATTTATAATATTTTTCAGTCACAGACACAATTTTTTGTTTCAAATCCAATTGTCGCTGAATATTACATTTAACTTCCTAATCAGTGCATCTGCTACTTTATTTTCCTTTCCTTTAATGTTTTCTCTTTCAAAATCAAACTCGATTAGGAAATACAAGCATCTAGATTTTCTGGTGTTTAAGTTCTTTTGATAAAAAAGGTGTTTGAGACTAACATTCTTTATTTTCGATAAAAAATTCTTCCCTAATAGATAATGTCACCCCATTTTTAGGGCATGTACAATAGAAGTAACTTCTATATTATGAGGAACATAGTTTATTTCATGGGGTTCTAGTTTTCTTGACTCAAAAGCAACTACATACCCATCCTGCATTAATAATCCCCCTAGTCCTTCCTTTGAAGCATCTTTACATACTACGAAGTCTTTGTGTGGATATTCTACCTTTAAAATCGGTGGAGTGGTTAACAACTGTTTTAATTTTTCGAAACTTTCCTCACACTTTTGAGTCCATTTGAGTCTAATTCCCTTTTTCTGTAAGGAGGTTATCGGATAAGTTGATTTTGAAAACCCTTCAATAAATCTACGATAACAACCAATAATACCTATAAAAGATTGGACATATGATACATCCTTTCATACCGATAAGTCTAAAATGGATTTGACCTTTTCTGAGTCAACTGAAATCCCTTCTCAAATCACATGTCCTAAATTCTGCACTTTTTCCTGATAAATTTCACATTTACTGAATTTTGCATACAATTGATGTTCTCTTAACATTTGTAGAACTGATATTAATTAGTCTTCATGTTATTCTCTAGTATTTCAAGAAATCAATATGTCATATATGAACAAAATCAAAAAATTATCCAAATATTTTCTTAACACATTGTTCATTAAATACATAAATGTCATAAGTGCATTTGTTAGACCAAAGGGTGCCACTACGAAATAATATTGTATGTACTTAGTCCTAAAATAAGTCTTTTAAATGTCCTCATCTTTAACCCTAACCGGATGGTATTAGGTCTATCTCTGAAAATATTTTAGCCTCTCCAACTTGCTCAAATAAGTCATTAATACGGGGTAAAGCATATTTATTTTTAATAGCCATATTATTAAGTTGTGTGTAATCAATATAAATCCTAAAGGTTCCATCCTTCTTTTAAACAAATAATACATTTTCTACGCACAGAGACACACTTGGTCATATAAGTTTTATCCATTAATTATTGAAGCTACATTTTAAGTTCAATAAACTAAGGAACACTCATTATGTAGGGTGCTTTAGATACCAGTGTAGATTTGGAGAGTAAATGTATTGTAATGTATATGTGCCTTCTAAGAGGTAGTCCTGGAATTTCTTCTGAAATACATTCTAAAATTATTGTAAAATGGGATCTTCAATTAACAATATTTTAACCACTTCATCTTTGTTTTCATTTATATGTAAAACATATATTTCAGTACCCTTTCTTGCATTTCGTTTCTGTTGTAAGGAATAAATTTTCCTTACTGACACATGACGAGGTATCCCCTTAATGGTTTTTCTTTGTCCAAGTTAATTACCTACCCTATCCTTCCAATCACATGCAATACTTTAAATATTTATATGATATCAAATCGATTCATGCTCAAATTCATTCCAAAATTCCCATCGCTCACATTTTTATTCCCATAATAAAAACCAATTACATATAGTAATGACAATGACCACTTTTATTGAAGAGCGTAGAATATGTAGGTTCGAACTCACACATATTCATTCCAGCATTCATGTGGAAAATTAATGGAACACGACTCGGCCTTACCTATCCCCGCATCGTGGGCATGTAAGAGATAGTCACTCCTGCATGGGATGAGTATGAAAACCACTTGGGATTGGCGCGATTATTATCACCTACCTCTTCATTAATATTGTACATTTTAATAAACTTTCCTGGGTTTGTGCGTTATTATTTTATCTTCCTCACAAGCCCATTTCAAAGCTAGAGCATAGAGATTACCTCCACTTCTCTCCTTCTTTAGACTTTTAACTCTATTTAGATTCATGGATTTTACATATAATTCAAGAAAAGAGATCCCATGTTATCGTTTCTACAAAAATAGTAGGATTTACACTCACAGTCTCTATTTATGTTACACATGTTTTGATTTCATATTCATGCTAACCCTTTTCTTTGATACTACTGATGTAGAGGGTGAATTTATCACACATTAAGAAAAATTCTCTAGCAAGAGATGGCATACGTATAGTTAGTCACTCGGGATTTCAAACTATAGAGTCATCACAAGTTAATTTATTAAACTCTTTACTAAACTTACCTTCCTTCACATTAATTTGGCGATCAGAAACTAGCCCGCTGGCAGATTTTAAGTCAGATATATACAGGCATATATATTAAGATAATCCGACAGTATATATACCAATAACAGCAACATTAAATCCCTATTGAATGAACAAATTAGTTGAGAAATTAACTGTCTAATTAAACACAAAATGCAGAGTCAAAATAGTGGTCATGTACACTAAGATAACACTGAGTTAAGCAAGATAATTCATTGTGTTAATTCACGGTTTTAAAAGAGACAATCTGGAATAGAAATGCATGGGTGGAAATCGTTGTAAAGAAAATGAGTTATCACATGAAGAATACCAGGCATACTCAGCACTATCGAAGAATCAACTAAAAAGTCAGTCACACTCTTCACACGATAAAATCCTAGTTACCATTACATGAAATTCGTTGTCAAAATAATAGATACGCAGTCATGCTATGTTAAGATTACTGTAAAAAAAACATCATCATACCGGTGATTAAGAGTTACTGTCATAACATGCAATCCCTCATATTTGTTGTGTTTTAAGAAAAATGAAGACACCTAAAAAATGTAGACATACGATTTCGTATTAAGAGATTCGTTGACTATTAACATGTGACAGAAATGACAAAAAGAATGGTTTTGTTGTGGGTGTCGCTGTCCCAAATATGGGACACATAGTCTAAGCGATAATCCCTCACCTCATTGTCCATCATAAGGATAAAACACAGCCACCTTCAAACACCGTCTCACATAAAAGTAGTCCAAGGTGATCAAGCGCAGAGAAAAAATTATCCAACAAGATATAAAAACACAATGTTAAAATAAAAAAATTTCATCAATCAATAAATTGCAGCGTTAATTATTCACTTCAAGGAGTAAGACAACACACTACCTTCAAAAATCAATGGGGCTAGATGGCTAGGCAGAAACATTCGTTGCTCATCCTCCTCACACAAAAAGGCAGGGCATTGTAATCTATAGGTCTATTAACACTGAGGTGACGACCGTCGATACGGATCTTGGCCAACTGCCCTGGCAAGGACTAATGAGTTGGGGATGAAGACGAAGAAAAATGCAAACTCATCAAAAATCAATAAAACCATAGGACAGTCACAACAGTCAGGGATCAAAGCCAAGGGAATCAATCAAGAATGGGCTTAAGGCTATGGGGGAGATTTAGTTATCAATTAAAATGCTAAGTCAATTGTTTTATTTACCCAATTAAAAATACAGAACTAAAAGCGTAGGTATACTAACAATCTACCATGCAGAAATATGGAAGCGTACCATAGCCCAAGTCGCTTGCTCTAATTTGTTCTCCCGTGTTCTCCGTGCAACTCTCATTTGTCGACCAATGAGAATTCACTGGTACCTCCCAGTCAAATCTAGGGGTAATCTTCTTCCCCCTTAGCCCCCCGAGCGCCAAAGGGGCCACACACACTAACCAAAGAATCAACTAGCTTCCTTCTCGCCTCGCAAAGCCGAGCTACCACTCCTCACCGAGCTGGTTATTCCAACTCCCACAAGCTAAGTCAGTCAAATCTAAAATTCTACAATGTAACGATACGTATAACAGAAGAGATCCATCATCCTTCTCCTCCCTCTATTATATAGAGTTTCGAACTTCTTTACTTTCCCAAAATCCCATTTAATTTAGTGTTTAATAATTTAATTCAAAAATATCATCCCCGTACATGTGTCACCCATCCCCTTCATTCCTCCATAAATTAATTTCATTAATTAATTAATTACTCCTATTTCCCTCACCCACCTAAAAGCACTCCTAGAATCGCTCCTAGGTGTCCCCATATTCCCTTACAAGTTTTAATGACTTTCCCCCTTACTAATTTACTAGTTCAGTTTAATTTAGAAAGTTCATAAATGCTAGATACCTTACTAAGTTAGACTTTCTTCTTTTTTCTTGTGTTTCCCCTTTCTTTTTATGTTTCCCGCTTTTTCCTAGTTTTCTAATTCTTTTAAATTTCCCTCTTTCCCTTTTCATTTAAAACTCAAATTGGAAGGTGTAGAAAATTAACCATTTCCTCGTTTCCTTTTTAATTAATAAATTTCAATTAACATAAGTGACAAAAAAATTATTCTTGTTTTTTGCTCTTTAAATTTTATCCCCCAAAGGATTTTTATAAATTAAATGAATTACTTAGCCCCTTCTCGTCACATGATTAATGATGAATAACATTATTATTTATTTATTTATATTTATATTTTTATATAAATAGATAAAAAAAATAAAATTATCACAAGTACCGCTTAGACCTAGACTTTATTTTCCTAGGCTGGGCGACATTTTTTTCGAGGAAATGTTTTAAATCATTTTTATCATGTTATTCGTCCTAAGGCCATCTAGGTTTGTCAATTTATTAATTAACAACGCAGTGTGTCCTTCACGACGCACTAGGTGCTCCAAGGGTTCCACTCGCCTCATTTTGTTTCTCTTGCATGATGTGCCCTTCAGGACGCACTACGTGCTCCAAGGGTGCCACTCACCTCTTTCCATTTTCTTGCGCGATGTGCCCTTCAGGATGCACTACATGCTCCAAGGGTGCCACTCGCCTCTTCACTGAATTGGTAGACATCAAAACCCCTGGAGTCAATACTCTGCTAGGTGATCTCGTGGGAGAATAAGGGTCTCCAAGGAATAAGGCCCCTGCATTATTGTGCACCCCTTAGAATCATCGTGAGCGACTGTTGCAGTTTTCCCTCATGACATCGTGGGTCCTCTCGAACTAGGTAAACATTAACCTACAGTTCGATCCACGATGGGAGTTGTAGTAGGATGTGCAACGACTGCTGTCCACACCTCTCCCTCAACGTCTCTGGTAGTCATGTGTGACCCCTCCAATCCACATGTGAGTTTGGTCGGCAAGATATCGTTAGCCTAAATCATCAACGAATCATGTCAGATATAGTATCCATAATCATATCACCTAATTAGATGCATAAATTCCATATATACAACAACCAAACCCCCAATAGTTCACTCCCCAACTTGATCCAGAGTCCAACGGGTTTCATCGATGCCTCTGCATCCTTTAGGTCCAAAATCATGCACACTCAGAAAAATCGAGTGAGTAGCACTTGTCTATGTCAATGCAACCAAACAACATGTCATCAATTCATAACACCTCATGATCGTAAATCAAATTCCCAAAAGTATAATAATTTGGATCACTTGTGAGAAAGTGTCGTCAAAGAATAAGTTCGGTGAGTGCGTGCAAGAGCGAGATATTACATACACCCCCTCTTGGTCTAAACTTCGTCTCGAATTTTTATAGTATATAAGTGTCAAAATAATGTGTATCAAAGTGTCATATGTCTTTCTATCAAAACAAAATGGAAACGGTTGGCGCATATAGTATGCATCCTCCTAGGTCGTCGAGTGAGGACTATAGTTGTCCCACTGGACCTTGACCTGATCTACTATTCGACGTCGTAGCTGTCGAATGCAATGATCTAGGATGTAGATCGGATCAACCGTGAGCACCGCCTTATATGATATCTGCAAGTAACTCATGTTAATAACATGTGTAGGATCACTAATATAATATCTCAAAATAGATACATGAAAAACATCCTGTATACGCTTCAAAGAATCAGGCAAGTCTAGTCGATAGGCCATGGGCCCCTTCCTCTCCACAATCTCGAAAGGTCCCATGAACCTAGGAGAGAGTTTATCTCCCTTTCCAAACTTGATCAAACTCTTATGTGGTTTTACCTGCAAGAAGACTCGATTGTCAACTTCGTAGCTACGGTTGACACAATGCGCATCGACATAACTCTTCTGTCGATCTTGCACTTCTTTAATCCTTTGGGTTATTGTTTGCATTTTCTCTTCCAGTTCATGGATCGCTTCTGGTCCTAATAAGACCCTATCCTTAATTCGATCCCAACTTAAAGCCCTTCGACACGGTTGCCCGTAAAGAAACTTGAAAGGCGCCATCTTAATGGTGCTTTGGTAACTGTTGTTATAAGCAAATTCTACCAGTCGCAATAATTCTTTCCAATGCTTTTGTTGGTCCATCACGTACATGTGCAACATGTCCTCCAAGGTTTAGTTCATTTGTTCAGTCTGCCCATCATTATTTGGGTGATACACAGTACTAAAGTTAAGTTGGGTTCCCAAGGCCTCTTGGAAACTAGTCCAAAATCGTCGAGTAAACACCGATCCTTGATCGGATATAATCCTCTTAGCCACGCCATGCAACTTCACAATCTCATTGATGGAAACTATAGCTATGTCACGTGCCTGATACGTCATACGCATAGGAATAAAATGATCACTCTTCATTAGAGTGTCAACTACTACAAAAATCGAGTCATGTCTCCTTGCCATCAGTGGAAATCCAACAATAAAATTTATCGAAATAACCTCCCATTTTGATTCCGGAATAGCGTGAGGCTGTATTAATCCTGCTAGATGTCTATGTTAAACCTTTACTTGTTGACATTATAGACATTGAGCCACATATTTGACTATGTCTAATTTCATTCCCTTCCATAAGAATAAGGGTTTAAGGTCTTCCCTCATCTTCATGACTCTCGGGTGAGCCATGTATACTTCTCTATGAGCCTCATTTAGGATCAATCTCCTCAAAGCATCGTTCATAAATCAAAGTGTCGTCAAACATAAATCCTTCAAATATTTCTACCATCATTGTGTTTTGTCCGATAAATTCTTCGACCCCCTTGTACCATCCATCATCACACTGTAAGGTTAAAATATTTTTACGTAGATTCGTCTAAAGTGGAAACACCGAAAATATGCATGGTCTCTGACTCAATGCATCTGCCACTGAGTTCACTGTTCCTTTTATGTAAGAAATATTGAAATCGTACTCACTAAGAAATTTCGACCAACGTTGTTGTCACGCCTTTAGGTCACTTTTGTGTAAAGATATCTTGTAGTCCACAGTGGTCCGTCTTTAGTTCACATTTTTGTCCAACTAGGTAGTGTCTCCAAACCTTCAAGGCATATAAAATGGATAACAACTCCAAATCATGCACGACATAGTTCTCCTCATGCGCATCGACATAATTCTTCTGTCGATAATAACTCATTGAGCTAACGCTCAATGAATTCCTATGATAGGTACCTCTCTCGAAACTGTTCCTCAAACAATTTGCATGACATGTCTTCGATGTCCATGTTCAGTTGTGGCAGAACCATCTTCCACCATAAAAGAGTGCTCCCATTTAGTTGAAAGACCGACATGTGGACCTTCATGTTGGAGGTATAGTCGTGAAGTAAAAAGAACATCGTCATATTCTCCAACCATACCTCGATGACTGCGTCATCCAGGGCACCAAAGAACTCAGGAAATTTGACCTTCAAGAGTTCACGGTGAATGCTACCAGTATCAACCGGAGCATGCGGTGGACCCTAACGGGTGTCGGTGCCCTGGCCTAATCTTTGTCCAAATGGTTGATCAGTGCCTCTGACATCCACTGAAAAGACCTCATCAGCCCAACCACGTTAACCACTGCTATTTTCTCCTACCTAGCAACCTATTTGTCTCCCTGGAGGTTGGACCCCTTAGGCATGGATGTTGTTGGAGGTGTTGTGCCTCAATCCCTAGCACCCCGTCGTCTACCTTTGTGGCATCCTCTAACCAATATTACCTGCATGAATACAAGTCAACTAAATTAGCAACCTTATAACCAAATATCATATCAATGAAATTCATATTGATCCCAAGTCGTAGGTTGAACCTGCTCTGATACCATATGTAACGACCCCATCGTTACGACTACAAGTGAAGCATAAGTGGAAATTTTTTCTTATTTTATTTTTATGGAAGAAGGAGACGACGACAACAATTTAACTACACAATTAACGACGAACGTAAGCATGTAGTCCAGGCAACAAAAAACTATGAATCCATGCCCTAGCACAAGAGACACTGGGATAATGTGTGTAGATCAACAAGGAGAAAAGAATACCCACCCAACACAACATGACCATGCCTACGAGCTAAGGGACAACATCCCCCTCCCGACACAACAACCTTTATGAACAAGACAAGAACCTCAAGGCGCTCAAACCAAACGCATGCAGACATTCCACCCATGCACCACAACAACTTACAACACTCGACAACACTCACACATAACACACCGAATCCGGCCAAGTTATCATTCACCGCTATCCAATAGGGCGCCCCATGATCCCCTCATCAGGTATCCTTTCGTCCCTAGGTGATAGACGCGTAAATAACCTTGGCATAATAAATCCTATCTGGACCAAGGAATCTAGATGAATCTGACGCACTAGGATTCGAATATCGATAAGAAAACCACACCCATACCCCCAAGCGACAGCTCAACGAGACGCAATAATACGAAAACAAGGAGAAACATAAGCCACTACACGACTTCATCCACAACCCAACCAATTATCACTCTTAAATGGATCGATATTTACAATCTAATTATCACTCTTAATGGGTGGATTATATATCTAATTTATCAAGTCTAAATTACTAAAGTTAGTATCTAGTCTATACAACTATGTTGATGCTACCGGGTGAATGGTATGTTTTTGTGCACAAGACCATTACCTGTAATACCTCCCTACCTAGGAGGGAGTGTTGATATTATGGTAGTTGCGGGAGGTATTTACCTCCACGTGTAAACCTGACAAGGATAGAATGTTCCACGAAGCAAGAGGAAACCCTATTGAGTTGGATAATAAGCCTAGAAGACTTGTCGGCTCAAGAGATAATTTATATTAGGTTATTATCCTCCAAGAGAAGAAGTCAGCCAGAAATAATAATATATACTGAAGAGACAGATAACTAGAATGAGAAGTCGGCCCAGGCAGTTAGCTAGAATTAGTATAAACACAAGAGGCCAGTTCTCATTCTGGCAGGCAGTCTCAGAATTGCAGAGCAACAACTTGTGTGCACTACAGTGCCCAGTCTTCTACATAATCTTGAGGAGAGTAGCCATTGCAGCTGCTGCAACTAGCATATCACGTTTGGATTGGACTATCTCTTGGCTAGGATTTGGACTATCTGATCAACTCTTGTTGGTGTGCTATCCTTGGGGAAAGGTGTTCTACCCTTTGTTTGGATATCTAGCCTATGGTTTTCTTTCAGAGTGATACTCAGTCGAGGTTAAGGTGCTCGGAGGGTGGCTTCGGCCTATGGTTGGGTGACAATAGAGATATTGCCAATGGTAAAAATAGCATATCCATTATATTCTAACACAATACTATGCCAGGTGATCTTATGGGAGACTAAGGGCCTTTAAGGAATAAGGCCCCTGGCTTATTGCACGCCCCTTAGAATCATCGTGAGTGACTGTTGCAGTCTGCCCTCACAACATCATGGTCCCTCTCAAACTAGGTAATTGTTAACCTACAGTTGGAGCCATGGCGGGAGTGCTAGTAGGTTGTGGCAGGGTTGTTGTCCACACCTCTCCCTCAACATCTCTGGTAGTCATGCATGACCCCTCTACTCCACATGTGAGTATGGTCAGAAAGATATCGTCAGACTAAATCATCAACGAATCATGTCAGATATAGTATCCATAATCATATCATCTAATCAGTTCCACAAATTTCATATATACAACAATCAAACCCCCAATAGTTCACTCCGTGACTCAATCCGGAGTCCAAGGGGTTGCATCGATACCTCTACATCCTCGAGGTCCAAAATCCTGCACATTCAGGAAAATCGAGTCAATAGCACATGTCTATGTCAATGCACCCAAACAACATGTCATCAATTCATAATGCCTCATAATCATAAATCAAATGCCCAAAAGTATAATAATCCGGATCACTTGCGATCAAGTGTCCATAAAGAATAAGCTTGCTCAGTGGGCGAATGAGTGGGATGTTACTTCTACATAAGTTGATATCAGTAATCTGACAAAAGAGGTCGAGAACCCGCATGGGTTATTGGTCAACCCACAGGTAATGCGTCTCTATCATTTACAACAGTTTACTTAGATTAGTATTCCTTTGGTATTCACTAAATAAATGGTGATATGTATTGTTTTTTTGCAAAGGTTTATAATTTAGAGTCAGGCTCGTACCAACCCTAATACCCAAATGACAAGAGAGGAAAAGGTCATTGAACCTGCATTTAAATATCAGAGAAAGATCGCCTACCTCCCAAAGGTACAAAAGTACTCATTCCATAGATTTCTTTCAAGGTGCAACACTAGAATACACTCATGCAAGGATATTTTTCACTAACGAAAGGAGCCATTATTTATTTTTGAACTACAAGGTTTTATACCTTAGCCCTCATTCTCGAACATTGTTGCATGAATTCTTGTATTCATAAACGACCATGGTTTTGTTATCAATGTTATTATTTTATTGTTTTAATATAATAAGTTTGTTCATGGAGCTTGTCGTCCCCTCGAGGTTGATGTCACCATTTTTACTACGATTTCCATTGATAACTAGTTCGTGCTATTAATCGACATAGTTATTAATTTCCACGAGATTTTTATCATTCTTTTGTATCTATATCTTTGAAATCTAATTCTTTTGTTTAATATATATATATATATATATATATATTCTTGTTTACTAATTATAATAATTTTATCATGAAAAGAACATTTCCCTATTCGATTTTGTTTATATATAATGTATAAATAGGGAACTTGTTATTTCTTTCACTAAAAAAACCACATGCCTTGTTTATTAAGTGTTTATTACCTCTGCACTCAAATACTATTATAATATATTTTCTTTGTTATCATACTCATTCAAATACTTCTAGATTGGACTCGTGAAAGTCCCAATAGCATTTTTCTATTATAAAACTCTTTTATGGTTATCTCTACAGATAGGTGCATACAAAGACTTATGTAAACTATTTATTACTTTGTCACATAGCAATGTTGAAAAACATAAATATATTCAAAAATGAATTGTTTCACAAGGTATTTATAGAAATTAGATAAACAATATCTATTTTAATTATATGTAAAAAAGATAGAAATATTTCAAACCCTTGTTTTCTTTTAATATGTATAAAAAAATCATTTAAATTAGTATCTTTATGTTTTTCTTTTATTTCTATTTTCATCATTATGTTGATTAATAGTAAATATTAATATTAAGAATATTATTGAGAACTTATGATAAGTATTGAATAAAATACACAATCTTTTCTTACTTTTAAAAAGATTATATTAATATTATTATTCTAGTTATTTATAAGAAACGTTTGTAATTATCTATGAATATGACTAGGAGAAAATAATAATAGACATAAATAAAATATTGAAAAACATATTTGAATCAAAAAGAGATATCGAAGACAAACTAAGGAGAGAATCGAGTTCCTCTCAACCATATATTAGAGCATCCAAGTTGCTTGCTCCTATTAGCCCCGAGTCTAATTATTTATTCCATGAGAACTGGAAATGTCAATAACCTTTTTGAGGTAAATTCCAAAACTTGACTCTTTCTCAGAACCATCGAGTTTAAATCGTGCACAAGTACTTAGCAATGTCCTACTTACACCATACTTGTCTTTTTCTTATTTTACCAAGAGAGAATAAATTTCCTAGGTATTTGTTTTTCAAGTTAGTCTTGACCTATGTTTTCTCTAACTTGTTCCCTAGCCTCCCACACTCTTGGGATTAGATTTACGCTTGATCTCATGGACTACATTTTTCCTAGAAGTTTTTATCCCTTTTTCACTTTTCCAATGAAATAAAGAATTACTCTTTTTATAACTAGATTCTCTCATCAATTTGTCTCTACTAAAATAAAATAAATATAATTAAAATAATATTTACATAAATATTTATCATCATCAAATGTTTATGAGGACATAATGTTAACTTGAGTCTTTCCCAACATAATAATCCAAAATTACAATTATTCAAAATTATTTAAATATTTAAAATGGAGGGATATTACAAGCGACAAATTTGAGTAGCTAATGCAATAAATTTGGACGCTATATTTTTTTTTAATTTGATTGTAGATATTAGATCAAACTTTTGGACCTCGAGGACTTAGTATTTGCAAGAGTAGTGATCTAGTGAGGAGTAGGCCTCTTGATAGGTATAGATCAATCTTTTGGACCAAATTTATTGATGATGATGATGATGATGATGATTAAAGTTAGCATCCACTTAGACCAAATTTGATCTACATGACTTTAATAAATGTAAGGGATTACTTGGATTTCTTTAAAATTTTATTTTTTGCTCGAAAAGAATTGATAGAACATTCCAAGAGAACCATAGTTTTGATGAGTTAGAAGGTTAGGAARGTTGGTATTGTGGAAAATATTTTGAAATTGAGATCTACCTTGGGTATACACAATACAGTSTAAGASAAAGTTYYATTCATATTTAATTATCTTAGTTTCACAAATATGACACATTCTTTCAACCCATAACATCTTGGAAACTATATGATGCCCAATTTCRCATGGRTCTCATGAGAATCTGCTCTTATTTTTATCAATGTTGATTTTCTCCTTTACACTAGTCAAAACATAGATATACTTGATCTTCTATATTAGGGTTGATCACCTCCTTATATAATCTTATTTTTCCATTATCCTCTAATTCTTTGTTGCACCACAATTTATCCTTAAATACGAAAGCAATAAAGTTTTCAATATTATCATTACTTAGTACAATTATCTATTCTTTTAACTGCCAATGAATTATATAAGTCTTGGCATCTTTATGCCATGCCCCACTTGAGTCCTATGTCGTTTTTCCTATAGTTTGAAGCAATATTGGGAAGATTTTTTCCTTATGTGTTGTTTGTCTTGTTCTTGTACTTTAGGTACCTAGTCATAGCCATGTTTTCAATGGGGAGAAGGATCGATTCTATGAGGAAGATAGGATAGGGTGTATTTCCTTTAATTATGATATTATAAGTTGCAAAAACATTTTGGATATGCTCTATCTTTCTCCATGATTCTCTATATATACTACATCCCAAAAATTCACACCCATATAAGAAAACATGCCTGAAAAGACTCTTCAAAGAATATTTTTTTTTATCCCATATCCAAACTTCAAAGATTTATTGATTTACAATTGCTTTCAATCCCTTAATAATCTTTCCACCTTCATTTTATCCTTTTCATAATGTTATAGTTCCATTTAAGCTTGTGATGAATATTCATTACAAGCTATTTGTATGAAGGTATTTCCTCCAAATATTTGTTTTCATATACAAAATTATTGTAAGTGATCTTCATGTATTTAATTATCATAGTTTTCATTTTTTCAGTGTTAATAGTCATGCACATACTAGAGAAAATTCCTTGAGGATTCTAGTTTCTTTCTGAGATCATAGGTAGTCCTTTCTATAATAACAATATCATCAATGTAGAGAAGAACGATGATGACTATACCAATGATATTTAGGCCGACAAAACCATATTCTTCCAAATAATCCTCTAGCATGTCAATGTGTATGCCAAAAAGGGTAGTGGAAAAGATACAACCTTGCTTGACTCCTATATTAGAGTTAATTTTTTCCAACCAACCCTTATTGTTCTTAAACATGGAAATAAGCTTCACATACAAACTTACGACAATACCTCTCATCTCGAAAGGAACTTTTATCTCTTCTAACATATTCCCAAGGTTTGTCCTAGACATTATGTCAAAAAAATTTCTAAATTTAACAAAAAAAAAAGGAGATTGGATTTACTATTGCAATATGATCATAAGAATAACAAGGTGGTTCATAATTGAATGAAAACTCTCAAATCTTCTTTGGCATTTATCCCTTTTTCCATGGCTTTGTAGCCATATCCTAATCTTTTTTTCCAAAATAATTTTGTATAGCTTGGCTAAAATGGCACTAATCATATTGGTCTTATAATTAGACAGATTTCTCTTATTCCCACTTTTAAAGATAAGTACAGTGAAGCTTTGTGTCGAGTGTTTAGGGAAAACCTACTTGATTGCTAAATTGAAGAGCTTGTGTATGTGAGGGATGAGGCTAGGCCCTCTAATTTTTAATATGTCATCCTCGTAGCTTTGGATGTCCTTAGCTTTCCATTTTGAGAACCACTTAACCCTAAACACTATGTCTTCTATAGAAAAAAACTCCATCCTTTGTAGAGACTTTGGGAATATTGTCCATGAAATTAAGGAATTTCTAAATATTCAATCAAAGAATCACATTATTTTCTTTAGTTTTACAAGTAGAATTTACGTCTAAAATCTCTTAAAATCTAACTTACAAAAGTGCAAAAGCTTCTCTTTCTTTCTATTTATGTATTACATTTTTTTTTTCTTTTAATTAAGGTTTTGTACCTATTTATTTTGTCAAATTTTAAGTGGCCATTAAAAACATCCATAATAGCTTTTGTAGCAATTTTACACCAATTAAGATATATATAGATGTGCATATAAAAATTTCAATAATTAATCGTGTCCAAAATATAAAATATTTCTTAATGTAATACGCTGAAACCATCATAATTATTAAACGTAGCAACATAGTTACGTGGAACATCTACAAAACCTAAATCGATTTAATTATTGCTAAATTATATATAGGACGATTCGAAAGCTTAAGTTTGAAAATCATTATATGTGTAAAATAGTTCATATGGGCCGATAATCAGTTATCGTCACAATTGCTTACGACTATATGAAGGACATGGATAGTAGTCTCACTAAGAAACTTCTACTTTGCTGGTGGGCACCTCACGAATACTACTCATACAGATATTGATTTTGAAAAGGGAATCATATTTTAACAATGTTAAACCACCAACCATCCGTCTATAATGTTAAACCACCAACCATCGGTCTATAATAATAGGAAAAGCCGTGATCACTACGAAAGGATAAATATCGACCAGCTGAAAAAGCCAGGTTGAATTTAAGGGGGGCAAGGATAACGTAGATGCTACTAAAATCCGTCTCACTAAGGATAAGGATAATGGCAAAGAATTTGTTTCATTAAAATTTGTCTCATGTTATATTGATAGGCTCCACTTGTAACGTTGACTAGAGGGCACCCAGCAGTTACTAACATACAATGAATCCGCCGTTAAAATCCACAACATTTTGAACTTTTCGAAAATATCTGTTCTTTTTGACTTTTTGACTTCTTGAAGTGGTCATAAGCGATGAAAAAGCCCTAATCAAATTCAAACGTCGAATACAGCATTACCTTCCGTGTAGATTGTTCTCGATTTGCTTACTTATTCTAGATTGGTGGTTTTACCGTATTAATATAGGGGCCGCTATTCAAGACTTTTAGAGCCTCCGGGCATTTGACAATTGGAGCCTCCGGGCATCTGGTACGTTGGA
>SNQJ01S0004773.1:33624-54199 GCA_010110895.2 Picea sitchensis
AGTATAACTATTCATTCTAGTATTTTCTTTACATGAACACAAGAGCATATCTACAGGTATATGTATAGTCAAAGTCTTAGATAGGAATCATAACACATGAAATCATCCTTCACATTTGCATTAAAATCACATAAACCCATCACACCTATAATAATTCATAATCATCATAATTATGACTAGAGAATAAGTAAAGGTACTTATCTAAATAAAACTGAAGCTGGAACACAAATGGAACAACCAAGTTCCACCCAACCGTAGAACAGAACAAACAAATTACTTGCTTTGTTCACCCCCTATACTGACCATGAGTCCATAAGGGAGAATTGAAAATGATCCTCTTTTGCTACACTCCTCCTTTCAGATCATAAAATTCCCTTGCCTCACACTAAAGAGTGTTCATAAAAACAAGTAATATCCTTTCTCCAACATACTAAGCAATGTCTCCTCCATATGTTGTATATCATGAGAATTTTGTTCTTAGGACTTTTTCTCTACTTGGGAATTTTCACAGCTTTACAAATCCCTTATTTTTAGGAGTCGGTAGTGGTCAAATTCCTTATTTTTCACTTGTAAAATTCATCCCTGAGGTAACTCAAGTCTGTTCCCCACTCATGGAGTCATGGTCAATTGTTTTCAATCTAGTTGTTTCATTTGTACTCCAACAATTAATATATATAAATATTTGTCTTTTACATGTCTTGCAGTCAAGGAGTTAGTTGAGAAATCAAATATTTTCCCAAGAGTCAAAATAATTCATTACACATAATCAAATTCCAAATTTGGATTTTCCATAAATGACAAAAAAATTCCAAATACGATTTTGCTAAAAACTGAAATTTATTACTAAGTGCACATAGACTTTAATAATTAATTAATTTTGGGGATATTACAGGTATATAGTTATATTATGTTGTCATTGATGTCAAAGGGTTAATATATTGTCATAGTAACATCATTGATTTATTGATTGTTGGACTATGTTGTCATGGATGTAATTGATGTATGAGGGATAATGTCATGAGGTGTCATATTGATGTATAGACACGATGATGCAAAGGTTATTCATTATTGTCTTGTCATAGATGATAGGAAGTGCCAAATGGATGAACTCCAAAGTGGTCCCCTTATGGTGAAATCCCTCACAGGAAGACACTTTGTGAAGTCCAAATGGTTAAGTGGTTGAGTCATCCTAGATCTTTGGTTAGGGAACCCAACTTTGTTTGAGGAATAATTTTATGAAGATCAATGAATTTTTCAGTGAGACCATTCTATATGAATAGTTCTTTTCATTCCATTTCTAGTGATATGCATAATGTCACATAACTCTTCACGGTTAGAGAGTTATGGTATTGTGAAGTTGGAGAACCCTCATGTGTTGTTTAGAAGCCCCTAGAAGGTCAAAGAAGTCAAATTATTCTATATGCTCCTAGAGAAAAGTTGACTAGTCAAAGTGGTTAGTCATGGGTTAAGTGGTTGCAACAAGAAAACAATTAAAAATAAATTAGTTGCAAGTAGATATGGAGAGGTTACTATTTATGGAGAAAGAAGTTATAAGTGAACAAGTGGCCAGAAGTGGGTTATCCCATAAAATAAGGAAGTTGGTTAGAGTTGGTTAGATGAGGAAGCTACTTGGAGAAGTATAAATAAGAGAGCAAGGGTCTCTTATGAATGTGAATCTCTTGAGGATATTGAAGATCTATTATTGGTGAAAGATTCATTGCAGGTACTCATGGATGCATCAAAAGTTTTGTAAGTCTGAGACTAGTAGTATAATAGTGTAATATCCCCAAAAATAATTAATTATTAAAGTCTAAGTGTACTTGGGAATAAATTTTCATTTTTGAAAAATTTGAATTTGGAAATTATTTTCCATTTAAGGAAAATATAAATTTGGAATTTGATTACTGTAATTAATTATTTATGACTGTTGGGCAAAGATTTGATTTTCCCAACTAACTTCTTTGATTGTGACACATGTCAAAGAAAAACCTTTTTTTAAATAAATGCTGGAAGACAAATGGAACAACCAGGTTGAAAATAACTAACCATGAATCCATGAGTGGCGAACATATTTGAGTTGCCCCAGGGTTGATTTTTACAAGTGGAAAATGAGGGATTTGACCACTAGCATCCCCTGAAAATCAGGGATTTGTAAAGCTGTGAAAAATCCCAAGGAGGGAAGGAAATACCTAGGCACAAGATGCACATAAATACAACCTATGGAGGAGGCATGATGTTGCTTAGTATGTTGGAGAGAGGAAACTACTTTCTATTATGAACACTATTTTGTGTGAGGCAAGGGAATTTCTGATCTGTGGAAAAGAGTTGTAGCAGAGGATCATTTCAATTCACCCTTATGGACTCATGGTCAGGCTAGGGGGTGAACGGAGCCAATAAAATTGGATGTTATATTCTACGGTTGGGTGGAACATGGCTATTCCATATGTGTCCCAACATCAGTTTCATATATGTACCTTTACTTGTATTCTAGTTAATATTCTATTGATTATAATTGTTAGGAATGCGATGGATTATGTGATGTTAGTATATATATAAATTATTGAATGAATGTATATATATAGATACTCATACGAAATAAAATGATAGATTTATTGTATGATTCTATTATCATTAAATGTAGTTATACATATGTGCATAACTGTGTAGACGTATCTATGTGTTCATGCAAAAGAAATGATAGGAATGGTTATATGTTTTCTATGGGTTATTAATATATATATGCATGGAGATGTATAGAGTTATATTGTTTATATATAAAGAAAAATTCATATCAACCCTTGATTTGCATGCATGTATATGGAATTACAATTTCAAATAGTACAAGTGCCCTAAAAGAACAGATAGAATGTATAACAGCCCACATTTATATTACATATCTCTTCATGTCTATAAACAACGATTTTCAATAGTCTACAAATACATGCTACAATAGCTGTTAAAATAATTGAATCTTGTTCAAAATTGTTTTAGTAAACTCTATATTCAATTGAATGTAAATTACAAATAATTTGTATAGCCATGAAACCATGGTTCAAAATTTATTGCAGAGGAGTACCCTATGGTAAGGACTCATGTACCACTGGTAGACAAAATCCAAGAAATTTTGTCTAAGCACCAAGATCAGAACTCGAATACCTTTCTGAGCGAGAGCTCTTTCCTTGATTCACTCCCGTCAATTTGTATAAACTTGCAAAGGAGAAAATGATAGATTCAGTAAATAGTGCTAAGTAATTTAATGAAAATAAATGATAAACAAAATGAGATAATACTTAGCTTGAGTCGACGTAGAAATGGTTTTCCATTGGCGCTTGAGAAACGATCTATCCACAACCCAAAGGAGGAGGAGCGTACCCAAAAATGGTCGATGGGTACCCTCGCAAAACAAGACAGGGCCCCATCATTATTTATTGTAACTAAAAATAATACTTTTATGCACTAGAGTATAAGCAATAAGCTACGCAGTGCTAAGACATTAAGTAAACAAATAAAGTATAGTCATGAAACCCCACAGAGGGTGAACATTTCCTGTGTAAATTATACAGAACCTAAGTCACTATTTTCTTCCATAGAGGAAATCAAATGAAAAGAAAAGGACATTTTCAGAATACGATTAATATCTAACCTTGTAACTTATATAGTCTAGAATTTTTTTATGATTAGATATCAAAATAAAACACAGTGAAATCTACGAATTAAGGATCGATGGTGCCAATACGAGTTCCCTGTAGGATTTAGAAAATGCAAATTCTCATGCAGAGGGTTCATATTTCATAGTTTATAATAATAATAATAATAATAATCTATTTTTAAGGTCACCGCTAAGCCACACCAAATTGGTGTATGAGACCCCCTTGTTTGTGGGACAAGGGACCCCCTCCACCCAACGATTTGACTGGTAAAGTCTACGTAGGTATACCTACCCTACCCCCTATAGATTTGAACTTGTGACCTCTTAGGAAGAAACACATGTTCTTAACCATTAGGCCCACTCAGGATGTATACATGCCTACACTATATAAAACATAGAAGATAATCGTATGCATAAACATAGATTCAAAGTACGAACTGTGCACATAGTGAAACCACAATCTTTCCATAGAAGACAATATTTTTCAAATAAAAAGGATTTAGACAAGGTACGAGAAGTGTTGCACCATACTACTTCGTATACATGGAAGAAATCTAGGATTTTCTATATAAAACACTAATTCAAGAACAACGATTCATGGTTGAGGTTATGCAAGTAATTGTGCTATATAAAACATAACTGAAATTAATAAACAAAGGGATGTTACGAAATTATTATACAGACACCGACTGTAGATTTATAAGAAGAAGGTTAAGTTAACTCATGACCCACTATTTTCTTCACGCATAGAGTGCAAGATACAAAATTCCATAGAGGGTTGTCACCATACCTTCCTGTAAATGTATTCACGAGTTTTACTCAGAGTGATAAGGAAAATAAAATAGACCGAATCTACAAATCCATGGAAGGCTTACTCTATGTATATATATATATTTATCTATCCGCGCAAAGATCAAATTATGTAGTGAGGTAACATAAATTATATAGAGAATGACTCCTTTAGACTGTGTATTTTGCTTACACAGGGTAGCTTTGCAAACACACCCAACATGTTAAAACAATTTCTATAAAAGAGTTACAAGTTTGCAGGGTTAGCTCTCTAACAAATCACATAGATTTTGGGATTCCACATAGTTAATAAACAATATTATATGCGTAAGTAATAACTGTCAAAAATGCCACAGTAAGGCAAGAAAACACAAAAAGGGACACTAAAGATTTGGGCCATGATCGAAAACTGGAAGGAATATGCACAAAGGAGAGATACCAAGCATTTCTAACCTCAATAGTTTCCAAACGAGTTTTATCCAAGAAAGTTATGAAAACATGAAGAAAGTAGTTCAGGTATTACCTTGCGCAGAGAGGAAACTGACTAGATTTCATTTTCCTTATTCATTTACTAGGTTCAAGGTTCTATTCTCCAAGTTGTCAACCTTACATAGGAATTGAGCCAAAAGGGTATGTATAGAGACCAAAGCAGACAGGGTATGTGCAAAGACAAAAAATGCACATAGAGAAAAGGAGGGGTTTGGAGAATCCAAAGGGAACAATGAGTGAAATAACCTCGAACACTTTGAAAAATGAGGGGTAATTTGTGACAGGAACATCCAATACTGGATCCATGTGAATAAATGGATATGGCGAGCCCGCAATGGGCGTGGTTTCCTAAACGTCCAGTACAAGACACACTTATATTAAATGTTATAACTAGTGGTAAATGCATTGCAGACCGATATGACGCCACCATTAACATAACTTCCAAGCGTATTCAATGATGGGATATGACATGAGTCAGGTAGGGTAATGCTATTTAGGTATAGGTTAGATGTGGCACCATTTTGATGTAGGAGCATCACCTTGAAAGTCAAAATGAAAGTGTGGAGGCAAAGGAATGACATCTATGCATGACAGAGTTTCAAATCAAAAACTAACTCAGAATTAAATTGAGTTGTTGAGATATTTTTGAAAGTGGCATTTTTAAATATGTCGTGTTTGTAAAGTCATGAAGGACTACAAGAGGTTGCAGATATAGAGTGTTGACTCTTATCTGGCAATAACTATTATTTATTGTAATAGGACAAAGTAGGTAACTGCTAAGAGTTTGATAGGATAGGTTACAGACAGGACGACGAGAGCTCGTGGAGTCGGTCCTTAGATAGTTTGTTGTTGTTGCATTGTAAATGTGGTTGTGAGATTATGAGATTGGGAGGAGATTAGAGAGAAATTAGTAGAACAAGTTAGAGTAGAAGAAATATTATGTAATTTGTTTTCATGAATGGATAGAACATACATAATTGTCCCAAATCCTTGGACTGTGTTCATCTTAATGTGTGATTGACTGAATGTTATATTCTATATGTGTTCTTTAGCTTATTTCATTCATGTATGATTGTTTGAGAGTTTGATTATATGAGTTCGTGATGAAACTAGATGAGTTTCAATTGTTTCTCTTCCTACACTTGAATGCAAGGTGTGCATATCAAACAAAAAGAGTGAGTTCATTGAGTCTCAAAGTGACTTAGAGAATTTCAGAGAGAACAAAGGTAAATTAGACTAGGTGCAAGGTGTGCATGGCGTCAAAGAATGACCAAGCATCTAAGAACCCAAAATAGAGAAACACTAGGTGGGTGAGAAGAATTTATTTTCAAGAAATCCTTCGAACTAAGTTATCTAATTCCCAATAATGGAAGGTGTGCATGGGAAATCAAAATCCATTTAAGGAAAAATATCAGAAGGGATAGCACTTTTCAGAATTTTTAATGAGATACAAGAGTCAGACTTGTAGGAGGAGAAAATGTTTGAAACCTTTGAACACTTAGAAAATATTCTAAGTCACGGAGATATCATAAGCTCAGGAGGACTAGAAATAGTGGTCATTAGATCACAGTGCAACAAATCAACATTCACCTAATCAGAGTAAGGTTCACGAGCCTTAGCGCTTCACACACTTAGAAGAGAGAGTTCACCAAGGGTTGAGAACTGAGATTTCTGAAGCTCGAAGAGACAGAAGCCTGAGGTAGAATCTCAGTCATCCAATTGCAGGAACATATCTAAGCCATCAAATTGTTCAGAGTAAACATCAAGCGTCAGATCGCCAGAGTGGATTTAAGTCGTCAGATACCATGAGTCCGAGAGGAGGTAAGTTTGAAACTCAATATTTCTGAAGCACAGAGAGAAGAGAGCCAGAGTGAATCTTGACCATTGGATCCAGGAGGAAACATGTCGACCGGTCGGGAGATCTTGAGGGAGATGAGGGTCGAAGTGTTGAAACACCCAAATTCCAAAGAGCTGAAGAGTCAAGATTCGTCGATCTATAAGTGGACACTTGTCAATAGATCGTGAGCTCCAGGTAAATTTGTTGTGGAGTTTCAGTTGAGAATCAATACAGATGAACCCTGAAGACCCGAAGTGATTCAAAGTCGTCAGATCTAGGAGAGGCATGGAATAGATCCATGCAGTCCTAGTAAAGTCCCAAAGTAATCCTCTATTGTTAGATCAAGAGGACATGTGGAAGAAATCCGCATACTTCACGGGGAGATAAAACTTGAGAGTTGAAAAGTCTGAAGTTCGGGTACGCGAAGCGATAGCAGATGTTGATCCAAGGAGGACACATGTCAGTGGATTAGAGTCTTCGAATAAAATCCAAAGAAGGAAAGGGTTGGAGTTTGAGATTTCAAAACCCTGAAGTATGAAATTGCAAAGAGATCACATATGTTGATCTCAAAGGGACAGATCTGGCCCATGGATTTGGAAGACGTAGATCTGAACCGTTAGTTTAGGAAGTATCGTCAATATCGTGAGATCGATGATCCCATATAATTGCAGGGATAGGAGTTTCACATAGTTTAAAACATTTAGGGCAGGCCACAATATAAATGCACGAATGGAAGAAGAAATGAGGTGAATTGAAATGAGAGTGGATGCCATGGAAACAAAAAAGAGGAGAGCACCAGACGTTGGAGATATCAATGAAGTTGAGAGTGAACAAGAAGAGGTCGAAGAAAATTTAGCATAGGATGTTGCACAAGATCATTTAATAAAAGATGTTTCAAAGATAGAAGCCAGAGAAAGGATAGAGGTACCAATGTATGAAGGCAATTTAGAAGTTGAAGAATTGTTGGATTGGGTACATGATATGAACAAATACTTCGATTATGAATATGTCGAAGAAGACAATATGGTGAAGCATGCAGTGGCAAGACTGAAGGGTCATGCATCAGTATGGTGGGATGAACTACAAGATGAACACATGATCAATGGTAAGAAAAAAATTAAAAGTTGGGATATGATGGTAGCTAAGATGAAAGAAAAATTTATCTCGAAGGACTATCAAATAGAAGAGCTTATCAGTGAAGTAGTACACTAAGGAATTTTATAGACTGAACATCAGGGCTAGATAGAAAGAGAATGAAGATGAAAAATAAGTCAGGTACATCAATGGGATGAGATATGAAATACAATAGGAAATTAGCATGATGTTTGTTAGTAAATTATAGGATTCTTATTAATGAACGTTGAAATCTGAAGAGAAATTGGCCAGGAAACAAAGCCAAAGAAACAGAGGAGGAAATTCAAGTAGAGGTAAAGGAACCAACAGAGAGAATTTCCAAAAACCAAAGCATGAAGCTGACAAACAACATAGTCACCACGAGAAAGGTGGAAGTTCTAAATAAGAACAACATGGTGGAAGAAGCTCTTTTTATATATCTATGGAGGCATAGTTAGATGCTATACCTATGGAAAACAAGGACACAAATCTTAGGAATGTCCCAAGAGAAAGAAATAAAGAGGAGGTGAAGCAAATGTTACTGAAGCATAGAATCATGTGGAATTAGAAGCAACATAAGGAGGAAAGAAAATCATGATGAGGAAGATTCTTCTTAAGCCAGAGAAGGATGTAGAACAACTAGTTCAGCGAACAAGTCTGTTCAAAACTACTTGCAAGATGAAAGACAAAGTTTAAAAGGTGATCATAGACAATGGGAGCATTGAAAATCTAGTATCCACAGATATGGTGGAGAAGCTAGAGTTGAAGCCAACTCCACATCCAAACCCATACAAGGTATTGTGTAGAAAGGACATCAAGTAATGGTAAGTCAACAGTGCCAAGTTGAATTTAAAATAGGTGGTTACAGGGATGGAATATTATGTGATGTAATTACTATGGATGTCTATCATACTTTATTGGGGATACCATGGCAGTTTGACAGAAAATTTATTCATGATGGAAGAAATAATACGTATACCCTAGAAAAGAATGGTAGGACACATACGTTGTTACCAATGTAAGACAAAGAGAAAAAGAGGGAATCTGGTTCAAGAATACTTCTCATGAGTGGGAAGGAACTCTTGAATGAATTCAATAAGGAAAAAGAAATGTAGTTTGTTGTAGTGAGGAAGCCTAGAGTTATCTTACAAATATTTTTGTGGAAGATTTGCCTGTAGAAATCTAGAAACTATTAGAAAACTTTGTTGGATGAGTTACCTCACTCATTTCCACCCATTAGGAGTATAAGCCATCATATTGACCTTATTCGAGGAGCTAGTTTACCAAACAAAGAGGCTTATAGGTTGACACCTAGAGAGAATGAGAAAGTCAAAAATTAAGTCCAGGAATTGTTGGATAAAGGTTTAGTCAGGGAAAGCCTAAGCCCATGCATAGTACCAACTATGTTAAGTCCAAATAAGGATGGAGGATGGAGAATGTGTACAGATTCCCAAGCCATCAATAAGATAAACATTTGGTACATATTTCCTTTACCGAGGATGGATGATTTGATGGATTGTTTGAGCGGAGTGAGCTATTTTTCCAAGATAGACTTGAAGAGTGGATATCATCAAATAAGAAGGAGAGAGGGAGATGAATGGAAAAAAACATTCAAGACAAATGAAGTATTTTTTGAATGGTTGGTCATGCCATTTGGGTTGACAAATGCACCAAGAAAATTTATGAGATTGATGAATGAAGTATTGAAAGAATTCATAGGAAAATTTGTCATAGTATATCTAGATGACATAATAATATTCAGTAAGACAAAGAGACAACACTTAAGGCATCTGATATCAATGATGGAAAAGTTGCAGCAGGAAAACCTGATGATAAGTATGAAGAAAAGTTCCTTTATGAAGATAGAACTCATATACTTGGGTTTTGTGATCTCTTCAAATGAATTGAAGATGGATCCAGAAAAGGTGAGAGCAATCAGAGAATGACCATTGCCAAGAAACATATTTGAAGTAATAAGTTTTCATGGGTTAGAATGATTTTATAGAAATTTTATCAAAAATTTCAGTGGTATATGTGAACCCATGCTGGACACTGTGAAGAAGAAACACAAGTCCTTCAATTGGACAGAGGAAGCTGAAAAAAGTTTCAAAGTGCTGAAGGAGAAGATCATAGAACAACCAATTACGGTCTTACCAGATTTTGGAAAAACATTTCAAGTGAGATGTGATGCAAGTGGATTAGCTATTGGAGTAGTTTTGAGTCAGGATAATAGGCCAGTTTCTTATTTTAGTGAGAAATTGAATGACGCCAAGAAGAAGTATTCCACATATGACAAATAATTTTATGCAGTTATTCAAGCTTTGAAGAAGTGGAGACACTATCTAATTCTTAAAGAATTTTTCCTGTACAATGATAACCAATCTTTGCAATTTATTACTAGAAAAGAAAAATTGAATCAGAGACATGAAAAATGGGTATAATTTATGCAAAATTTTACTTTTTTTATTAAACATATTGTTGGAACTACTAACAAAGTTGCAGATGCTTTGAGCATGAGGAGTTTGATTATACATCAATTCCAAGTGGATACCTTAGGGTTTGAACACCTCAAGGAGATGTATAGAGAAGATGCAAATTTTAAGGAAGCTTATGAGGCATGCAATAATCCTTTATTGGGATATAGAAGCCCATGGACATAATATTTGATCCAGGATGTATTATTGTTCAAGGGAAGCCAATTGTGCATATCAAAATGATCAATGAGAGATAACCTACTGAAGGATAAACAAAGTGGAGGTTTAGTTGGACATTTTGGTCATGATAAGACATTTGCACATTTGATTAATTCATATTATTGGATGAGCATGAGGGAAGAGGTGAAAAATTTTGTGAACAAATGCATAATTTTTCAGTATGCAAATGGAAGACAACAAAACACTAGTTTGTATCATCCATTACCGATTCCAGAAAGGTTTTGGGATGCAATCAGTATGGATTTTGTATTGGGATTTCCTAGAAATCAGAAAGGGAGCGATTCCATATTTGTTGTGGTGGTTAGATTTGAAAAAATGGCACATTTCATACCAATCCAGAAAACAAACAATGCTACACACATTGAGTTGATCAGAAGAGGAGAGAAGTTCAATTTGAAGTTGGAGATGAAGTTTTAGCTCATTTAAGAAAAGAAAGTTTTCCAAGAGGAACATATAACAAATTGAAGATGAAGACAATAGGACCCTACAAGATTCTCAGAAAATTCACAGCCAATGCTTATGAAATTAATTTTCTAGACAATGTTGGGATATCACTGATATTCAATGTTGCAGACCTGTATCCTTACGGGATATATGATGCAAGAGAGTAAAATGATCACAAATAAGTTCAGTGGGACCAAAATTTCCCACAAAAAAAAAACCTCAGACGGAGAAAATCATTGAACAAAGAGATGGAAAGAAGACCAGGAGAAAGACATATCATGAGTACTTAGTGAAGTGGAAAGATCATCCAATGGAAGATGCAAGTTGGGTCACAAAACCTGATATTTTGAAGCATGGAAAGACAGTACAAGAGCTCATAAAAATGAGTCCATGAAAATTTTAACCAGATGAGTATGATGTTGAAGCATCACCTTCAAAGTCAAAATGCAAGTGTGGAGGCAAAGGAATGACATCTCAACATGATAGAGTTTCAAATAAAAAAATTAACTCAGAATTAAATCGAGTTGTTGAGATATTTTTGAAAGAAGCATTTTTAAATATGTTGTGTTTGTAAAGTCATGAAGGACTGTAAGAGGTTGCAGATATAGAGTTTTAACTCTTATCTGGCAATAATTGTTATGTACTGTAATAGGACATAGTAGGTAACCACTAAGAGTTTGATAAAATAGGTTACAGACAAGACAACGAGAGCTTATGGAGCCAGTCCTTAGATAGTTTGTTGTTGTTGCATTGTAAAGATAGTTGTGATATTATGATATTAGGAGGAGATCAGAGAGAGATCAATAGAACATAGTAGAGTAGAAGAAATACTATGTAATTTGTTTTCATGAATGAATAGAACATACATAATTGTCCCAAATCCTTGAACTGTGTTCATATTAATGTGTGATTGTATGATTGTTATATTTTGTATGTGTTCTTTAGTTTATTTTGTTCATGTATGATTGTTTGATAGGTTGATTGTATGAGTTCGTGAATAAACTGGATGAGTTTAAATTTTTTCTCTTTTGACACTTGTATGCAAGGTGTGCATCTCAAACACAAAGAGTGCATCAATTGAGTCTCAGAGTGACTCATAGAAGTTCAGAGAGAAAAAAGGAAACTTAGACTAGGTGCAAGGCATTCAAAGCGTCAAAGAAGGACCAAGCATCAAAGAACCTGAAACAGAGAAACGCCAGGTGGGTGAGAATAATTTATTTTGAAGAAGTCCTTTGAATTGTGTTATTAAAATCCCAATAATGCAAGGTGTGGATGGGAAATCAAAATCCTTTTAGGGACAAAGATCACAAGCGATATCACTTTTCAGAAGTGTTAATGAGATCCAAGAGTTAGAATCGTAGGGGGGAGAAAAGGTTTGAAACCTTTGAAAACTTAGAAAATATTCTAAGTCACAGAGAGATTAGAAGCTCAGGAGGAGGAGAGACAGTGGTCATTGGATCACAATGCAATGAATCAACAATTATTTGATCAGAGTAAGGTGCACAAGACTTAGTGCTTCAGACACCCAGAAGAGAGAGTTCACCAAGGGTTGAGAATTGAGATTTTCGAATATCGAAGATTCAGAAACCTGAGGTAGAATCTTAGTCGTCCAATCGCAGGAACATATCTAATCCATAATATTTTTTGTGGTCAAATTCAAGCGTTGGATCGCCAGAGTGGATCTGAGGCATCAAATACCATGATTCCGGGAGGAGGTAAGTTTGAAACTTGAGATTTCTTAAGCATGAAGACCGGATATCCATAGCGAATCTAGATCGTTGGATCCAAGTGGGCACATGTCGAGAGGTCGAAATATCCAGAGGGAGTTGAGGGTCAATGTGTTGAAATGTCCAAAGCTCTAAGAGCTGAAGAGTTGACAATCGTCGATCTATAAGTGGACACTTGTCAAAAAATTGTGAGCTTTGGGTAAATTTGTTGTGGAGTTTCAGTTGAGAATCGAGGCAACCAAACCCCAAAGACCCGAAGTGATTTAGAGCGATTGGATCTAGCAGAGACGTTCCATAGATACATGCACTCTCGGTAAAGTACCGAAGTAATCCTCGATCGTTAGATCAAGAGGAAACACGATAGAAATTCACATACTTCGTGGGGAGAGAAAAGTTGAGAGTTGAAAAGTCCGAAGTCTGGGTACGAGAAGGGATTGCAACCTCTGATCCTAGGAGGACATGCTTCAGTGGCTTAGATTCTTCAGATAAAATAAACCCTGAAGTTAGGAATTGTGAAGAGATCACATCCATTGATCTCAAAGGGACAAATATGGCCCATGGATTTGGAAGATACGGATCTGAACCGTCAATTCAGGAAGTATCATCAAGATCGCTAGATCGACGATCCCATAGCATTGCGGCAACAAGAGTTGCATGGAGTTTAAAACATTGAGGTTGTGCCGCAATCCAAACCGTGGTTTCATTTGAAGGACACATGGATGCTTGAGAATAATTGTGGGCCCAAGAGTAGTTTGAATTCAAACTTCTTATGGTCACACCCACAATCACGTAGACATCGTCAAGGTCACCTCAAAGAGGGGCTTATCAGAAAAGGAGTTAGTTCCCAAAACTCTGAAATATTTTTCAAGCATGAAAGGAAAGGTCATGAGTATCATAAGACCGCACCAGAAGGCTGAGAAGACCTATGTTTAATTAATACGTGGGACTATCAAGGTCCTTAAGAGTCATTTGACTAAAATAATCAAATATCCTTTGACCGAGAGGTCGCGCAGCCCTACGGGGGAGTAGGGGGGTTGCATCACATTGCAGAACCAAATGCGTACGGTGTATTATACGTCAACGTCTGTGTTGTGACAACCACCCGATAACAATCCCTTTGTAACATTATGACAATGCACCTAGTGACTGTTCAATGTATTAGGTTATGAACTACATTGTAGTGGAAGATCTTGTTGCAACGAAAACAAATTTAAAATTAGTGAAAATGTATATTAGTTCATATGTCCCATGATATCTATAATGGGTAAGATATATAGATATATGAGTAAGGTATGTCATATTCTAGATCGAACATATATATATATGCTAAGTACTCCATATGTGGGGTTACCTATGGGTAAGTATTAGGATTCTTATATAATGATTTCATTGATATGTGCTAAAATTATGTATACTATAGTGCTAAATGGACACAGTAAGCAATGCAGGCTCATAATATTTGATAATATAAATAGTATGAGTAGACTAAACGCCAACCTATTATTCATAGTTTAATATGCATGGAAATCTTTTGATAGCATGACCTAACATAGGTAAGATATCTATATTGATCACAACCTTATTAATTACAAAGAGGTACATGTTTTCAATACAATAGCGATGATAATAGAGTTATGCTTGAACAATTATTGAAGAGTCAATGAGTTTTAATGCACCTAATTTTTTTATTTTTTTCTGGGTAAATTTGGGACACATTACATATGGTATCAGAGCAAATGTTACAACACTTGGAACTTAGGTCAAGGCCAAATTAATTTATTTCATTTTATTTATGTTAAAAGAAAAATCTAACAAAATTCTTATTGTTACAAACATAAAAAAAAATGGTCTGTTGTGATAATGGCAGCACAGAATGAAGAGGAGATCAGACTCCAAGAGAATCTTGATCAAGAACCTCCTAAAGAACTTGGATATAACAATGAAGGAAGTTCATCCACTCAGGTTCTAGAAAAAATGAGAGACCTTATCTTGGAACTGCAAGTGTTCAAGGCAGATAATGAAAAACTAAAAAAGGAACACGAAGACCAACAAGAAATAAATGAAGTGTTGTTGCGCAGCATAGTAATAAATCAGATCTTGAAATACAATGACATGGAGGAAGAAGTCAACAAAAGAGCCTCTAAAAATTATGGTCAGGAAACAAAAAATGACAACAGTTCTTTTGAAGGCACATAAGTGGCAGGAGACAAAACATCCACAGGAAGAAAACTAAAATAGGTGGATCACCTGGAGGGTGAATTCAAGAAGATTAAACCATCCACCTTTGACGAAGAATATAGGATGGGTGAAGAGGTTGAAGCATGGTTACTGGAAAAAAAAAATACTTCCATATTTATAATTATTCTAGTAACATGAAATTCTAAATGACCATTTATAACCTGAAGGGAAAGGTGAGTATCTCATGGAAAGACTTGAAATTGGCCAAGGGATTAAAAGAAAAACAAATGGAATGGTCATATTTCAAGAAATACTTCAAGAAACAATATTTATAAGAAATATATTACGAAACAAAAACTAAGGAATTTTATGAGCTAAGGCTTGGACAAATGACCATGGACGATCTGATAAAACAATTTCTTGAATTATTGATATTTGTGCCATACATAAAGGAAGAAAAAGTAAAAATACATCAATTCTTAAGTTGTATTCCATAGTCATACAAGGAAAGAATTGAATTTGACAATCCCAAAACTTTAAGAAAAGTGTTTAGAAATGCCTAGATGTGCTATGATCAGTACAAATAGAGGGATGAAATTCTCAAGGCATTGAAGGATAAGAAACAAGACATAATGAATCAGCGGAAGAAAGGTTTCCAACTAACCCCTTTCCGGAATATGGAAAAGAACTTCCAAAATAAATATTTTCATTTTAACACACAAAATTCCCAACGGGGAGGTAGACCGGTTAATCTGGGAGTCAAGAAATTTGGGAATAGCCCCAGGGAACCATTAAAGTGTTTGGATTTTGGATAACCCCACTTGAGGAGGAACTGCCCATGTTTACCTTCCGCATAAAGGACCACAGTCCATAACCTGCAAGAAGCCTATATAGTAGGAGATGTGGGCAAAAACATGCACATAATTAATGCAGTTATAGATGGCATACAAGTTGATCATCAATCCACTATTGTAGAGGTTGAAGGTAAAATTCATGATAATCGCATTTATATTTTAATTGACCCAGGAGCTAGTTTGAGTTATGTTACTCATGGTTTAGTTGATTCAAACAATATCTATAAAGTAAAGAATGTTAAGTTCTAGTTAGTACAATTAGCAAAAGGGACTAAGAGAATAGTAACAGATTTGATTTCCGAATGCAAACTCATTTTAGATGGCCAAAATACAAAGTTAAATATGAATATTTTACCTTTGGGATCTTACAATAAAGTAATTTTGAAGTTTTAAGAAAATTCACTTATTTACAAAGACAAAAACAACATAGTTAAGAAAATACAAGGTATTAGAAAACTATTTTTAGTTAGGTAGATTTCAGCCATACAGTTTAAGAAATGCATGAATAAAGGTTGCCAAATTTATTCTATTCAAGTAACTAATCTGTTAGAAAAGGAATATAAACCCAATCTAGAAGAGTTTATAGTCCTACATGGGTTTAGAGATATATTTGTGGACGAAATACCAGAACTGCCTCCAAGGAGAGAGATAGATTTCTGTATCGATCTACTGCCTGGATCTACCTAGATATCTAAGGATCCCTATAGGATGAGTTTACCCAAATTAACAGAGCTGAAAATTCAGCTACAAGAACTATTCGATAAGGAGTATATCATACCAAGTGTCTTGCCCTGGGGAGCAACGGTCCTTTTCATTAAAAAGAAAGATGGAACTATAAGATTATGTATTGATTATCGACAATTAAACAAGATGATGATTAATAATAAGTATCCTCTACCCATAATTAACGACCTGTTTGACCAAGTGGGAGGAGAAAAGATTTTTTGTAAGTTATATTTAAGGTATGGTTATCACCAAGTCAGAATAAAGGATGAATATATAAATAAAACAAATTTTAGAATGAGATACAAACACTATGAGTTTGTTATAATTCCATTTGGTCTTACAAATGCACTAACAACCTTTATGTGTTTGATGAATAGTATATTCAGTCAATATTTGGATAAATTTGTTTTGGTATTTATCGATGACATTTCAATTTACTTGAAAATGGAAGAAGAACATGAAGAACATGAAGAAAATCTGAAAACAGTATTGTAGACCTTGAGGAAACACAAGTTGTATGCAAAATTTGACAAATGTGACATCTACCAAATAAGAATATAGTACCTAGGACATGTGATATACGAAGAAGGTATTGTGGTTGACCCAGAGAAGATAATAGCTATTATGGAATGGACTATCCCTAAGGACGTATCTGACATCATATCATTTATGAGAATTATTGGTTACTACCACAGATTTATCGAAGGATTCTCTAAGATCGCATATCCAATTACCTGTCTACAGAAAAAGGGAATAAGGTTTACTTGGTCAAAAAAATGTTAGGACAACTTTAATAAGCTAAAAGAACTATTAACTACAACACATATTTTAAGGGTAGAAGACCCCGATAAAGAATTTACATATTAGATATCATTTTGAGGATTAACTGCATAGAATAAGTCATTAATCTATGACCCATGATTGTGGGGAAAACTCCACAGTTAAGTGTGCTTGAACCAAAGGAATATTGGGATGGATGACCACCTAGGAATTCCTATTTACTGAGTGCAAGCTCCTAAAGTGATGATTGATGCTATGTGATTCATTTTGTTGGTTTCAATCCCACTTCTTCACCCCTGTGAGCATCACCCGAAGCAATGAGTGCTAAGTGGACTATTCAAATCATGATAATTATTGGTCAGTTGTGACTAATATGCATGGACATGGGTCATAGATTAATGACTCATTCCACGTAATTAATACCAAAAATGATATCTAATATGTTGCACTGCGGAAGCCCCTCTATGATTAAATAATGAAAATGAAAGGAGGTCTGAATGGATAGTTCATAAGGAGCAATACTTGATAAGGTTTTGCAAATCGGGTAGCAAGCTAAGTGAGATTGATTGTGGGGAAAAATCCATAGTTAAGCGTGCTTGAACCAGAGGAATCTTGGGATGGGTGACCACCTAGGAAGTCTTGGTTACCGCGTGCAAGACCCGAAAGTGATTATTGATGCTATGTGATTCATTTCGTTGGTTTGAATCCCACTTCTTCACCCCTGTGAGAATCACTCGATTGAATGAACTAAATGGACTATTTGAATCATGAGAACTATTGGTCAGTTGAGACTAATACTCATGGACATGGGTCATAGATTACTGAGTTATTCTATGCAGTTAATATCGAAAATGATATCTAATATGTTTCATTGTGGAAGCCCCTGTATGCTCAAATAATGAGAGTGAAGGGAGCTCTGAATGGATAGTTCATAAGTGTAACATCCCACTCTGGTGCACTAAACAAACTTTTTCTTTGAGGACACTTGCTCGCAAGTGATCTAGATTATTATGCTATTAAAACTTTTGATTTTGATTGAGGCATTATGGGTTGATGACATGTTGTTTTACTGCATTGACATAGATAGGTGCTATTGACTTGGTTTAACGAGTGTGTAGGATTTTGGACCTCGAGGATGCAGAGGCATCGATGGAACCCCTTGGACTCCAGATCGAGTCGGGGAGTGTACCATTGGGGTTTGATTGTTTTACTGTGATATTAGTGCATCTGATTAGATGATATTATATGGATGTGTTTTGACATGATTTATTGATGATGTAGGCTGACGATAGCTTGTCGACCAGACTCACATGTGGAGTAAAGGGGTCTCGCAAGACTACTAGATATGTCGAGGGAGAGGTGTGGACAACAACCCTGCCACATCCTACTAGCATTCCCGTCATGGCTCGAACTGTAGGTTAACGTTTACCTAGTTCAAGAGGACCCATGACGTTGTGAGGGAAGATTTCGATAGTCACTCACGATGATTCTAAGGGGCATGCAATAAGGCGGGGGCCTTATTCCTTATAGGCCCTTAGTCTCCCACAAGTTCACTTGGCAGAGTATTGACTCTAGGGGTTATTGATGTCTACGAAGTCAGTGAAGAGGCGAGTGGCACCCTTGGAGCACGTGGTGCATCCTGAAGGGCACATCGTGCAAGAAAAATGGAAAGAGGTGAGTGGCACTCTTGGAGCACGTAGTGCGTCTTGAAGGGCACGTCACGCAAGGGAACATATGAGGTGAGTGGCACCCTTGGAGCACCTAGTGCATCTTGAAGGGCACATCACGTTGTTTTGATAAATGAATGAACCTAGATGGCCTTAGGATGAACAATGTGATAAGAATTTAAAAAAAAAACATTTTCCCTAATAAAATGTCGGCCATCATGAAAATTAAGGTCTAGATCTAAATCATGCTAGTGGTAAAATTTTATCCTTTTTATTAAAAAAATAAATTATATATATAATTAAATTAAAAACAAAATAAATAAAGAGCATGATCTTCATTAAATCTTGTAACATGGAGGGAGTAACAAATTTAGTTTATTCACAAAAAAAATGTGTTGGAATAAAATAAAAAAAGGGGAGATTTAATTGTTTTATTATTTTTTATAATTTAAAATATACTAATTAAATGAGAAAAGGGAAAAAGGGTTAATTTCCACAACTTCCTTTTTGAGTTCTAATTAAAAAGGGGAAAGAGGGAAAATCTAAAATATTAGGAAACTAGGAAAAGAGGTAAACATAAAAAGGGAAAAAGGGAACATAAGGGAAAAAGGAGAAAGTCAAACTTAGCAAAGTATCTACCATTTAAGAGCTTTCTAATTTAAACTGAACTAGCAATTTAATAATGGGGAAAGACATTAAAACCTGTATGAGAATTTGGGGACACCTAGGAGTGATTCTAGGAGTAACTCTAGGTGGGTGAAGGAAATAAAGATAATTAATTAATTAAAGAAATTAATTTATGGAGGAATGAAGGGGATGAGTGACACTTGTATGGGGAGGAATTTTTAGGAATTAAATTTTAAAAACTTAATTAAATGAGATTTTAGGAAAGTAAGGAACCACGAAACTCTATATAATGAAGGGAGGAGATGGAGGTTGGAGGATTTTTTGTTTTGCGTAACATTACGCTACACAAATATCTACTTGACTGACTTAACTTGTGGGAGTTGGGATACCCAGCTCGGTGAGGAGTGGTAGCTCAGCCTTGCGAGGCGAGCGGGGAGCTAGTTGAAATCTATGGATAGTGAGTGTGTGGCCCCTTTGTGGCTCGGGGGGCTAAGGGGGAAGAACTGTAAAATCCCTCCTCGATACGACAACAACGATGATCACAGGTGCAATTTTTTNTTTTAGTTTTTGGGGTTTAAGGAGTGTGTGCGCTCGTGTAGGAGGGGAAACAGACACACTGGACTCTCGTCGCCAACCAACGAATAGAAAGATGCAATCACGATGATCACAACAAGAAGACGCAAGGTGCACAACCAGTAACTGCAAGCAAATGTAACATCCCGCTCTAGCACACTTACCAAACTTATTCTTTGAGGACACTTTCTCCCAAGTGATTTGGATTTTTATTTTGATAAAACTTTTTCCTTCATTATGATGCGTTAAGTTATATGACAGGATGTTTTTACTACGTTGATGTAGACAGGTGATGCTGACTCAATTTCTTTGAGTGTGCAAGGTTTCGGACCTTGAGGATGTAGAGGCATCGGTGGAACTCCCTTGGACTCCGGATTGAGTCAGGGAGTGGGCTATTTGAGTTGTTTC
>SNQJ01S0004773.1:58532-73178 GCA_010110895.2 Picea sitchensis
CCGTCAATAAAATTCAACCTTGGAACCAGACTGGTACATGTGAAGGATGCCACTTTTATTTCCTATAGTCGAATGTATAACTTCCTTACGAAACTGTAAATCTAATCGAAGATCATAGTTTAGGAATTTCATTTGGATATTGAAATTTATTGCACTCGGATTTAGTTGAATTCAAGAATCACGATAACATTTTTACACAGTCGTTGTGACCTTCATGAATTGTTTCTTTTGTTAGGAATCGTTGTAGTCAGGGTGCTTTCCATATTTTCTTGTAACTAGATTTTTGTTGTTGTTCATCGAACCATAAGGTTCTAAATTTGTGGGCCTTTCCCCCTTTTTTATTTTTGCGTACCGATTTAATCGATTGGTAAAGCGCTCTTATTGCTGAATTTCATTGAGGGAACGATGATCTATCCCTTCAGTGTCTGGCATTCCTGAGTTTCCATTTCTATGTCTCTACAACCGTTGGCATTGTGTTTTGGTGTGGCTGGATTTCGCAAGGGTATGGATGTCGTTCCTGCACACAATCGTTGACGGTTGTTATTCATTCGTGCTGCATTTTCACTGTGCTGTGTCGTCGGGTTATGGGTTACCAGAATCTCTGCGTAATTTCTTTCTTTAATTTGCTTTACACCTCCGCGGGATTATCATACCACTGTACCACAAGCACTGGCATTGTTTAACCTCTGACAACATTTTAAAATGCCCATGCATGGGCTTAAATATCGATCCCTTGACAGCGTTGATTATTGATGGTGCGTTCTGTACAACTTCTTTTCTTTGGCAAGTCGCTGATTTCATTCCTGGGTGTAATTCCCTTTTTCTGCGCCCACAAGAATTATGTTATTTCATTGTTGTCATAATTGATTTTATATCCGAGTCTATGGCCAGAGTGGCGTTCTACCCGATTTCCCTGGTAGATTTCCTTGTCCATGTGGTTCTGTGTATTTTCCCTTGTTCTGCGCCCTGGTGGGACTTCTGTCCAATCACCCTTCTTGCTAAACTATAGGGCCCGTTACTTAAATCATGAAGCCATTATCCTATTATTTTGGACAGGCATTTAGAGCATAAGTGTAGATATGTTTAAGTTATGAAACGATAGTATAGTTTTATTTTGCATAAACGACTCCTTACTATAGTTGTCTAGTAATAGGAGTCTGTCGCCTTGTTGTCTTATTTAAAAGAAAAACAGAACGCCCTTCCACTTAATTAACTGGCACTGGCCATCTACAGTCTTACGACCCCACTCCTTGTTTTGCGCGTTGACTTAACTGAATGCGAAGTGACCTGAATATAACACCATTAAGATGTTATCTTACGTAACTTCATTTGAAATGTATTTATTTTTAAACTTTGGCAATTTCAATTAGGGATAGTCGGAGCAACGTTCTGTTTACACATGGTCAATATACATGTCATTGCCATTATATGTCTAAATTCTCAATTATGGTGTTCTATTGATATTTTTAAATTCTGAGGTTACGTATGCATATGAGGTTATTTTATATGTGAACATGACATTTGGTATTTTGAAATGAAGTTATTTTGAAACATGAAGTGATATGGTAATTTCCAGATTATGAAGTTAACTTAATTATGATGTTATTTTAAGTGTAAGTGTATATCGACTTACTTTATAAGGGTTACATTCATTTAAATTTTCTTTTTAACTTTTTCATTTTTAAATATTTCTTTTATTTCGATTAGGTGTTGTCTTTACTCTATTTTTTTCCTCAATCATAATTAAATCTTTTTTTGTTTCCCTATGATATAACCAAAAAAAAAAACACACAAAAAAGGTTGAAATAAAAAAAATAAATTGAAAAGGCCATAGGAATATCTTTCTGTGCTTAGAAAAATTGATTTTTATGTACAAAGATAGTAACGTAATTTAATGTATAAAGTTAGTAACAAAATTTAATGTATACAGTTAGTAATGAAATCTAATGGAAAAAATTATTTCTTCTCTCTAAAATTAATTTTCAAAGGCATTATAACACACATAAATGAAAGCTACACTAATTCACTTTATTACATCTAATGAATTATAAATATCTTCACTTGAATATGCACTATAAATGTGTTCATTAAATGTGAGTGTATATTGACATTGGGAACCTATACTTAATTACAATGTCACCTTGTCCTTTAAATATGGATATTTTAGGTTGATGTCTTAAATATCTTTACATAGGGTCCCTGCCGTTATTTAAATAAGGTCATTTTAAATATCGTAATTGCTATATCTTGTCATTTACATATATGATGGTTTCCTAATATATGCACTTATGATGATAATTTATTGCTATAGGTAAGGAAAAATGTTATGGCATACCGATGTCATGGAATATTGTTTATAAATTTCCTACTTGTAATGTATTGTTGAAATAGGAAATTGTGTTATTCTTACCTTATAAACATGATGGCAAGATTAGAGTTGAAACGTATGACCTATATTTACTTCAATGTTGTTGTAATTAGAAAGGAGATGATATGATTATGTTGTTGTGATGTTAGTGTAGTCTCTTGACATCGATAAGACATACTCAGTGGAATGCCCGGATTTATATGCATTAAATTACTCAGAGTTAGTAATGAGGGTTGTTGTTCTTTTAGATAATGTTGAACTTGGGTGTTCGTTGTCAGAGTCCTTGTCGCGCACCTTCCGTAAGGGGCACAATCGTACTTCGTATTTACGTCGTACTTGATTTTATTCAGTTGGTTGCTTGGTCTGCTTGTGTCGGGCGGGATGTAGAAACCTCCATGTTCCTCAGAACAGTCACCATCCCTGAGACCTTAAATGGTTAAGATCGATGGGAACCTGGGCTTGAGCGTTGCTTATGTTTCTTGGAGGTCCTAACCATTGCAGGGTAGGAAGGGCGGGAGGTCAGTCGTAATTAGCAGTCAGTTTTACTTTGTCGTGTGATCATCATTTATGCTTGTGGTTACGTGTCGTGCATCCTGGTCATCTTCTTATGTTCATCCTGGTTGCGTCATATTCGTCATCGGGTGGCGACATAGAGTCGAATGGGTTTTTGTTGTTTCCTTGTACACACGCACACACACACTTTTGAAGAAAAAAATAAAAATAAAAATAAAAAAATAAAAAATTGCACCTGCCACTAGAATGGTTGTCGTAACGAGGAGGTCATTACACAAGATGCAATCATGACGATCACAACAAGAAGACACAAGGTTCACAACCAGTAACTGCAAGCAAATACTGCCCCATACAAGGCGCCCCACCATATCTTCAACAATAAATGACATACTGGGTTAGGTATTGTACGAACACAGAAGGTAGAATCCATGGTAGTAGGTTTTACTATTTCTGCACAGGAAAGTAGGGCGTTTAATCTTAGTCCTCTGCTCCGGAGAGAGAGGAGGTCAGATAGGCTCCTGGCCGACTGTTCAGGAAGAAACTAGTAATCCCCTCAGGTGTGTTGCAAGAGTGGAAACCCTGCCTTTAAAGGGCCTGAGACTCTTGATACGGCACTGGATTCTTGATGCAGCAAAACACACAGACATGAATACTAAGGCTACTGAAGGTGTCCACATCCTTCCCGAAACAAGCAGACCACACAATGCAATACCACCAAGTACCACAGAATCAAGGACAATCATGACCTCTACGGGAGATGCAAGTCAGGAGGTCCTTAATAACGACCAACCACTAAAGAGACTCGAAGACATCAACCATAGATCAATTTCTCCAATTGTTTCCATTAGGCGATGAGTACCATCCCAGTCTTAACAATGTACATTAGTTTACTTGCAAAATCCCAGTTTACTGAATCATAATGAAACTACCATCGCGTCTCCATAACATAATCATGTCAAATTATGCTATTAATAACAATAACTTTTTCAGTAACAATTTCAATAAATTAACAACATCCTTCCATCTAACATCATCCTAGCATTGTCGTAAATAACAATGCATTTCATGCTTCACCACCAACTAAAAGCAATTACATAATTAACCTTGCAACTAACTAATATTGCGACAACAATTAAATGACCATTTGATAACAACTAATTAAATAACATTGCAGTTACCATTTAATGCATTGCAAATTAAGCAAGTATTAGCATTGCAATTGAAACAATATTCACGTTGCAATTTAAACAAATATTCCCCTACTTTACAATGACCTTACGAAAATAACATTGCCATCATCGTATTTTACCATAACTCGCAATTAAATGACAACCATTTACCTATCAAGTCGTCAACACCAAACTTAGATTCTCATTTTATGAAGCCATAAAGTACTACTTTTATACATTACCAACAATGTCTTTTAATGAAATTTCTCCATGCATATTAAAACAACATTAAATTACAGCCAGTGTCATTACCTATCATTCTATGACCTTGCAACTTAAAAGGAAATCAACATTATAGTAAAAAGGCATATTATCAATAACTCTCAACTTAAACAACAACATCATTACATTTGTATGTTATCAATTCCCAACCTTACCCTTTTAATTCATATTACACGAACATTATTCTTACACCATTCAAGACGATAGTTTATGAAGACATTAGCTAATCATTACCGTTATCCAATACATAAACATTACTATAATCATGACAAAATCATTACCAAGTCCTTACATAATCCTTGCCCTTAATCATTTTACAATTTATTATATTCCAACAATTACTTTAATAATTATTATCACCTTAACAATGATTATCACTTAAATCCTAAGGGCCATAAAGGAAATCTTAAACCATTTGTGATCATTGAGGATATTTAAAGGCAGGTTGGTGATACTTGAGCACCTCCTTCATTCTGAATAATAAACCAGGAATCTGCACTAAAGGGGGGTTCACAAGACAGCAAAGTAAAAGTCCGATTAAAGGATAACCCTAACTGACCAACGGCTTCCATAAATCGTAACCCAACCGCAGTAGGTATTAAGGGTAACTCAATCACTTTACTCCAGCTGACTCGTGGCGCACAGGTAGGTACAGGTAATTCACATCCCTAGAATGAGATGGTAAGGCATAGCGATTCCTCACAATTAAATAAGCATCGTTAATTAACAATGGACTATCATTTACATAAATGTCCCTACATTTAAATAACCCTATTTTTATTTGTTTTACATTAACCATGAATTGAGCCATACATTCATCCGATCTTTTACCTATAATATTGTCAGTAACTTGATCATAAAATGACCGCCACGTCCTTGTTAACAGTGCCATGACCAGTAGCTCTGGCATAAATCTTTCATTGAAAATTCATTATCGTAACAACAATAATACCGCCCTACAGTATCCTAAGCATGTTCATTAAGAATTATCTGATCCCAATATTAATTTTGTCATTAAGATAGCCTTAACTAATGCTGTCCACAACGTGCTCAACGCTACTAAGGATAAGCTGTCGGTCCATCAACTAGAATTGTCGACCCCAGCGGGAGAGTTGTCTAACTCCTAAGTCAAGCTGGCAATCTGGAATAAATAGTCTGTCAAGGAACAGAGAATTGGCAAGGGAGGACACAGGTAGACAGTTGGCACGGTCATCGAGGGAGAGGGTAATGGCCAGCGAGCAACTACGTCAATCGAGGTCGAGGTGAAGGTGTTAGGTAAAGTTTTTCAGAGGCGACTAGTGTGAAAACATTACCTGCCAGTACAAGCTGGAGAAAAATGGGGTCATGCTCCTAACAAATACCATACGAAAATCATGTTATAAAACTGGTTGTAGATAAAATTCCTTTATGTAAATCCTATCCTCCATTCGACGGAGTCCTAATACTACATTATGCCTAAATCATTTTCTTCTCAACCTGGTCATGTTTATGCCGTTGAAAATAAAAATTAAAAAGGTTATACATTTTTCTTTTTTTTTAAACCCTAGCCAATCATATTAAAGTAGAATACATGCACCCATAATTAAAAATTATGTACATAACAATGGTTATATTAAAATTCGACAATAAATATCACAATGTGAGACCTAAATGAAGATATAGAAACCATGGGCATTATATTTCCCGCAGGAAACATTAACACCAGAAAATAAGGGTAGCGCTCAACATAAAGGAAAATTTCACGCAGCAATCGACAGGTTTAAGCATGTGGCGGATGGTGCCAAGGACGAGCGCAGTTATGGGTTCGGGTGCAGGATGCACAGGACGTTAAGGCGCAGAGAACACGAGTGTCCGGGCACTGAGTCAACTAGGGCGATTGCTCAGTAGAATGGAACCCCTTTTAGTCGGTTAACCCAAGCTAAATCACGAATTTAAGGCATTCTAAGGGGAGAAAAAAAAATGCAAGGAGAACGTTGTCTCAGCGAAGAGTACAGATTCGCTGCTCCTAGAAACTCTTCATCCCAAATGTTGTGGTCTAAATACACCAAATAAATTCCTCCACCACAGGGGCATAGGAAGCCCATTCTAATTTCTACTGTTGCAATAAAAATCACATTCTCTATACCAGGAACGCCGAGAACAAAACACACCCTACTGTACATAACGCAGTAAATAAAACACAGTAATAAATGAAAATTGCCCTGTCCAGAATAATAATCCACTATTTTACACAGTCCCGTATAATGAACCAAGATCATTTACCTAGTCTAGAAGAAATCAACAACCTATTTCACACACACCAGAATATGAAACAAGCCATTTTACTCCCTCCATTATTAAGCAGAACCACATAAACCCTAACACATTCTACCATAAAAATATGAAAGCGTACCTGTGCCCTATGCCCCCTTCGGATTCACGTCCCGTGCTTCATGCGATCCTTCTCTGTGCCGACCATAGAGGAATCACCGGTACCTCCCAGCCAAACGCTATGGGTACTCTGCTTCCCCCTTAGCCCCCCGGGCCACAAAGGGGTCACACACAATCAAGACAGTAACCTAGCTTCTCAGCTCACCTTCAAGGCTGAGCTACCACTCTAACACAACTGAGAGATCCCCAACTCCTCACAAGTAATCTATCCAGTTTCCCATTTTGGTAGCATAACAATACCTCATAGCAGCCCCCCCTATTCTCTTCCCCCCATCCCTTCTTTTTATCCTCCCCTTTACCTAATCTCATTAGGTTTTCTCAAAATCCCTAAATCCCCTTTCTTTTAAGTTTTTTCCCCCTTTTATTTATTTATTTATTTCTTTTTATTTCTTTTTTTTGAAAACTCAATAAGGTAAATGCGCCTAAGCATCTTTTCATATGTATATATTTTTATTCATAATATATATATATTTTCTTTTAAACTCCCTTTAGTTAACTAATTAATTTCTTCCTTTCAAATTTACAACCACCTAAATGAATTAATTTCTTAAATCTCTTTATTTTACCCTACACACTTTATGAAGACTCACATTAGCTTAAGTGGGTTTTTTTTGTTCAAGTTTATTATTAACACTTGTATTGTTAATGCTTAGCTAGTAGGAAATGAAATTCTAATGTTATTTGAATTGCAGAGCTATTGTGAGCTAGAATATAATGGCGTTGTTATTAGGAGATGGTTAAGTTTTGATTATTATGTTAGGGCGAAGTAGTAGTACCTTCACTAAAAAGACAAATTATCAAGATTATTACTGGGAATGAGGAAAGGCCTTATGTACGCAATTAAGTAAGGAATTACTTTATGAATTCAATTAACGGAGGAATTGTTTTATGTAGTTAATTAAGGAAGGAAACTCCTTGGATTAGGTGGAGGTTGAAAATCATAGGGGTAATGAATATTTAATGTATAGTCTTGTATTATGTTTTTTTTTTTTGACATAGGGCTCAAATTCTTAACTAGCGATGCCTGGTTAGGAGAATTGTTTAAGGATTTATTTAGGTGTTGATGACTTAGGGCTATTTACGCTGACTCCTTCATCCACATTATTGCGACGTGCCCTTCAGGATGAACCATGTTCTCCAATGGTTCCACTCGCCTCTTGAGTTTCTTTTATGCGACATGCCCTTCAGGATGCACCACATGCTCCAAGGGTGCCACTCCCCAACTGAGTTTCTTTTGTGCGACGTACCCTTCAGGATGCACCACATGCTCCAAGGGTGCCACTCACATACTGGACTGATTGGTAGACATCTATAACCCATGGAGTCAACACTCCGCCAGGTGAACTTGTGGGAGACTAAGGGTTCTAAGGAATAAGGCCCCCGCCTTATTGCGCACCCCTTAGAATCATCGTGAGCGACTGTCGGAGTCTTCCCTCACGGCATCGTGGATCCTCTCGAACTAGGTAATCATTAACCTACAGTTCGGGCCACAGAGGGAGTGCTAGTAGGCGGTGGCAGGGCTGTTCTCCACCCCTCTCCCTCAACCTCTCTGCAAATCATGTGTGGCTCCTTTACTCCATATGTGAGTCTGGTCGACAAGCTATCGTCATCCTGCATCATCAACAATCATGTCATAAATGTCAACATCAAATCATCAAATCAAATGAAACATCACAGTAAATATATCAATCCAAAAGCACACTCCCTGACTCAGTTCGGAGTCCAATGGGGTTCTACTGATGCCTCTACATCCTCAAGGTCAAAAACCCTGCACACTCAATAAAATAGAGTCAGCAGCACCTGTGTCCATCAAAACTAGTAAAACATCATGTCATCTGTCAAGTGCATCATAATCAAGTATAAATGGTTTAATATCACATAAGTCCAGATCACTTGCGAGCAAGTGTCCTCAAAAATAAGTTTTCTTAGTGCGCCAGAGTGGGATGTTACAAGAAGAGTACACTTAGCATTGGCTAGGAGGTACCGGTGAAGTATTGTCAGTCGACACGTGGGATTTGCAAGGAGCACATGGGCCGTCCACTCCAAACATGCAACGATACACTTTCTTCGTTTGTATGGTAAATTGTTTTAGAATTTATGCTTGAATCTACATTTTTACTTGGGTAAGTGAACTGATTGTCTAGATGGTTTTCATAAATTTTCTTAGCTTAGCTCGATGATAGATTGACTCCCATGGCTTCATTTCCCTGCACGTCTTGACCACCTTGCTGTGTTGATTGTGACCTTTGTGGTTGTTTAGCCTTCATCCCTAGCTCACCAGTCCTCGCATGAGTAGTCGGCCAAGAGCCTGATCTATGGTTGTTTCCTTAGCGTTAAAAGACCTATGGATCTCAACGCCCTACTTTTCTATGAGAGGATGATGAGAGAAGGATGAACTTGTTAGCCGGCTGCCCTTGATGTTTTTCCCTGGATGATTGTTGATTCCGCTATCTGGCAACGACCTCTACGTGTGGATTATCTGGTGGCCTGGTTGGTTTTCTCTATGCCTTGACTAATAGAACCCTTGCAATCATTCCATGAACCTTCCCATTAGATCCTTTTGGTTATCTTACTATTGTCTACATTTTTGTATTGGTATTCTGGCAATGGAAAATGAGTTGATTCATGTCTGCATTTGTATTTGCATTCTGGTAATGGAAAAAAAAAACGAGTTGATTCATGTCTGCATTTTTGTATTGGTATTTTGGCAATGGAAAATGAGTTGATTCCTTTCTACATTTGTATTTGCATTCTGGCAATGGAAAAATGAGTTGATTCATGTCTGCATGTTTGTATTGATATTCTGGCAATGGAAAACAAGTTGATTCATGTTTGTATTTTTGGATTGGTATTTTGGCAATGGAAAAACAATTAAATTGTCTCTTTGCATTTTACATTTGGTACCCTGGTAAGAAAGACAAAAACATTTTTGTTTTCTTGTATGCATTGGCATTGGCATCCTGGCAGTGAAAGGGGGAAACCTCGATTTATTCATCCCTCTCAAGCTTGCATTTTTTTTTTCTTTTAGGGCAATTTTCCCCTTGAAGAAGACTGCATCTTGCACTTAAGATTTTTTTGTTTGATTACCTTTGCTAACTGGCAATTTCACCCCTCTCAAGTTTGCAATTCATTTTTACTTTTGGGGCGATTTTCCCCTTGAAGAAGACTGCGTTTTACAAAAAACCATTTACTACTAATTGATGCCTTGTTGCCTGGTGATTTACAAATTAATTGTGACTGTGTTTACTACCTTAAAGACTTGGTTTTTCCATTAAAAGGGTAGTCTGCATCTTGCCGATATATAGCACAACAATTTTCCTTTTAAAAACATGACTGACTTGCTGTAATTACCCACGATTTTTCCTTTAGAATGTTGCAAAGCTTGATGAAATTGACCAAGATTTTTTCCTTTAAATTGCTGATTGTGTTTGCTAGATTGGGCACAAAGTTGCCTTGATGTTGACAAAGTGTATTGTTGAATGACCATGAGTTGGTCCTTCTGTAGTTGTGTTGTCCCTTTTATTCTCCTTCTCCTTGAGTGTATACCCAATGTTCTCACTGCCACACTTTAATTTCCACAGTGATGTTACTAGCCATGTAATTACCAAGTTAATTGCAATGATAACTTCTATATTAAATTCCTTATCAATTGCCAGAACAATTTCTACAACAATGTTAATAATCAACAGTTTCCCTTTTTGTTGTAATTGCCAGGTTAATTAAAATATTAAATGCTATATTATTGCCTTATTAATTGCCAGGATATTTGCTACAACAATGTCTTGGGTCCAATAATTGCCATGTTAATTACTACTCTGAGTCAATGGTCATCTGATTTCGTCTTATTGATTAAATTCCACATCGAGTTAAATGGTTAACAATTATGTAAATTGCCTTGTTATTGCGCTATCAATCATTATGTTAACCGTCATATAAATTGCCTTGATACTATTATTTTAATTGTTACGTTAACTAGCATGATAATTGCCTTGTTAGTGCTACATTACTTGTTATGAAAATAATCATGCAAACTACCCTATTATTGCTAAATTAATTGTGGTGTTAATTATTATGTTAAATGCTTTGTTAACTATTGTAATCAATTATTATGTAGAAGATATCTAATTACCTTGTTGATTTTCCACAACAATGTTATTAGCTGGTAGTCTCCCCCTCGATGATAACAAACAACCAGTGTGGTTAGTTTGGTCATTATAGCTAGACTAATGTTGAGGTTTAACTGTTCATATGTGCTAAAGGTAGCATTCCACTTTAGAATGTTAATGTTGTTATTCAAGTTTATGGCTAGTTGGATGGGGATTCAGATTACTTAGAATTGCCCATTTAGGTTGTAATAAATATTAAAATTAGTATGGTGAGTAAAGACTAGATTGCAAATTTAGACTTGCTAATTTAGATATGTAATTGATGTTAATTGGATTTATAGATATCACCTAATTAGTAACTCAGACTAGCTAAATTTGAGTCATAATTCATGTTAAGCTCGATTGGTAACTCGTTGACTAATGGAATTTAGATTGGTTAATTGATCTGTAATTAATGCCAATTGAAATCATAGATATTGACCATTTAGCCTTGATTAATGGTTGGGTTGTTGATGAAGTCATTTTTAGCTTTCCCTTCCTGTTGAGGGTGTTGTTGTTTACTATTAATTAATGTGTGTACTTGGTTTTGTAAACGTTCAATGTGATTGGTTTTTCTCACTGTAAGGGTTCTATTTACTTGTGTAATTTAATTTTGGGTACGTTGGGTTGTTAGGATGATTGTCCTTAGCTTAGTAGGCTTGGTCTGCTTGTGTCGGACGGGATGTAGACACCTCCTTGTTCCTCAGAAAATTCGCCAGCCTTGAGACCTTAAATGGTCAAAATTGATGGGAACCTGGGCTTGAGTGTTTCTTATGTGTCCTGGAGGTCCTAACCATTGTAGTGTAGGACGGGCATGTAGTCATTCTTATTCTTCATCAGTTGAATGTCGTACATTGCTTCCAGGTGCTTGATGTTCTTTTATGTTAGGCTGTTATGTTGTTATTGCGTGAGTTTCATGAGTTGTGTTCGTCGTCATGTTGTGATGTTGAGTAGAATGTCATTATTACCTTCCTACACACACATAAAAAAAAAAATTAAGGGTTCTTTTACTGGTTGTACATCGTAGGAGTCGTACCGGATGGGGATGTTACAATAAGGAACAATACTTGCTGAGGTTTTTCAAATGGGGTAGCAAGCTAAGTGGGATTGATTGTGGGGAATACTCCACAGTTAAGCACACTTGAACCAAAGGAATCTTGGTATGGGTGACCACCTCGAAAGTCCTGGTTGTTGGGTGCAAGCCCCATAAGTGATGATTGATGCTATGCGCTTCATTTTGTTGGTTTCAATCCCACTTCTTCACCCCTGTGAGCATCACTCGATAAAATGAGTGCTATGTGAACTATTCAAATCATGAGAATTATTAGTCAGTTGCAACTAATACTCATGGACATGGGTCATATATTAATGACTCATTCTACGTAGTTAATCTCAAAAATGATATATAATTTGTTGCATTGTGCAAGCCCTTCTATGCTTAAATAATGAGAGTGAAGGGAGATCTGAATGGATAATTCATAAGGTACAATACTAGCTAAGGTTTTGCAAATGGGAAAGAAAGCTAAGTGGGATTGATTGTGGGGAAAACTTCACAGTTAAGCGTGCTTGAGCCAGAGGAATCTTGGGATGGGTGACCACCTGGGAAGTCCTGGTTACCGAGTGCAAGCCCCAGAAGTGATCATTGATGCTATGTGATTCATTTCGTTGGTTTCAATCCCAATTCTTCACCCCTGTGAGCATCACCCAATGGAATGAGTGATATTGGACTATTCAAATCATGATAATTACTGGTTAGTTGTGACTAATACTCATGGACATGGGTCATATATTAATGACTTATTCTATGCAGTTAATCTTGAAAATGATATCTAATATGTTGCATTGCGGAAGCCCCTCTATTCTGAAATAGTGAGAGTTAAGGGAGCTTTGAATGGATAGTTCATAAGGCACAATACTTGAGAATTTTTTGAAAATGGGGTAGCAATCTTAGTGGGATTGATTGTAAGGAAAAATACACAGTTAAGCGCACTTGAACCAGAGGAATATTGGATTGGGTGACCACCTGGGAAGTCCTGGTTACCAGGTGCAAGCCCTGTAAGTGATGATTGATGTTATGCAATTCATTTTGTTGGTTTTAATCTAACTTCTTCACCGCTATGAGCATCACCCGAATAAATGAGTGCTAAGTGGACTATTTAGATCATGAGAATTATAGGTCAGTTGTGACTAATACTCATGGACATGGGTCATATATTAGTGACTTATTCTATGCAGTTAATCCCAAAAATGATATCCAATATGTTGCACTGCGAAAGCCCCTCTATGCTTAAATAATGAGAGTGATGGGAGCTCTGAATGAATATTTCATAAGGCACAATACTTGCTAAGGTTTTGAAAATGGGGTAGAAGGCTAAGTGGGATTGATTGTGGAGAAAACTCCATAGTTAAGCATGCTTGAACCGGAGGAATATTGGGATTGGTGACCACCTGGGAAGTCTTGGTTACTGGGTGCAAGCCCCGAAAGTGATGATTGATGCTATGAAATTCATTTCATTCGTTTCAATCCCACTTCTTCACCACTATGAGCATCACTCGATGCAATGAGTGCTAAGTGGACTATTCAAATCATGAGAATGATTGGTCAGTTGCGACTAATACTCATGGACATGGGTCATAGATTAATGACTCATTCTACGCAGTTAATCTTGAAAATGATATCTAATATGTTGCATTGTGGAATCCCCTCTATGCTTAAATAATGAGAGTGAAGGGAGCTATGAATGGATATTTCATATGGCACAATACTTGATAAGGTTTTTCAAATGGGGTAGAAAGATAAGTGGGATTTATTGTGAGGAAAACTCCACAGTTAAGCACACTTGAACCAGAGGAATCTTGGGATGGGTGACCACCTGGGAAGTCCTAGTTACTAGGTCCAAGCCTCGGAAGTGATGATTGATGCTATGCGATTCATTTCGTTGGTTTCAATCCCACTTCTTCACCTTTGTGAGCATCACTCGATGCAATGAGTGCTAAGCGGACTATTCACATCATGAGAATTATTGGTCAGTTGTGACTAATACTCATGGACATGGGTCATATATTAATGACTTATTCTACATAGTTAATCCCAAAAATGATATTTAATATGTTTCACTATAGAATCCCCTCTATGATAAAAAAAAAAGACTTTACATTTTGTGTGGATTCAAGCAAAGAAGACTTGGGAGGTGTCCTAACGCAAGAGGGACACATCATTTGTTATGAATCACGTAAAATAAAAGATCATGAACGGAACTACGTCACATGTGACTTGGAATTAGCAGTTGTAATTCATGTGCTAAAAATGTGGTGACATTATTTAATGGGGAGGAAATTTATGTTGCTAACCAATAACAATGGTGTTAAATTCTTATTTAGTCAACCAGATATTAACGCAAGGCAAGCAAGGTGGCCGACCTTTTTGAGTGAATTTGATTTCGAGGTAAGACACATACCTTACCTTTGCACGTAGGTTGTCGTTAAGGCCAAAGACGAACCTGTTTACCTTGAGCTTCTCAGTGTTCAGATGCAGAGCATACCAGAGCAGCTCCATAAAACGTGCCTCGTACTCGGGCACTGTACGACCTCCCTGTCGTAACGCATTAAACTCATTGAGCTGATGCTCAATGAATTCCTCAGAAAGATATCTCTCTCGAAACCGTTCTTTGAACAGTTCCCATGACACGTCTTCAACGGCCATGTTTAGCTGCGGCAGGAGCGTCTTCCACCATAGAAG
>SNQJ01S0004773.1:80505-163415 GCA_010110895.2 Picea sitchensis
AAACATCCTGTCATACAACTCAATGCATCAAAATAAAAGAAAAGTTTTATCATCATATAAATCCAGATCACTTGCGAGCAAGTGTCCTCAAAGAATAAGTTTGGTATGTGTGCCAGAGCGGGATGTTACATTTCTAACCCCAACAGTCCCCAAATGAGTTTTATCCACAAAAGTTACAAAAGCATGAAGAAAGTAGTTCGGGTATTACCTTGCCCAGAGAGGAAATTAACTGGGTTTCCTTTTCCTTATTTGTTTACTAGGGCCGAAGTTCTATTATCCAAGTTGTCTTACTTACACAAGAATGAATCCACAAGGGTATGTACAGAGGCTGAAGCACACATGTTATGTGTAGAGACCAAAAACACACATAGATAAAAGGAGCGGTTTTGAGAAGCCAAAGGGAACAATGAATGGAATAACCTCAAACACTTGGCAAAATGAGGGGTAATGTGTGACATGAACATCCAGTATTGGATCCATGTGAATAAACGAATATGGAGAGCCTGCATTGGGTGTGGTTGCCTAAAGGTCTAGTACAAGACAAACTTATCTTAAATTTCAATACTAGTGGTAAATGCATTGCAGACCGATATGACCTCGACATTAACATAACTTCCAAGTGTATTCAATGTTGGGATATGACATGAGTCAGGTAGGGTAATGATATTTAGGTATAGGTTTTACATGGCACCATTGTAGAACTAGATGCGTATGGTGTATGATATGTCAACATCTGCGTTGTGAAAACCACCTGATAAAAGTCAATTTGTAATGTTATAACAATGCACCTAGTGACTATTCAATGTATTAGGTTATGAACTACATTCTAGTGGAAGATCTTGTTGCAATGAAAACAAATTTAAAAGTAGTGCAAATGTATATTAGTTTATATGTCCCATGATATATATAATGTGTAATATATATAGATAAATGAGTAAGGCATGTCATATGCTATATAGAACACACACACACACACACACAGACAGATATGTAGGTATATGCTAAGTACTCCATATGTGGGTTTACCTATGGGTAAGTATTAGGATTCTCATATAATGATTTCATTGATATGTGCTAAGATTTATATATATGTGTTGGGTCTTTTGGTAGACAAATTATATAGATATATAGTGATAGTAATAATATCCATGTTACATTATGTATAATATAGTGCTAAATGGATACAATAAGCAATGTAGTCTCATAATATTTGATAATTTAAATAGTATGAGTAGACTAAATTCCATCCTATTATTCATCGTTTAATATGCATGAAAATCTTTTGATAGCGCGACTTAACATAGGTAAGATAGATATCTTGATCACTACCTTATAAATTACAAAGAGGTACATGTTTCCAATACCATAGAGATGATAATAGAGTTAGGATTGAACATTTATTGAAGAGTCAACAAGGTTTAATACACCTAACAATTTTTTTTTATTATTTTGGTAAATTTGGGGTACATTACAAATAGGGTTTGTACATGAGGGAAAAGACATAAAAACTTCAAAAAGTGTTGGTGCCAAGTTCCTAAAGTCTGAAGAAAGTTACCAAAAAAGTGGTCTACTAGTTCAGATCTGCTATAAAAGATATGCTATGGTTTTATGTTGTCTTCATGCTTAGAGTTTATGATGTTATGGTTAATGCATTATGAATTCTTTGTATCATTGTATGTATGTATAAATATGGTAGTTGGTTGGTTAAGTAGTTCATATATGTTCTGATTGAGGAATATCCATAATCTATGACGATGTATTGTTGAGGAGAATTCATAGGTTGTTGGATGACATATATATATATATTGTGATTGATTATGGTACAAATTGGGCAATGAAAGGTAGAGTGCAGTGATATATCAGAAGTGGATGTGATAGAGGTAGAAAGAGACTGAAGTGGGAGAAGGTTGAAGTTTCAGAAACTCTAGTTTCTGAAGATGTACGCAGGTTGATAATGGTTCAGGGCACGTACATACAATTGTTGCAATATAGGAATCTCGCGTATATATGTGTGTTGTAATATAAACAAGTCGCATACCTGTTGACAGATTGGTATCTATTGAGGATTGATTCTTGTTCTTAGATGGTGATGAGATTTGCAGGTTGAGTCTTGCATTGAGATTTGATGCTCTTATGGAGTTGTTGCTCTATTCAATTGTTGTTGAAAAATCCCCAAGGATTGTAGTGTGTAATATAAAAGAAACTTATACATATATCATATGTTCCTTTTATTTCTTGTGGTGATGGCTTATTGATTATATTTTTTGTTGATATATGTTTACATACAACTTGTTATAAATGAAAGTAATGAATGATGAGTAAATGGTGATTTCTAACTAAGGTGTTTTTGTAAAGGAGTAAAAACATCCCTACACTAATTCACCCTCCCCTCTCAGTCTGGTCGGTGTGTCCAACAGGTAGTAGATCAATAGAGAAATTTATTTCTCTCCTTGGAGGTAATTCCAGTATTTCTTCCACAAAGCTCGATGTGTTTTCTACGATGATGTTGAATTGGGTCTTTGGAGATCTTGATGGCACTTTGATTGTCACACTAAAGGATGGTCAGATGCTGGTGATAGAATCTAAACTCTGAAATGATCTATCAAAGCCATAGGGCTTCCTAACTTGCATTTATTGTTGCTAAGTACTCATGTTTTGCAGAAGAAAGTGCAATAGACTGTTGTTTCTTACAGGTGCAAGTGACAGGTCCTGAAACAAGGGTGAAAAAATAATCTGTAGTAGACTTCCAATCATCAGGGTCACCGGCCCAATCTAAATCAGTCAAACCAACCAATAAAGGAGTCCCCCCTGAACCAAGGATGATTTTAAGGATGAAAATTTATATTAAAGTGTAGAGACATGGGATAATCTTACTAGTCCTTAATATGCAAAATATAAAATGTTTGGTGATAGTTTTGTAACAATATTCACATTTCTAAGGATTTTATATAGTTTCTATAAATTTTTGGCAATTTTTAAGGTAAAATAATTTTATTCTATGGAATTTGGGTGAATCGTTTTTAGAAAAAATAGAAACTGGCGAATCTTATTTTGGGAAAAAATATGGAAAATTAACCCATTGGCGAAATTTATCCCCTAAAATCATTTATGCCCTGAACTGTAATGTATCCCGAACTAAACTGTACCATGAACGTAACGAGGTATCCTTTTAGCGTCTTTCCAATGGATTTCATGGGGCATTTGCATATATCAGGAAACAAGACCGAAAACAAGGGAAAGATTAGGATGGGTATGAGTCAAGTATAAGAGGCTACCAACTAATTGACGGTACAGGGTGGCATCAACTTCCGGAGAAGTACAGGTGTCAGTAAGATTGACCCTAGTCTGGAAGGGAGAAGGGGTTGGTTTACAATAGTCCATGTGAAAGCGACAAAGAAGGCCACAAGCATACTTAGACTGGGAGAGAAAAATTCCTTCATTGGTTTGCAAAACTTGGAGGCCAAGGAAATAGTGCAAAACGCATAAGTCTATCATTTCAAATTTCTTCTTAAGGCTGGTTCTCACATGGCTTAAAATTTTTGATTCACTACCAGTAAGGATAAGGTCATCAACATAAAGGACGAGTATTATGAGATGGATTACTACTTTCTTGGTATAGACATTACGATCAGAATGACATCTAGAGAATCCAATGGCAATAAGAAAGTTGTCCATTTTGGCATACCAAGATTGGGGAGCTTGCTTTAGACCATAAAGAGATTTCTGGAGGTGACAAACAAGGCTAGAGTCATTCTGGACATAACCAAGAGGTTGTTCCATGTAGATTTCTTCTTGCAAATATCCATGCAAGAAGGCGGATTTAACATCCATCTGATGGACCTCCCATTTATTTGAGGCAACAAGGGCAAGAACAAGGCGTATGGAATTCATTTTTGCTACAGGGGCAAAGGTTTCATTATAGTCAATTCCTTCAGCTTGGGAAAATCCTTTAGCAACTAACCAAGACTTGTGTCTTTCAACACTTCCATATGGTGCATACTTATTTCTATAGACCCATTTTCATCTAACAAGTTTTCTTCCTTATGGAAGAGGTACAAGATCCCAAGTATCGTTTTCCATTAAAGAACGATACTCTTCATTCATTTTTGTATCCCAATCTGGATGACTTGAAGCTTCTTCAAATGTCTCTGGATCATGAGTTTCTGAAACTTGAGACAATAGAGAAGAGGCTTGTTGGAACTATGAACGTGTTCGATGCTGATCTGAAAGATCACCAACAAGATCAACAACTGCTTCTCATGTTGAATGAACCCATCTAGGAAGTGGTGGAGCTGGTGTTGGTTCAGGTTCAAAGGAATGATCTGAAGGAGGGTGAGAAGGTGGAGGTGGATTTTCATCCTCACTATCATCATTTGAAGAAGAAACCAGATCATAATAAGGCACAAAATTTGAAGATGGCTCGCAAGCCGAAGAAGGGACAACCACCGAACTAGGATCATAGACCAAATAAGGCAAAAATGTCGAATTAGGCTCGCAGGCCAAGAGATTTTCATCAAATTTAACATCTCTTCTAATAATAATTTCATTACAATGTGATTGAAGAAGTCTGTAACCTTTGACATATTTAGAATAACCAACAAATATACACTTCTCACTTTTAGGTTGCAATGCTTTCCTTTTCTCATCAGGAATGTGAGCCCATGCTATACTGCCAAATACATGGAAGTGACTTACATCTGGTTTAAATTTAGTCCAAGCTTCTTCCGGTGTTATATTTTTAAGAGCCTTTGTGGGAGTGTGATTTGCTATGTAATTTTCATAGTTGTTGCCTTCCGCCCAATACTTTAGACTTAATCCCTTAGATTGGATCATACAATTAGCCATTTCTTTTAATGTGCAGTTCTTTCTCTCAGCAACACCATTTTGTTGTGGTGTATATGGAATAGTGTGTTGCATTTGGATTCCCTATGTAGTGCAGTGACTTGTAAAATTATTGTTCACATATTTGCCTCCATTATCTATTCTTAACCTTTGAATTTGATGTCCAAATTTCTTTTCTACAAGGGCCTTGTAGGCCAAAAACGTATCAAAAAGTTCTCTCTTAATTTTTAAGAAGTAAACCCAAGTACATCTGGAAAATTCATCAATGAAAGTTAAGAAATAATTGCACCCAGAAAAAGAAGGAGAATAAAGTGGACCACACAAATCACTGTGAACAAGTTGCAAAGGACACGAGGTGTGCCAAGAGGCACGTTTGTCAAAAATGTCATGATGATGTTTGCCGAGAACATAACTGGTACAAACACCATCTCTGCATGAAACAAGAGGAAGACCAGTCGCCATATGTTGATTACATAGTTGTTGCAATGAGTGATAGTTTAGATGACCAAACCGCTCATGCCAAAGTTTTCTCAAGTCATCGCTATGAGAAACAAAAACTGATGAAAAATATGATACCCAAAGTTGTCAAATTTGTACAACCTGGTAATATCATCAACAATTCTAGTTGCAAGAAGATGCTTAGGATCTTTTAGATCCTTGATTACAACTTGGTGAGGTGAAAACTCTACAGTTTTACCTTCACCTGAATGAGTGATTTGATATACTAATAGGTTACAATAAATACTTGGAACACATAATACATCATTGAAATGACCATTTTCTACTTGAACTGTTCTAGATCCTTCAACTCTAAGAGATCTATCATCACCAACAAATATTTTATTGGTGTTACATTCATTTAGAGTAGAAAATATGGCTCTATCCTTATCGATATGATAGGATTCTCCAGAATCAATAAGCCACTCATCAAAAGTAGAAGTAGAAGTAGAATTTGTATTGAAGGAGAAACCAGAAGAAGGAAGTGCATGTCCATGATAAGAACAAGAAGAAGAAGTAGAATCAATACTGATGTTGTGCTTCTTCATCACTACTTCTAAATATGCCATCTTCTTGAAACATTTGGACTCATCATGACCATATTTATCACAAAAGTTTCAATGTTTGTTAGTATTCTTATTTTTATATTTTTCTCCTTTGTCTCCATTAAGAGAAAAAAAAAATTGAGTGGGTTTGGGACCCTTATGTTTCTTGTTGTTGTGGCGAGGATGTTGCTTCTTGATATTATTGGGTTTATCTTTTTGATGGACAACTAAGGCTTTGTTGGAGGTTCCTGCAGTGCTGATCACTCCAAGTTGTACTAGCTTATCTTGATTTCTAATCAAAGAATCACAAAAGTTCTCAAGAGTGGGTTTTTGATAAGCTACCCCTACAACCTCTTGTATGGCATAAAAGGCAGATACAAACATAAAATATGCACTACTTAGCTTAGAAAGAATAAGATATATGCAACTATCTTCGTCTATCTTTATCTTACATTTTTCACATAAAGTTCTAAGTGTTTTAAACTTAGATAGATAGTCTTCAATGCAATAAAAATCACTTGGACTTAAAGTTAGTACTTGATTTTCTCACTGTTGTGCTCTAATAATATTGTGCTTACCAAATAGAGATTCAATCTTTTCCCAAGCTTCTTTGGGTTTATCAATTGATTGAAGGTGGAACCTTAAATTAGGAAATATGGAGATTCCGATTAATCCATGTGATTTTTCATTCCTATTATCCCTTTTGGCTTTCTTTTCAGCATCAGTGGCTATTGTTTCCTTTCCCAAGGTAATCTGGTACAAGTCTTTACGTCTTAATAAATCCTCCATATGGGATTTCCATTGGAAGTAGTTAGTGATGGTAAGTAAGATATTACTTGTAGAATCCATATTAAATATGTAGATAACACTGATTTAAAAAATTAAAATGATGATCTGAATGGAAAGAGCTCAAAAATTTATGCGGTTTAAAAAAAAAACAACACCGAAAACGAACTTCGGATGTGAGAGTTATGCCCTTGTTTTAAAAAAGGCATAAACGGTAACCAAAAGACCATTTGGTAGTGTAAGTTGCTTTATGAAGTGACTCACTTTTATAAAGAGAGGCGGGGCTCACCTTTACAAATAAAAGCTGCATGCAAAATAAATAACTCTAAAATAAAATATTAAAGCTACTTATAGTGGTTCACTTTTATACTTGAAGTGAAGTACACTTTACAATTTTAGCATGAACTTTTTCAAAGAAAAACAACAAAAGAGAGACTTGAACTCAAGACCTCTTACTTAATAAGGCAACTTTTAACCAAATGGTCTAGAAAAACATATTGTAATGTTTAGAAGGAGGATTGGGGGTGTTGTTGTTGTTTTTTTTGTGGAAGATGACCTTGGAGAGCATGCTAAAAAAAAATTCTTTTAACACAAGAAAAAAATTTTGCTTCTCGATGACAACAAGGGTTAGATCTCGGTTAGCTTACCTGTAAGATGCACCTTTTCCTATCTATTTCTGATTTTTCGAGATCTCACAGGGTGCAGGGAAAAGAGAATACATAGATCTAAAAGAGTAGCAACCCGGAAATAAAAAATACAAAACCGAAATAAATAAAAAATACTTCTCTGCAAAAAATTTAAAAAATGCATATTCAAACTTTATACCTCTGGATCTGACTGTAATGGTCGTATCTTGGGCAAACATAAACCTTTTTGAGTGAAATTAAAAGTGTTCATGAATGAAACGAGTGCCTTGGATGCAATGGAATAGTCCTATCATCCCAGAAATGTATGGAAATGATAGAAAATGGATATGAGGAAACTCGGCTTCACGATTTCAATCTACAATAGGAGCGAGTCTTCAAACAGGCTGTGATACCATGTTCGACAACACAGGTATTCCAACATAGGATGAACACCTTCAGTAACCACTCACATAAACAAGTCAAATATCAAGACACTGATGTTTTCGCGTGGTAAAATCCCTACCAGGAAACATCCACGGCCCCAACCTACGCGACCACTTGGAGCAGATTATTAATGAAAAGAAAAAGATTACATAGATATTTTACAAGAGAGTTTCTCACAATCGATCATCGGAAAATGACCCTCCATGCTCTTTAAATATATATCATGGACCAATAAGGTGTTAAGCCACATATCAATGGTCGTTAAGATCGAGGAGAGTATGAACCGTCGGATCACTCTATGTCGGGAACATATCGTGACCGTCGGATTTCCTAACTACAAATGCATAATAAATAAACACACTAGAAAACACACTTTAACCTAACTACACAATAGACCAAGTAGATATTAACTAAGTCCTAAGTGTCTAAATATCCTAACACTTAAATCCCTGAAGAACTGCAAATTCTTCTAGACTTGGTTTGCTTTCTTTCTCTAGCAGATTTGTCACTTAGATAACATATATATTGCAGCCTTTACTAATGCACTTTTTGAATTGCATTTTTGGTATTTGTCTAACAAAAATTGGTTTACTAATTCCTTGCACTGTTCTTGATATTCTATTTTCATCTTTGTATACAAATGATTTTTCATGACAGTTTAGTATAACATTATTCTTCTCCAACCAATCCATTCCAATAAGTATGTCATATGATCCTAAAGGTAGTACATTCAAGTTTATTTTTGTATCATGAACATCTATAATCAACTCACAATCAAGAATGAGTTATGTTGACTTTATTTTTTTGCATGTTGCTAATTGTACTAACCGATATTTACTATGCTTTAATTTCTTCAGCTTGTTTGAATCTACTAAAGTTGGGGTAACATAAATTAAACTATATCATGGGTCAATTAAAATAGATACTTTGTTGTTATGAATTTTACCTTCAATCTCCACAATAGTGGATTGATGATATGCTTGCCTGCCATCCAAAGCTGCATTGATTCTATGAATATTTTTTTCAATATCACCAATCATTGAAGCTTGTATATTATGAATAGTTTTGTTTGCAGTGTTCCTATAGGGACAATTTCTTAACAAATGTGGTTCACCACATCCCTATCATTTCAAGGGTTCTCTTGGATTATCATTTTTTTTCTTGAACCCCATATTATGTTTTTTTCTTCCTTGTACTTGTGGTGAGTTTCTGTAGGAGTTATGTTCTTGATATCCTTTAGGAATATTTCAAAAAGGTGAAGGTTGGAAACCATTTTTCCTTTGGTTTAGCTTCTCTTGCTTCTTTTCTCTCCATGCTTTTGGATTTTCAAAACATTGTTTGTACTGATTGTAATGAATTCTCTCTTTTTGCAATACTTCATTCAACATTTTTGGGCTATCAAGCTCTATTATGTCCTTGCATGACTGATTTGTACAACTTAGAAACCTTTGAATTTTTTTATTTTCATCTTCTATATAGGGCACAAATATCAACAATTCCATAGACATAGTAATTAGATCCTCCATGGACATTTGTCCTAATTTAAGTTGATATAACCCTTTGGTTTTTCTCTCATAATAACTTATAGATAAGTATTGTTTCTTAAATTACTTATTAAAATATTCACATTTCATCTTCTTTTCCTTCAGTCCTTTGGCTAGTTTTAAGTCTTTCCACCATATAATGGCTTTACCTTTGAGATTGTAAATAACCATTCTTACTTTCATGTTACTAGAGTAATTGTAAATCTGGAAGTATTTCTTTATGTTCTGTGTTTCCATGAGGATATTGATTATTAATAACTTCAAGTTTTCCTTCTTCTCCATTAAGTGTTGACATAGTTACAAAAAATTTGACACGGTTTGTTTGTAACAATAAAAGAATTTGTTTATTAGATTTTTCATTTAACATAATAATTTATTGGTGTTTCATTTAGGCCTAAGTGTTGTAACCTACAACTCTCATACCATATGTAAAATAGCACAAATTACTAAAAAATAGAATCATTTAAGGTAATAAATCTTACTCGTATTGTCATCATCAACACCAAATAAATAATTTTAAAGAACCTTTTTGTATAAAACTTGACCACGATCATTACTTTGATAAAAACTTAATAATAAATTCCTCTAAGACTAACTTAATCTATTTAAATTTATCTTGGAAACCCTCTCTATACATAATCTTCCTTCCATTACTCTTTTTTGTTTATATAGTAACCCAAATAGGTAAGAACTTTAACCATTGCGTTTTTTGACAATGAACCATTGCAACTCTTCTTTTAATTTTAAACAATAATTCTGATAATAGTTTATTTAACTTAACAAATTCAAATGCTTTTTATTTTATCCCTTCATGTGAAAACATGATCTTGTAGTGGAAATGGAATGGTTGTGTGCCAATCTTGTCAAATTATTCCACATATCCTTTAAAATGTTACATAAATCGAATTCTGCATAGGTGCTTTGTTCAACCTACTTTTTCCAAATGACTACAGGATCAAAACAACGAGCTTATCGACTTACGATCTTCTCTTAGAGCCTTTCTTTATCCCTTATTCTTATACATAGGAACTTATTCAAAATTTTGTAGGCTTATATACTTTTAGACCCTTTAAGACCATATACAACTCCTTTACCTTATCATGTGACCTGACATTGGAACCAAGTCATCCAAAATTTGGGCCTTTGATCTATTCTCCCTCTTCAATATTCCATATCTACCATAGCTTGACCTATAGAAGTGGTGACCGGTGGTTTCCTGTTCACATGCCTACTTACTATGTCCTCCCACTTCTTGATCGAATGACCAGGAAGGATATTACCTAATCTTGATCTATAGTTCTTGGGATTTTGGAGGTTTGTGCTTTGTTGTATTTCTTCTTTACACCTTTTAGAACATCCAAAGTTTTACTGGCTGCAGTGGTCATAAAATAATTTTGAATGCTTAATTTCCATTGACATCTCCCCCTTATGCTATCCTTCCACTCTCTTAATCCAATGACTATGACTTAATCAAGTGTTAATATGGATGGTTCTTATTTATTTCTGAGATTTGGCACTCTGGGATTCTGGGATATTACAACTCTAAAGCTATTCAACTTACCATAGTTTTACCTACCGAAGTGCTTACGCCATCCTTCCACTGCTTGATCTAACGATTGAGAAAAGTTTTGAATGGATCTTAGATCGATGGTCTACATGATTTCAATACTCCAAGAATATGTAATATTCTTGCTTACCCTTTCCTTCCACTATACTTGATCAGAAGGTCGAGAATTCTCCTTAATTTCCTCCTTGATGCAACGCTTTTCAGGATTTTGAGTCTTCGACACTCCAGGATATTACAACTATAAAGTTCTTTGATTCCCAAGATTCATACCCACTGATGTACTTATGCCATTCCTACACTACTCGATCTAATGGTTGAGAAAAGTTTCAAAGGGATATTATATCGACTTTATGTGTGATTTCGTTACTCTCGGACTCCATAATATTGTGGCTTACCCTATTCTTCCACTATACTTGATTGGAAGTTCACAAATTCACTTGAAGTTCCTCCTTGACCCAATGATTGTCAGAATTTTGGGGCTTCGACACTCCAGGATATTATAACTCTAAATTCATTCAAATCCGTGGAGTTGTACCTTCCAAAGTCCTTATGCCATCCTTCCACTACTTGATATAACGGTTGTGAAAATTTTTGAAGCGATACTAAACCGATGGTCTATGTGATTTCATTATTGTGGGACTCCGAGATATTGATTTTGACTCTTATTTAAATTCTTTGTTTCTCGATTTACATTCTGATATCAAAAATTTAATTTGTTTTTCCTTTGGGAACCTATCCATAGGGATATCTTCATATGTGTCTAGATTTTTGTATATTATTTTTTTGATTCAATAAAGGGACTCGAAGTATATATATATCTATCCATCCTTCACATACATCCATTCCCTATCGACAAGATATCACATATGTATATGTTTACACATAACTTCCTACACTATTTCTCTTTACCAGTATAAGTGATTCATGAGTAATACATTTTTTAGCTTAATATCAAAAAGGGAATTTGTAAAAGATTTGCCCCATCATTGTTTAAATTCTATAGCTTTACGCAAATTTTTATCCATTTGTCTAGCTTGTTTATTTATATTCATTCTATAATAAATAATTAGAAAACTTGTTTCATACCTCTCTAAAGAATCAACAATATATTCCTTTCCCTTCCAATGCATAATTTTTCCCATATATCCCATGGCTGTATAAAGTACTTAAGAACTATAATACTATTACAAACAACTCTCTAATGTTTAAATTTCATAGAATTATTCAAAGTGTATTAAAAATTTCCTTTTTTCATAATGCATAACTCCATACTTTGTGTAATGAAGAAGATCCATTTAACTCCTATAGAATGCATGCATCTATATAAAAATACGATTATGTAGCTAATATGCAAATCAATGATTCAATATAAGTAAGAAAAGGAAAAGTAAAATACATATATGTAATAGTACATTGAGAATGTCATAGAGCAACTAGTACATATTGAGTTGATTTCATTTTCAAAGTCCTGCTTTCTTTTTATGACATTCTATTTGTAAATTTTTGTGATTTCAAATAAAAAATGATATTTTTATACCAATATGAAGTGGATATAGGTCCTCCTATTATGATTGATACACACCCATTTAATTAATAATTCCCAACAATAATATTACATAATCCTTGTCCCTTAATTGCATGCAATGGTTTGATCTCAATATCATACTCCTGGATTTTTCCAAGCCAATTGGCCCATTTTCCTTCTCTTATTTTTTTATTGAGGAGAATATTTACTGGACAAGAGGCAAGTTATGTTGTAACATGAGAAGATAAAATATAAGTCCCAAAATGAGCTACTACCTATACTAAGGAAAGTTCTTTCTTTTCTATATTATAATATGTTAATTCATAATCATGCATAATTTTACTCATGAAGCTTATCTAGAGTTCTTCTCCTTTATTGTTTCTATGTGTTAGAATTGAAGCAATAGTTTATTCTGATGCAAAAGAGTATACGATAAAATATTTATTAAATATGGGATTATTAATATTGGAGCACTTGAAATTACAGGTTTGGTATTATTTAAAGCTCGTTGAATATATTTAGTCCATTCAAATCTATGGTCCTTAAGCAACAAATTTATCACTTTAACTATTGTTGCATAATATAATACACATATTCTCTTAAAATTTATTATACCAAAGAATTACTGCACTCTGTTTTTTATGTTGGTGGATTCAATTCATTCATTTTTTTTATTTTCTCAGGATAAATATAAATAAATCCCCTTCTTGCTAACTATATGTCCAAATAATTTTCCTATAGAAACAAAAAACAAACATTTATTGGTATTCAAAGATATTCCAAATATTCTACATCTTTCAAAAACTTATCTTAAATGATCAATACGTTTTTCTCTTATTTTGGAATATAGAGTAAGATCATCTTAGTAATCATCCATTAATTTTCCAATTAAATGTTTGAAAGCATGATCCATGGCCCTCTAAAAAGTTTCTCCAACATTTTTAAATACAAATGGCATTCGGATGTAGGCATATGTCTCCCATGGTGTGATGAATGTAGTATTTAATCTATATTATTCTACAACTAGAACTAGAACCTGATTTTATCCTTAAAAACCCATCTAGCATAGACATAAGAGACAAACTACTTACATGTTGGAGTAACATTTCGATATTTAGAAAATGATAGTTTTCTTTTATACTAGATATTGCAAATCAACACATAATTAAATTTATCTACTTTTATTCCTTACAATCAATAGATTAGATAGCCATTCTAAATGTCGAATTGGAAAAATTATCTTATATTTTCTCAACTTTTCAAGTTTTATTTTAACAAGAGGCTTTAGTTTTGGTTTTATTTTTCTCGGACTTTGTTTGAAAGGCTTTGTAACTTCTTTCATAGGTATGATATGATGGAAACTTTTTTTATCATATTCTTTGAGATCATCATAACTTCATGGAAAAACATCAAAGCATTCTCTAAACAAAACAATATATTGATCAACTTCTTCGAGTGTGTAATTAATTCCAAGATTCACATATTTAGGAGAAATTCCAGTACCAATATTTATATTTTGAGTTTGTTGTATCTTTCATGTAGATTATTATTCTTTTAGTTTCTTGGTCTCATCATCTTGAGAAACAAAGATTTAGATTTAATACAAATTTTTGGGATTGATTGAATGCTTTCTTCAACTTCTCCTAAATTGGAAAAAAAATCATTCAACTCTTCATCATTCTCAAATACTTAAAGATATTACTGGTTGTGAGGAATTGAGGGCCCATAAATTCTTTTTAATTGAAAGGTGTTCTTGTATTGAAAATCATTTGTATTGAATAATAATGCAAAAACTACCAAAGGGTCATCATTTTTATTTATCTCTCTTGGGATGAAAAATATATTAAAAAATATAAATGAGACCATCAATTCATTTACTCTTTTAGCATACAAGTTTATCCTTTATTTCTTGAATTTTTACTTTTGAGTGATATTATTTAAAACTAGTTCAGTGTCACTAGTTATAATAAAATGTTCAATATCCATTTCCAAAGCCAAGATCATTGCTTGAATCAAGGCCTCATATTCCTCATATTCTAACTCATTATTTTTGCAAGGAAATTCCAATCTTATGGCATGTGGGTGTATACATCCATTGAGATATTTAAATACAATTCCGACACCACTCCAAGAACATTTCATTCAGGTCAATATGAATCATAAGGTATCCAACATTATAGATCTTTATATGAATCAAATTTCTAGGCTACATGGTATGCATAAGACAATTGTATCATACATAGATTCCAAATTCACTTAAATTTTTTTGGAAATGGTTATTTGAATTTTTTTTTACCAATATAAATTTGATAACAACATATCATCCAGACTCAAATGGACAAACACAAAGGATTGACCAAATAATTGAAGATGTGTTAAGAATGTATGTAATGGATAAACCTTTTAGGTGGGAATATTATATTCATTTGGTTGAGTTTTCATATATCAATGAGTATCATTCATCATTGAAGATGAACACATTTGAAGGATTGTATGGAAGAAAATGTAACATGCTAGTGAGTTGGGATAATACAGTAGACAGAGTTGTTATTCATCCATAACTACTAAAGGAAATGGAAGAGTAGATTGTAAGGATAAAGTAGAACCTGAAGATTTCATGGGACAAGTAGAAAATTTACATAGACAAAGGTATAAGACATAGGGAATTCAAAGTGAGTGAGCACATGTTTCTAAAAGTAACGGATAAAAGGAGCTCATTGAATTTGGAAATTTTCCTAAGGTTGGCAGCGAGATATTGTGGGGTAGTTGAAATTCTAAAGAGAATATGATATGTTTCATAATTTCGCTCATTACTTGCATCCATGCATATTAATAATGTGTTTCATGTTTCTTTGCTGAAAAATTATTTGTGTAATCATAGTATTTTGATTGAATGCACTATGATCTAGGTGGAAAATGAAGGCAAATTTTGGTTGAAACCGATGCACATCCTAGACTAGAAACTCAATATTCTTAAGAACCAATCCATTATCCTATCAAATGTCTAGTGGACCTACTATAATCCTAAATACTCTACATAGGAGCATGAGGAGGCCATGTAGGATGAGAATCCAAATATTTTTGTAGATTCTTGAGGAAATATGAATTTACATTTGCATACAAGTGTAAAGAGAATACATTTTTGTTGCTAGAATTCCCAGAGCCCGTATCTTGGAGACTTCCTACCTGAGCTATGTTGGAGGCTGAGAAGGGGAGTCTGATAGCATTAGGGACTATTGTGTAGAGAAGGGGGTATACTTCCTTGGTTTGTGCAAGTTGAGGAGACTGAGACATTGATCATTGGAATTGTTGTAGGAGTCATTCAATTGTGATATTATTGATTATTGTGATGCTAAATTCTATATATATGTACATGTACACTTGTACAATGATGTGCACCAAGGATGGTGCAAAATTTAAAGGGAGGAAACTATTACACCCTATATTTGATCCCTATATTATTATTGTTTATTTTTAAATATGATGAATGGAATAGAGTGAAGTGATGTAATATTTGAAAATTGTACTTTAAAAATAATAAAAATGAAATACATCTCCATCTATATACAAATAACGATAGATTCTTGGTAGGGATATGATTCCAAAATAGATGAAGCTAAAGGGGGGTCCAATGTTACATGGCTATAATCCCATGTCATTTTCCTAAAGTATTTTGGAATTACCATATAATCCTCCTATGAATTATGAAAACCAAACATTGAATGAAAGTAGGAGTTTCATGGGAATTCAACTCACCTAGTTATTGAAGCATGGTATAAGTACATTCATGACAGGAACTGTATCAATGAATACATGCAAGAGGTGGATGATAGATCCATATCACCTATTTATGACAACATGACCTGAGTACAATAATATTTGGGAATTGTGAGAATCAACGATGAATGGGAAAATAAACTCAAGTAGAGAGGAAGTAATTTTATAGTTTGAAGGAAGACAAGAAAATGTAACATCCCACTTTGGTGCACTTACAAAACTTATTCTTTGAGGAAACTTGCTCGCAAGTGATTTGGACTTTTCTGATGTTAATACATTTATGCTTGATTATGATGCATTCTAATAAACGACATGATGCTTTACTACTTGATGTAGACAGGCGCTATTGACTCAGTTTTGTTGAGTGTGCAGGGTTCTGGACCTTGAGGATGCAGAAGCATCGGTGGAACCCCTTGGACTCCGGATTGAGTCAGGGAGTGTGCTATTTGGGTTGATTTATTTACCATGATATTTTATTTATTTGATGATATGTTGTTGACATGTCCTGACATGATGGTTGATGATCTTGGTGGCGATAGCCAATGACCAGGACTCACATATGGAGTAAAGGGGCCACACGTTCCGAGAGGTTGAGGGAGAGAGGTGTGGACATCCGGCCTTTCCATGGCTACTAGCACTCTCAGCGTGGCTCCCCAGTAGGAGTTGTGATTACCTAGTTGAGAGGATCCACTGATAATACGTGAGGGAGCCCATTGCGGTAGAGTCATTGCTTAATTATTCAGGGGTCGTTGCCAATGGTGAGGGGCCTTATTCCCTTAGAGCCCTTAGTCTCCACAAGTTCAGCTGGCGGAGTGGTGACTCCGGGGGTTATAGATGTATACCAAACAGTCAAGTCTGACTGGTGGCATGGAACTGCAGTGATTGCATCACGAAGAGTGCGTCGCACAAAAGAAACAAGGGTTGGCGAGAGTGGCACCCTTGGAGCCACGATGGTGCATCCACGAAGGGCACGTCGTGCAATAGAAAGAAACAAGGCAAGTGGCACCCTTAGGAACTGCGTGAGTCGTCCTGAAGGAGCACATCATTGATGATTGGTGATAGAGACAAACCTAGATGACCCTAAAGACCTTAGCGCCTTAAGAAATTCTCAAAAGCGACTCCCCTAATTAATCGTTGCCCGGTTCAAATCTAAACCTAAATTTAAAACATCTCTAAGATAAAATTTTGATAAGCCTAAGAAAGATCCTACAAAAAATAAACAAAACATGGGGTGTAAGAAGCTAAAAACCCTCCCTAAAGTGTTAGATTAAAGAGTATCTTCTTAAATTAAAGGGGTAAAGTAATGGGAGATAAATTAATTGAAACCCATGGTTTTAAATGATAAAGAAGAAATAAAACTAATTAAAGTGTGGGGTATAAAAGTTAGGATTTAAAATACATTGAAAAGACTATTAAGAAGCGCATTTATCTTTTGGGTTTAAAGAAAAAAAAAAAAAGGAAGGAATAAATAATAGAAATACATTTATCTTTTTGGGTTTAAAAGAAAAAAAAAAAAGAAAAAAAAGAAAAAGAAAGGAATAAATAATAGAAATAAGGAACCTTGTAATAAAGGAAACTTAATAAAGGAAAGTAAGGGACATAGGGTAAAAAGAAAAAAGGAATAAACAATTAATAACTTTCTATAATGAACTGAAATAGCAACTTCTTTTAGGGAAAGTTATTAAAAGCATGGGAGGGGATCTAGGAACCCTAGGAGTAATTTTACGAGCGACTATAGGGGGGGTGAGGGAAATGAGTCTTTTTATATTTTTAAAGTAAATAATTTTGGAGAAAGGTGGGGGAAGTGTGACACTTGGACGACAGAGAATTTTTAGAGGATTGTCATAAAAAATTAAATTAATAATGATTTAGGGAAAGTAGGTGGGTCTCAAATTTCTATAAAAGAAGGGGAAAAGGAGGAAGAAGGGGGGAACGGTTAGCGTAACGTTACGCTGCCGGATTGTGGCTTGATTGTTTGCTTGTGAGGAGTTGGGAAATTCTCAGCTGTATTGGAGTGGTAGCTCAGCCTTGGAGGCAAGCTGAGAAGCTAGTCTTATCTCTGGATCTTGTGTGGCCCCTTTGCGGTTTGGGGGGCTAAGGGGGAAGCAGAGTACCCCTAGCGATTGGCTGGGAGGTACCGGTGAGGGTTCTATGATCAACAAGCAGAAGAGGCAAGGAGCGAGGGACATCAATCGAGGCGTGGACATCATACGAGGTAGGCACAAGAAAAGGTACGCATTTCATTTAAATGGTAAAGATGTGGTAGGACTTATGATTATATTCACTTGTGTCTTAAGTAGGTAAGAAATCCTCTGGTTTTATGACTGCACTTTTGAAGTACCTTGTGATTGGAATGATGGCGAAGTTCCTTATTTCTGCATTTTATATTCACCGGATGAATTATCTTGTGTTTTACTTACTGCTGGGTGAGCGCGCTATGTGTTTCATTACCTCCCACGCAACTTGACCCTACAATTGTTTTCATTGGCCCTTGTTTTTGTTTTTCTTCTTGTGAGTATTTAGCTCTGCTTAGTATTATTGATGATTATTTTTATCTTGGACCTGTGCCCACTCGTCTGACCGATGAAGGCTTTCAATTCTGCGGTTGCTTCTGGTTGACTTGTTTGTTTCTGCGTTGTCCTCTTGTATCGGTGGTAACATCCTTACTTCTATGCTGGTAGATGTGGTAATATATGTAAAACTATCTCTATACACGTTAACCATGCTGTTGATGGAGGATGGTTGTTGGCCTAGCTCTGCGTTAAAATCTTGGTTGTATTTTGCTGCGATCTGAGGGAGAGTAACCATACTTGACCTCATGATCCTTGCGTTTGGGTTTCTTTTTATATATCCCTGCAATGTGTTGTGTTTCTCGGTGACTTGGGAAAAGTGACCCACATGTTATCGACCATCAAAACGCTGCAATTTTGTGTTACTTCTCTCTGCACTTGCATTGATGCTTCTCTGTGATTTATGGGTGCCTTAACCCACCCGTTTTCTTTTCATTATACTGTAATGGCATTTGTGCCCTTCCTCTGCACTATTGGCACACACGTATAATGGCGTTTCTGCCCTTCCTCTGCACTGTCGACGCACGCCTGTCATGGCTGTGGCGCACTCTCTCTGCATTTTAAATAAAAACGCTTAACATGCCCCTTTTTGCCAGCCAGTAGTGATCTACCATAACCCTTCGCTCTGCCCTGAATTAGAATCACACTTTTACCTCTTCCTGCGCATCTTGTACGGAGGTGAAGGAATTTCCTTGACAATCAGGATACCTTCCTTAATTTTCGGAACTGAATCAATGAGAGATTTACAGGTCATGTTCTGGTGTAAATTTTCTGGGCGTACCCTGATGCGAGCTGTCAACTCTGACGCTCTACATGTCTAAATTTTAGGGTCATGGATAACCAAAATTCTACCTTCCATCTATGGTTAGCTCAATGGCTCGAACCGATAGGTCGGATCCCTTGGTTGGCCATTCCTGTGTAAACTGTTTCGGTGTTTCCAACGATTCTATTCTCCCCTTGTGGTAGAGCCTTCCGGTATGGTTTAATTATCTTTGTAAACTGAGTTGATTTGTAGTTGTATTGACTTCCCTTCTAATATTAAGGTAGAAAATTTATAGATCCTCATAATGATAATGACCTGGAAATTTTTAAATAACTTGTATAAGACTTCAAGCAAATTGGAATTAACTTTTACCACATTTCACTCTCTGGTTATTTTATTTACCGAATTACAACAACATCTTTTGCCATTTAGGCGTCTTAACATTGCAAATTCTTGTCAGATACTTATATTCCTGCATCTAACCGTTAATACCGTTACTTGGGCGTTATGATGGAAGATTGGTAGATATGTTTTTATTCGGTCAACTAAATTGCGTTTTACCCGGTCTGAGTATGGTTCTATTATGAAATTGAGCTTGGTTTAATATCATGAGTATTGCGTCAATTCTGATTGAATATATTTCTTCCACCTTCAGTTACGATTAATTTTAATGCAGATATTGTCTCTAATGTCCAGATCTATAATAGTGGCTTGTTGTTATTTTAAATGGCAATATAAAATGATATTTTAGGAATGCAATAATAGAATCGTTTTGTGGAAAATTTTGTGGTTATAGTTGTTTTTCCTCTATTTAAATTAATCAATAATGGATGCTTGTTACCTTCTTCTTGTGCCTACACTGACATTTCCAATGCTGCATTATGTTATTATATTCTCTAAAAATTGGAATTCTATACCCCAAATATAATGGAGTCTGCACGAGTCTTATGTTCAATCATCCCTTAAATCATGTGGCCTTTAACATTAGATGACATGAGGGATGTGTGATTCTCTTTTGATATTAAACAAGGTTCTTCTAAGGATATATAGATGTATATGTTGTTACATTAGATTTCGATTTAAGAATTGCTCCCATTTTATATAATGCAGTTGGTTTTAGTGATATAAAAAGGGATAGTCTTAGTCCCCTTTTCATAGAATTTGGATTCTCTATATGTTCTTTTGAATGCATTGTAAGGTGATGACAGGTTAAGGGAATGAAATATTAATGTATATGGAACGTCAGCATTTTAGGTTACTACCATTATTATAGGATGCTAACTTCCAATACTGTCAATGTTCATGATAATGTTGGTGTAGCGCAATCTTCTAAATTTATGTTTTATCGATAGGGTATTATGGTGTTCGTGTATGATCATCATTTTTATGCCAATGTTATTGTAATTAGAAAATGTAATGATATGGTTATCTTATTGTAATGCTAGTGTAAACTTTTATTATTGATAAAACCTATATGGGGGAATGTCCTGGAATTACGTACAATAAATTACTCAGAGACTAGTAAGTGAGGGTTGTTTTTCATTTAAATAATGTTGAACTTGGGTGTTCGTTGTCGGAGTCCTTCTTGTCATGTGCCTTCTGTAAAGGACATAGTCATCCTTCTTGTTTATGTGGTACTTGATAGTATTCAGTTGGTTGCTTGGTCGGTTGTGTCGGGCAGGATATAGACACCTCCATCTAACCTTAGTATATATGTATGTTTGTGTGATTTTTCTGTGTAAAGAATCCAGTGCCATATCAGTAGTCTCGGGCTGTTTAAAGGCACAGTTTCCACTACTGCGACTCCCTAAAAGATTTATTAGTTTTTGCCTGAGCAGTCAGCCAGGAGCCTATCTAATCTTCTTTCGAGAAGACATAAGACGAAAAGCAGGGCTTTTAGTCTTATGTCTTCTCGAAAGAAGATTAGACAGNGCAGGGCTTTTAGTCTTATGTCTTCTCGAAAGAAGATTAGACAGGCTCCTGGCCAACTGCTCAGGCAGAAACTAATAAATCTTTTAGGGAGTCGCAGTAGTGGAAACTATGCCTTTAAACAGCCCGAGACTGCTGATACGGCACTGGATTCTTTACACAGAAAAATCACACACACAGACATATATACTAAGGTTACATGGAGGTGTCTATATCCCGCCCGACACAACCAACCAAGCAACCAACTGAATACTATCAAGTACCACATAAACAAGAAGGATGACTACATCCTTTACAGAAGGCGCACAACAAGAAGGACTCTGAAAACGAACACCCAAGTTCAACATTATTTAAATGAACAACAACCCTTACTTACTAGTCTCCGAGTAATTTATTGTACGTAATTCCAGGACATTCCCCCATATAGGTTTTATCAATAACAAAATTTTACACTAGCATTACAATAAGATAACCATATCATTACATTTTCTAATTACAATAACGTTGCCATAAAAACGATGATCATACATGAACACCATAATACCCTATCGATAAAACATAAATTTAGAAGATTGCACTACACCAGCATTATCATGAACATTGACAGTATTGGAAGTTAGCATCCTATAATAAAGGTAGTAACCTAAACTGTTGACGTTCCATATACATTGATATTTCATTCCCTTAACCTGTCGTCACCTTACAATGCATTCAAAATCACATATAGAGAATCCATATTCTATGAAAAGGGGACTAAGACTATCCCTTTTTATATCACTAAAACCAATTGCATTATATAAAATGGGAGCAATTCTTAAAGCGAAATCTAATGTAACAACATATACATCTATATATCCTTAGAAGAACCTTGTTTAATATCAAAAGAGAATCACACATCCCTCATGTCATCTAATGTTAAAGGCCACATGATTTAAGGGATGATTGAACATAAGACTCGTGCATACTCCATTATATTTGGGGTATAGAATTCCAATTTTTAGAGAATATAATAACATAATGCAGCATTGGAAATGTCAGTGTAGGCACAAGAAGAAGGTAACAAGCATCCATTATTGATTAATTTAAATAGAGGAAAAACAACTATAACCACACAATTTTCCACAAAACGATTCTATTATTGCATTCCTAAAATATCATTTTATATTTCCATTTAAAATAACAACAAGTCACAATTATAGATCTGGCCATTAGAGACAATATCTGCATTAAAATTAACCATAACTGAAGTTGGAAGAAAGATATTCAATCAGAATTGAGGCAATACTCATGATATCAAACCAAGCTCAATTTCATAATAGAACCATACTCAGACCAGGTAAAACGCAATTTAGTTGACCAAATAAAAACATATCTACCAATCTTCCAGCATAATGCCCAGGTAATGGTATTAATGGTTAGATGCAAGAATATAAGTATCCGATGAGAATTTGCAATGTTAAGACACCTAATTGGCAAAAGATGTTGTTGTAATTCAGTAAATAAAATAACCATAGTGTGAAATGTGGTAAAAGTTAATTCCAATTTGCTTGAAGTCTTATACGAGTTATTTAAAAATTTCCAGGTCATTATCATTATGAGGATCTATAAATTTTCTACCTTAATATTAGAAGGGAAGTCAATCCAACTACAAATCAACTCAATTTACAAAGATAATTAAACCATACTGGAAGGCTCTACCACAAGGGGAGAATAGAATCGTTGGAAACACCGGAACAATTTACACAGGAATGGCCAACCAAGGGATCCGACCTGCCGGTTTGAGCTAGTGACCTAACCATAGATGGAAGGTAGAATTTTGGTTATCCACGACCCTGAAATTTAGACGCGTAGAGCGTCAGAGTTGACAGCTCGCATCAGGGTACGCTCAGAAAAGTTACACCACAACATGACCCGTAAATCTCTCACTGATTCAGTTTTGGAAATCAAGGAAGGTATCCTGATTGTCAAGGAAATTCCTTCAACTCCGTACAACACGCGCAGGAAGAGGTAAAAGTGTGATTCTAATTCAGGGTAGAGTGAAGGGTTACAGTAGATCACTACTGGCTGGAAAAAAGGGGTGTGTTCAACGTTTTTATTTAAAATGCAGAGAGAGTGCGCCACAGCCATGACAGGCGCCCACCGACAGTGCAGAGGAAGGGTGCAAACACCATTACAGGTGTGTGTCGATAGTGCAGAGGAAGGGCACAAACGCCATTATAGTATAATGAAAAGAAAACAGGCAGGTTAAGGCACCCATAAATCACAGAGAAGCATCAATGCAAGTGCAGAGAGAAGTAACACGAAATTGCAGCGTTTTGATGGTCGATAACGCATGGGTCACTTTCCCCAAGTCACCGATAAACACAACACATTGCAGGGATATATAAAAATGAAATGCAAACGCAAGGATCACGAGGTCAAGTATGGTTACTCTCCCTCAGATCGCAGCGAAATACAACCAAGATTTTAACACAGAGCTAGGCCAACAACCATCCTCCTTCAACAACATGGTTAATGTGTATAGAGATAGTTTTACATATATTGCCACATCTACCAGCATAGAAGTAAGGATGTTACCACCGATACAAGAGGATAGCGCAAAGAAAAACAAGTCAACCAGAAGCAACCGCAGAATTGAAAGCCTTCATCGGTCAGACGAGTGGGCACAGGTCCAAGATAAAAATAATCGTCAATAATACTAAGCAGAGCTAAATACTCACAAGAAGAAAAACAAAAACAAGGGCCAATGAAAACAATTGTAGGGTCAAGTTTTGTGGGAGGTAATGAAACACATAACACTCTCACCCAGCAGTAAGTAAAACACAAGATAATTCATCCGATGAATATAAAATGCAGAAATAAGGAAGTTCGCCATCATTCCAATCACAAGGTACTTCAAAAGTGCAGTCATAAAACCATAGGATTTCTTACCTACTTAACACACAATTGAATATAATCATAAGTCCTACCACATCTTTACCATTTAAATGAAATGCGTACCTTTTCTTGTGTCTGCCTCATATGTTGTCCATGCCTCGATTGATGTCCCTCGCTCCTTGCTGCTCCATCTTTTCGACCGTAGAACCCTCACTGGTACCTCCCAGCCAATTTCTAGGGGTACTCTTCTTCCCCCTTAGCCCCCCGAGCCGCAAAGTTGCCACACAAGATCCAGAGATAAGACTAGCTTCTTAGCTCACCTCCAAGGCTGAGCTACCACTCCAATACAGCTGAGAATTTCCCAACTCCTCACAAGCAAACAGTCAAGCCACAATCCGGCAGCGTAACGTTACGCTGACCGTTCCCCCCTTCTTCCTCCTTTTCCCCTTCTTTTATAGAAATTTGAGACCCACCTACTTTCCCTAAATCATTATTAATTTAATTTTTTATGACAATCCTCTAAAAATTCTCTGTCATCCAAGTGTCACACCTCCCCCACCTTTCTCCAAAATTATTTACTTTAAAAATATAAAAAGACTCATTTCCCTCACCCCCCTATAGTCGCTCCTAAAATTACTCCTAGGGTTCCTAGATCCCCTCCCATGCTTTTAATAACTTTCCCTAAAAGAAGTTGCTATTTCAGTTCATTATAGAAAGTTACTAATTGTAGATTCCTTTTTTCTTCTTACCCTATGTCCCTTACTTTCCTTTATTAAGTTTCCTTTATTACAAGTTTCCTTATTTCTATTATTTATTCCTTCCTTCTTTTTTTCTTTTAAACCCAAAAAGATAAATGCACTTAATAGAGTTGGATGTTACATACAGCCCCTCTTGGTGTAAACTTCATCCCGAAGTTTCTCAGTATAAATGCCGAAATAAATGTACCACAATATCATAAGTACCACAGTATCATAAGTCTATCTATCAAACAAAAATGGAAACTGTTGGCACATATCATATGCATCCTCCCAGGTCGCCGAGTGCGGACTATAACTGTCCCACTGGACCTTGACCTGATCTACCGTTCGACGTCATAACTGACGAACATGATGATCTAAAATGTGGACTGGCTTAGCCGTGAGTGCTCCCTCATCCAATACCTTCAAGGAACTCATGTCAATCACGTGTGTAGGATCACTAATATAATGTCTCAAAACAGATACATGAAAAACATCGTGCATATGCCTCAAAGATTCAGGCAAGGCTAGTCGATAGGCCACGGGCCCCTTACTCTCCACAATCTCGAAAGGTCCCACGAACCTAGGAGAGAGTTTAGCTCCCTTTCCAAACTTGATCAAACTCTTATGCGGTTTAACCCGCAACAAGACTCCATCCCCGACCTCGTAACTACGGTCGATTCGGTGCGCATCAGCATAACTCTTCTGTCGATCCTGCACTTCTTTTATCCTTTGTCTTATGGTTTGCAATTGCTCTTCCATTTCTTGGATCGCTTCTGGTCCAACCAATACCCTATCCTCAAGCCGATCCTAACTCAAGGGCGTCTAACATGGTCGCCCATAAAGAAACTCAAAAGGCGCCATCTTAATGGTGCTCCGGTAACTGTTGTTATAAGCAAACTCTACGAGAAGCAAGAATTCCTCCCAACGTTTTTGTTGGTCCATCACGTACATGCGCAACATGTCTTCCAAGGTTTGGTTCATTCGTTCGGTCTGTCCATCAGTCTCTGGGTGATACGCAGTACTAAAGTTAAGTTGAGTTCCTAAGGCCTCTTGGAAACTCATCCAAAATCGTTTGGTAAACACTGATCCTCGATCGGATATAATCTTCTTAGGCACACCATGCAGCCTCACAATCTCACTGATGAAAAATCTCGCTATGCCAGGTGCCTGATACGTCGTACACATAGGAATAAAGTGAGAACTCTTCGTCAGAGTGTCTACTACTACAAAAATTGAGTCGTGTCTCCTTGCCGTCAGTGGAAATCCAACAATAAAGTCCATAGAGATAACTTCCCATTTCGATTCCGGAATAACATGTGGTTGAAGTAATCCTGCTGGGTGTCTATGTTCAGCCTTTACCTCCTGACACTCGAGACATCTAGCCATGAAGTTGACTATGTCGGCCTTCATTCCCTTCTAGAAGAATAAGGGTTTAAGGTCTGCCCTCATCTTCATGACTTCTGGGTGAGCCATGTAAACTTCTCTATGAGCCTCGCTCAGGATCAACATCCTCAACTTGTCATTTGGTGGTACGTAAATCTGACCTCTAAACCTCAATAACCCATCGCTATCAAAATAAAATCCCTCATATCATGGTACCATCATTATGTTTTGTCCGATAAAATCCTTGACTTCCTTGTACCAGTCATCGTCACACCGTAAGGTGAGAATATTCTCACATAGATTCATCTGAAGAGGTAACACCAAAAAAATGCGTGGCCTCTGACTCAAAGCATCCACCACTCGGTTCACTTTTCCCTTTATGTAAGTAATCTCGAAGTCGTATTTTCTAAGCAATTCCGACCAACGCCGTGGTCGCGCGTTCAGGTCGCTTTGCCTAAAAATGTGTTGTAGTCCACAATGATCAGTCTTTAATTCAAATTTTCATCCAACAAGGTAGTGTCTCCAAACCTTCAAGGCATATACAATGGATAGTAACTCCAAATCATGCGTCGCATAGTTCTCCTCATGCCTTCTTAGTTTTCTCGAAATGTAAGCAATCACTCATATGTCTTGCATCAAGACTTCACCTAACCCTTCCTTGGATGCGTCAGTGCATACCAAGAAGTCTACGTCCATGTCAGGGACCTTTAGTATCCGCGCTATTGTCAAAAACTCCTTAAGCCTCCTAAATGCTTCCGGACATTTCTTTGTCCAAACAAACTTCTTGTTTTTCTTCTGCAATTCCGTGATCGGATTTGCTATATTTGAAAATCCCTCGACAAACCGTCAATAGTATCCTGCTAAACCCATAAAACTACACACTTCTGTGAAATTCTTCGGCGTAGGCCATTCCATAATAGCCTCAACCTTGGCTGGATCCACGGAGATACCTTCGCCGGAGATGACATGCCCTAAGTAGTGAATCCTCGATTGATAAAAAGAGCATTTGGACAACTTCCAATACAATTTGTGCCCTATCAAACACTGTAGTACCAAGTGCAAGTGCTTATCATGCTCCTTTGTCATCCGAGAGTAGATCAAAATATTGTCAATGAATACTTGGACGAACTTGTCCAAGTACTCACAGAACACCCCGTTCATCAAACTCATGAATACCCCTGGAGTATTTGTCAATCCAAATGGTAAAACAGTAAACTCGTAATGTCCAAATCTTGTCTTAAAAGTGGTCTTAGGGACGTCATCCTCCTTGATCCGTAACTGGTGATACCCTGATCGCAGATCGATCTTGGGGAACACCGTCACACCCTTCGTTTGATCAAACAGATCGTCAATTCTTGGTAAGGGATATTGATTCTTGATCGTAGCCTTGTTCAGTTGACGATAGTCAATGCAAAGCCTCCACGATCCGTCCTTATTTTGAATGAAAATAACTGGTGCACCCCACGGTGACACACTAGGACGTATCAGTCCCAGGTCCAGCAACTCCTTCAGTTGCATTTTTAACTCTTGCAACTCCGGGGTCGACATCCAATAAGGAGTTCTTGCTATCGGTTTGGTTCCTGGTTTCAGGTCTATAGTAAACTCCAATTCTCTTTCTGGCGGCATCCTAGGCAACTCCTCTGGGAATACGTCCGCAAACTCCTTCACCATCGGAAGGTGTTCTAGACCTTCTGCTACTCCCTTTTCGTTTAGTTCAAGGATCGCATAAATCTTGCACCCCTTGCGCATACTCTTCCGTAACTATAAGGAAGAGACGAACCTCAGGGATACTTTCTGGTTCTGTCCTACAATCACCCATCTATGTCCTTCATCATCTACCAAGCTCAACCATTTCGTCTTAAAGTTGAGTATCACCTCATGCGATTCCAACCAATCCATATCGATCACGACATCATAAGATCCTAATATCATGGAGTACAAGTTGACCCTTGTGAAAAAATATCCCAGCTTAAGGGCACAGCCTGTAACCTTTCCTCCAACCTTCTATTTGTCTCCCGAATCCATCTCCATGAAGCTAAACTCGTCCTGTTCGACTGCCTTGACCTTATTCCTTTTTAGTGCTGCGCCAGAAATGAAACTCTCAGTAGCTCCTGGGTCTATCAAAATACTAAGGGTCTGGTCAGCGACAGTACCTTTCGTCTTGAGCACAATCGACTGGTGCTCTACCTGGCAGTTATTCACAGCTGCATGAATCCGATGGGCTTTGCCCATATCTCCCATGGTAGCGGGTCCGGCTGATCCGGACACTATGGTCCTCTCCACAGGACAATCACACTGGTAGTGTGGCTCCCCACATGTCCAACACCCCTTCTTCGGCCCAGTAGTCCTGGTGCCCAAAGTAGAAGAGGACGGCCCACTAGCCTGGAAACCAGGTATGTTCTGTTGAACAGGCCTAAACTGCTACTGCTGCGGGTGATGCTTTTGCTGGTGCTGTGGTCCTCGATAAGGTGTCTGTTGCTGAGGTGGCGGTCGTCAAGGTGTAGCAAAAGTGGATCCCCTCTAGAAGCCATGATACCCCGATGTATGTCTCGCTGGTGTCTGCTACTGCGGCGTACCAGATGAACCCTGCCCTGCAGGCCTCACTGGAGTCCTGGTCTAACCCCCGCTGATAAGCTCCTCCTCTGCTATGAGGGCCTTTTGGATAGCATCGTGCAAGGTTTGAGGCATCAAAATCCTAACCTTTGCATGTAGGCTATCGTTAAGGCCAAACACGAACCTTTTGACCTTGAGCTTCTCAGTGTTCAGGTGCGGAGCATACCGGAGCATCTCCATAAAACGTGCCTTGTACTCGGGCACCATACGACCTCTCTGTCGTAGTCCATTGAACTCATTGAGATGACGCTCGATGAATTCCTCAGAAAGATACCTCTCTCGGAATCGTTCCTCGAACAGTTCCCATGAAACATCTTCAACGGCCATGTTTAGCTGCGACAGGAGCGTCTTCCACCATAGAAGAGCGCTCCCCTTCAGTTGAAAGACTCTCATGTGAACCTTCATGTTGGAGGTATAATCATGAAGTGCGAAGCACATCGCCATATTCTCCAACCATGCCTTGGTGGCTGCGCCATCCGGGGCACCAAAGAACTCGAGAAATTTCACCTTCTCGAGTTCATGGTGAATGCTACCTGTAACGGCCGGTGCGCGCGGTGGAACCTCAGCAGGTGTCGGCGCCCTGGCCTCGTCTCTGTCCAATCGGCTAATCAGCACCTCGAACATGCACTAAAAATATCTCATCATCCCCACGACATCGGCAACTGTGATCTTCTCCTGTCCGAGAACCTGCTCGCCTCCCTGGGAGTTAGACCCCTCTGGCATGGATGCTGTTGGAGGCGTCACGCCTCCTCCCCTAGCACCTTGTCATCTGCCTACGTGGCATCCTCTAACCATGATTACCTGCACACACACAATCAACTCGATCAGCAATAGAATAATCAATTAAAATCATGTCAACAGAAGTCGTAGCGAATCCCAAGTCGCAGGTCGAACCCGCTCTAATACCATATGTAAGAACCTACTCGTTATGACAACAACTCTGAGAACAGGTGAAAATTTTATTTCTTTTTTTATTTAAGGGGTGTGCACGCATGTAGAAGTAACAAACACACTTGACTCTACGTCGCCACTCGACAACCAACAAGACGCAACCACGATGTTTAGCATAAGAAGACTGAAGGCACACAACAAGTAACTGCAACCATATACGACCATAGGCATAAGGCGTGCAACACAAACATTGAGACATACTGGGGGTGCACAATAAGAACATAGAGGGAAGAGTCCATGGTGTTAGGGTTACTATTTCTGCACAGGAAAGTAGGGCATTTAGTCTTATGTCTTCTCGAAAGAAGATTAGACAGGCTCCTGGCCGACTGCTCAGGCAGAAACTAGTAACCCGACCTAGAACACGATGAAAGCAAGACGAACACAACAAGATGACCTCGACATATCACTGTGACAACAAGCAATAAACGCCCCTAGACATAGGGCATACAACTAGCAGCTGTAAGCAGAAAACGACTCCAGGTGTTAAGTACAGTACAGTCACAGATGGAAGAATCCAACAATAGAGTTTACAGTCACAGATGGAAGAATCCAACAGTAGGTGTTATTGAAGCATGGGATAAGTACATTCATGACAGGAACTGTGTCAATGAATACATGCAAGAGGTGGATGATAGATCCATATCACCTATTTATGACAACATGACCCGAGTGCAATAATATTTGGGAATTGTGAGAATCAACGATGAATGGGAAAATAAACTCAAGTAGAGAGGAAGTACTTTTATAGTTTGAAGGAAGAGAGGAAAAATAGAGATTATTTGTGGGAAAATGGAAGTGACTATAGTAGGTGATGAAGATAGATTTTTGACACTGGTAACTATGTTGAATAAGGATTCCATTCCTTTAAATGAATTTACATTGAGAAATTACCCAAAGGATCATGTGTAAATGCTACTATCAACAATCTTGTTACAACTAGATTTCATGGATCACCTAGATGAAAGATTCCTATTCATTCTATGTTAAAAATTCCTAGTCATTCTTGGGTTGTGCATACTGATGGTGAAGATAGATGGGTAGTTGGAATTGTTGTAGGAGTCACATCACTATATGTTTACTAGGTATTGGGATATTTGAGTGGATTGTAGAAACCCATAGGATCCTATTCATCCTTTTGGACTCATAGCCCCAACTCAGGCATGGCCAATTGTAGAGAGATTTGGTGCAATGGTGCTTATGGTTTGGTGGAACGTTCAACCTCTACAACTGGTTGTGTAAAATGTTTATAAAGATATGTTACCTATTTAGTATTGATTTTCTATTTCAATTTTGTGTTTTACTATGGTTGTTTATCATGATGTATATATGCATTTTTAAATTGGTATTAGACTTACATCTTGTCGATTTGGTATTAACATGACTCAGCATGGGATTTGGATAGGCTATAGACATGGAATCAAAAATTAGATTGCTTCTTTCTTCACAAAGAAAATGTATTTTAATTAAGTTATGCATGGGAAAACCTATTTTCCTTGTTAAAGTTTTCAAGGACCAAATTAATCATATATAAGACCAACAACATATGGAGAATGATGACTTAAATATTCATTTTTCCCTCTAAGTTAATATAACTAGAAACAACCACATTAATAGTATTCATGTGTCTGTATATGTTGATAGGTGTATATTTAGCACACACTATACGGAAAATGAATAATTAATGTGATAAATATATGCATACTGGAGAATAAATAAACATAAATAATATTAAAGTGGTTGTTCCTAGTAACTGGTGGGCGCATTTAATCATATATTCTAACAATGAAAATTTTATTATTAATTAATCAATAAATTTATATTGATATTAATAAACATAATTATTATACTATAATGTTATATTATATTAACTAATATACAATAAAGTTATATTCATAATGTCCCTGAGGTGAGGAATAGTCAGTGACGAAGTTTGTTGTTAAGACACTCTGTGATGTTAAGTCACCGGTTCGAAAGCTGCGGGGACAAAAAATCCAACCATGTTAAGAGTTGGTGTGGCTCAAGCTGGGTGCAATCCCCAGATGATTTTAACAGCCTATATGCCCCTGAGTCGCGGTTTCTCAAGCCACAGGCTAGTCCCATAAGTCACGAACAAACTAGCAAACAAAAAAAAAGTTATATTGATAATAACAACATAAATATTATACTATAATGTTATATTATAGTAACTAATATAGATGATGTTTTAACGTATATTAACAAAATTTATATAGAACATTATTATTATTTTTTGATGAATATATATATTAATATTAATGATAATGATTAATGATCATTGAGACTGAATTTATATAATGTTCCAATATTTATATATTTATATCATATTAACTTAGATTGATGTTCATATTAATTTATGTTAATATAATATATGTATTAAATTATATTAACAAAGTTTAAGAACTTTATTATTAATTATTACTAATGAATAAATATATATTAAGATTAATGAATAAACGTATATTAAGATTAATATATGTATTAACTTATATTAACAATGTTTATACAAAACATTATTATTAACCAAATATTATAATAATGAAAAGTTTATTACTAATTAATCAATACAATTATATTGATATTGATACATTCATATTGGTTGACTTGTGTTGTCTTCCTACATTCATAAATGGTGATGCTGCATTGTGGTTTCATTGATGTGATGTCGCATTGTGACATCCATATAGGATCATCATGGGTTTTGTCGCATTGGGATGTTAATGAAATGTGATTTCACATTGTGGCATTCATAAATAACGTTGTCACATCGTGACATAGAAAAATAAATCGACGGTTATGTTACATTGCGAATTTCCTTATGTAGCATTCATTAGTGTATTTTTTGGAATGTGACATTCATCAAATGTCATGTCACATTGCGATGTTCATTATGGTTTTTTCCACATTGCAACGTTCATTTTTGTCACATTGTGGCATTAAAGAAATGATATGTCACATTATGACATTCATTAAAGGTTTTGTCTCATTGGAAGATTCATCAAGGGTTATGTTGGGTTGTGACATTTTTCAATGGTAATGTCAGATTGCCACTTTCATTTTGTCTTACATGTGAATTTTGTTTTATGATTAATGGTTATTTCGGATTGCAATGTTCATATTTTCACGTTAATGGATATGCAACATTTTCGAATTCATCAAAAGTCATGTTACATTGTGTTATTCATTAAGGGTTAATGAAATGTGATGGCATATTGTGACATTCATAAGGTTTTTGTTAGATTGCGACATTCTTTGAGGGTTACATTAGATTGCTACATTCCTTAATGGTTATTTAGAATTGTGACATTTATCTTGTTGCATTAATGACCATGTCACATTGTGGTGTTAATAAAATGAAATTTCAGATTGCGATGTTCATTAAGTATTTTTTTTCATTGTGGTATTAATGAAATGTGATTTCACGTTGTTACATTCATTAAGTGTTTTGTCACATTGAAATGCTTATCAAGGGTTATGTTGGGTTGTTACATTCTTCAACGTTTATGTTAGATTGTGACTTTAATTTTCACTTTAATATTAATGTTGCATGGTAAATTTCATCAAACATTATGTTGCGGTGAGTTTTGTTGACTTTGGTTGGCCAAAACACACATTCCTCAATAGTTATGTTCATTAATTATTTTTCTACATTGTCATATTAACGAAATGTGATGTCAGATTGTGACAATCATAAATATTATTGGCACATTAATGGCTATGTCATATTGTAGTGTTTATCAAATGTCATGTCACATTGTGATGTTCATTAACTATTTGGTTGCATTATGACATTCACAAAATGTGATGTCACATTGTGACATTCATTAAGGGTTTTGTCACATTGCAACATTCATGAATGGTTATGTTGGGTTGTGACATTCTTCATTGGTGATGTGAGATTGTGACATTAATTTTGGCTTACTTTATGTTAAATTGCTACATTTCTTAATATTTATTTTGCATTGTAATGTTGATCAAGGGTTGATACGGGAGCATCGTCAACAATGTTCATCAAGTTGAGTGGAGGAAAACTCATCATCAAGCACATGTGTTCAAATTGTTTTGAGACCCAAGGAGGGGGCATCAATTTCATATTTTCAAAAGATTGTAATTAAAAGAGATTTTAATGTTTTGAGGAAAGAACCCTTGTATGATATCGCAAAGGATTGTAATGTCTTTAATAAGCTATATGATTGTACATATATTGAAAATTGACTCTTATATGGGTTGTAAATATCATTTATTATAATAAGGCTAAGTAGGAGAATATCTTAATTATGATATGATAACACTAGAGTAGTCGTTAGGAAGGCTCGAGAAGACCCTCCATGTATAAATATATATAATCTATGCCCAAAAGAGGATTTTGAGGTTATTATCATTTATGTTGAATTATTGTTAAGGTTGTTGAAGATATTTTTTTGTGGAAGCCAAGAAGTATATGAATCCATGTGCATACTTCACCAAATGAATATAACCAGAGAGGTTTGATTCCAAATGCATGGTGTTGATTATTTTTTATTTCATTGAGTGAATGCCATGTTCTTTGTTTTATCAGTTTTATGTGCTTGAGTATGGATTTTATGGTCAGATGTGTGAACTCTTAATGTTCGATAAGTTTCAATTGTTTCTCTTCTAAAAAATATGGTGAAAGGAGTGAACAATGCCCACAATGTGTGTGAAGGCAGATTTGAGTCCGAATCAAAAGCTTAGAAGAGATAGTGTGAAAATTTGTAGGAGGAAGTGCAAGGAGTGCACATATTTCTTAGTGGAGTACAGAGCTTGAAGATGACCCATGCAAGGTGTGCATTGGGCCAACACTTAGGAACGTGTTGAGGAGTTGGAATATAGTGAACACAAGGAGTGTGTGGAAGGTTCTCAAAAATCCTCTAGAGTCTCTAGGTTAACGAGCGCAAGTCTTAAGTTTGAAGTTTTAAAGTTTCATAGGAACGCAAAATAGGGAGCTAGAGATTCGAATCACCTTGCGTGGTAAAAAAAAAGAATATTAACGACAAGAATACTTAATGAGATCCAGCTGGGCAGGGTCGGGATCCCTCATGACAATCAAATCTAAAGAAGTAGCATGTGGTTTAACACTAGAAGCCCTTCAGACTTTGTAAGTTTAATGGACTTCATGCGAGAGGTGCAAAGGAGACAAAAATCCAAAAGTTCTAAAGCGCATAACCAATCGAGAGAATTGATCAAATAGGAGACATGGCAGCAGATCCCGTGGTCTAGAGACTCAACACTCCGGAGAAATTGGTAGGTGAATTTCTTTGGTTTAAAAACTGTCGAAGTCCCAAATAGTGGAGTCAATCTCAATCGTTGGTTAGAGAGGGATACATGGAGGGTCAATCAAACCTCCAATATTTTGACATTGAGGGGATGCACAAGGTTGTAATGTGAATACACCTGGATTCCCTCAGCATGAATAATATCGAAATCGTCCATCTACCAGGACGTGGGAACCGTCGATTTGAGGCCTTCATGAGTTCATTGATTCAATACTCCAGGGGATTTGAGGTTTGACGCTTAGATAATCCCCTAATATCGTAGTTATGAATTTGATGGGAGATGTTGATATGGAGAAAGCCTAAAGAATGTCTTATCTATTGATTCGGGGTTCGACTCTCTAGGGGTATAGTGTGTTAGAGTGGGCAGAATCTTCAAATCATGAATCACCAAAGTCCTTTTAAACTGTAGATCAAAGTCGACGTTGTGAGAAATAGATCCTCAACGTTGTTTGGTGATATTTGAATTCAACATTTGGGAGGAACCTCATCTAATTCTGCTAAATATCCGGAAGCTCAGGAGCTCTGAAGTCCCATTTTTTTTGGAAAAGGGAAGTTTATCTAACGACTTCAGCTTGAAGTCACGTCATGGAACATCGCTAGTTCATTTTATGCGCAGTGGAATAATACAGGACCTGTGAAGTAGAGGTTTCAGATCTTAGTAGGGGCCCGATAGATAATTCATCTCCCGAATTCAAATGATCCTAGACCAGGAGGTCGAACAAGCCCTAGGAAGTGGGTGGAGGTTTGTGTCAAGTGGTATCAGAGCATAGAAATTTTCTGTAGACCGTAATAAAAGAGGAATATTTATTCAGTATCATCAAGTGGTGTAAAAATAATAAAATAGGCCTGGTAAGAATAATAAAGTTCAGAATCATGCTGCCAAGGAGGAACAAAGAAAGACGTGTAGCTAATGCAGCAATGAGAGAAGAGATAATAAAAATCAATGTGAGATTAGATGCAAGGAGGAAGCACAAAGAAGAGTACCTGAAGTATCTGACATCAGTGAAGATGAAAGTGAATATGTAACGTCCTCCTCGTTACGACAACAACTCTGACAATAGGTGCAATTTTTTTGTTTTAAAAGTGTGTGCGCATGTGTGGAAAGGAAACAGACACCCTTGACTCTACGTCACCACATGGAAACCAGCAAGACACAACCACGATGATCACCACCTGAAGACAAGACGCACAACAAGTAGCAGCAAGCAATGAACATCCACTGACATAAGGTGCACAATATAACATTTAACGACACACTGGGGTAGGCACAATACAATCACAGAGGGAAGAATATATGGTAGCAGATATTACTCTTTTTTCACAGGAAAGCAGGGCGTTTAATCTTAGTTCTCTGCTCTGGAGAGAGAGAAGGTCAGATAGGCTCCTGGCCGACTACTCAGGCAGAAACTAGTAATCTCCGTCAGGCATGTCGCAAGAGTGGAAACCCCGCCTTTAAAGGGCCCGAGACTCTTGATATGGCACTGGATTCTTACACAGGAAATACATATAGACATATATATCGAGCTACCAGGAGGTGTCTACATCCCACCCGACACAAGCAGACAAGCAAGGATCACAACCAAGTAAAATAATGGTAAGAACACCACAACCGCGACGAAAGGAGCAAGTCTAGAAGGACTCCGACAATAACCACCCAATGGTCAGGACTCAGCCTTACCTGGGACTCAATGGAAACAATTACATATCAACACTTCATTTAGTTCCGTTAGTCGACGAGTTACCATCCCATACCTTATTGATGTATACTCCAAGGTTTCCATCACCCTAATTACTCAGTCAAGATAAGTTAGTGTACTTAATTCCAGGACCTTACACTATATATGCTAATCTATGACAAGTAACCTTTACAATATCACTATCGTGAAAATTTAAACATGCTACACTCACATCCCACTAACCTTGCCAGGATAACAAGTCACCTTACATATTTAGGTGTTAACCCAATAAGCGAAATTACAGTATCATTGCCATAAAGTAGTATCACCATTTCATTAAGTTATAACGACTTTGCAAAAACATTCACAACCAATAATCGCATTGAAACATGACATCCTATAATTATTAACATAAACAATAGACATTCCATTACCTTATCACCACCATTAAACAAAATAACATTAACCTTATCTTTACTATACGCGTTTAACATTAAAACCAAATATTAAAACCCAATTGTTATTCCACAATATTAAACCACAATGTTTAACCACAATATTAACCTACTTGTTATTAAACCACTTAATACTGATCATCATACTAATCCACTTAGTATTAAACCATAGTATTAACCCCCATATTAGATCCAAATCTTACAATGATAATAATAAAACCAATATTATAACTATCGTAGAACCATATATTAAATTGCAATAATAAATTCCAGAGTAATTAGAACAACATATTTCCCACCAGAATTAACCATAAGAATTCCATATTAAAAAGAAGACATCCTTATTAAACCGACTTTTAGAAGCAACATATTAAACCACAAAATTTAATGGCAATATATATTGAACCGCAATAAAGTGCAATAAATTAAACTAAGTTGCAATAAATTGCATTAAATTGCAATATATTCGCACTACAACCAATTTCAGTAAATTAAATTAAAGCGGAAATAAAATAATTTAATAACACCAGGTTGAATTTAAAAACCCAAGGTTTAATACCCTGCACAACCGGGAAGTCACCTTTCAATTCGGTATTAACTTCCTTGTGGTAACTTTTTTGCCCCCTTTTTTTTGCTTTCTCGTTTCACCCTTATTTGAAGCTCGTGGACAAGTCCAATTGAAATACATGCATTCTTAGCCGGCCCTACTTATGACATTTCTGGTTGTAGTGATACCATACACAAGGTAGGTGTGGAAAAAATTAAATGAAGGGGTTGAAGGTCGATGCAACATCAAGGTGAACGGCATTGAGGATGATCAGTAGGGCGGTGGTCCGCCAACAACGCTGGCTCAGAACCCCAAGAAGGCTGCTGCCACGTCTCAGATGGTTTAATTGGCATGCAGGGATTCGGGCGAGTTTACCCACTCCCGCTCTTCAAGAAAACACTCAAGGGGAGGATTCAACATGCAACAGCACACCGAGCTCAGAGAGTAAGGCTCAGGAATTTTTTTACAGCAAAAATGCCGAGATAATGCACCAGACCGAAAGTTAATCCTAGGGTTAGTTGGTAAGCAAATCTGGATTTATTCTTCTCATCCGGCATCTCAACAACCTGACACATGAGTCAGTAACTACAAGCAGCACATGTCAGTGCTCAACCAAGCGCTAAGCTCACGAGACCAGACTGTCAAAAAGGGAGACTGGTGTGCACAATCAGAAATCGTGCCTCACAGTGGTAGCCTCGAGTTCAAACCCGACCACTCAGTCCAGAAAAAAAATTCAGATATTAAAATAAAAACAACAATTTCCCAGTCTCGACTTAAACCAGATGCAAGACCATAAAAAAAAATTCAGATAATAAAATAAAAACAACAATTTCCCAGTCTCGACTTAAACCAGATGGAAGACCATGCAGCTTCAGCATCCCAGGTATAAACAGATGCATGGCCCAATGGAGAACCCCACTAAGGATAACTACAGGAAGGAAAAACGTGTCTAGATCATTACATGAAGGAAATATGCATCCAGAATGAGGAACGACACCAGTCCCCTTTCTTTTAACTGCAACCACTAAATAAAAGGGAAGAAGAAAAAAAAATCACCGCCAGAGGTGGGGATTCTGGGCTCAGCCTCGCTCAAACATCCAAGCACCCAAAATCCATACAACCACCCCACGCAAGGCTCCAAGGGAGATTTAATGAGGTCCTGGGTTAAGGAGTTCGCAGTGGATCCTTGATGCGGAAAATAAAAAGGGAAAATTTTAAAAATAAATACAAACCTACAAGGCGCCAAGGATGCAACAGTAGATAAGGTCCAAAAATTAAACCATAAGGGATTGGTGGATGACCCATTGATCTAACAGGTTGAACTATTACAACACTACTAATTAAGGATAAGCATGCAGCCGGAACAAGAATGGATGAGGGTTTTCACGTTACCAGAAATGGGTCTCCGATAAGCTGAGTGAGGGGCAGCTACTCAGGGAAAGGAGGCCATAAAATATCGAAGGATGTAGTCTCCTAGGGAGTTTTATTTTTATCCATACAACAGCAAAAAAAAACCATGGCGAGAAACAAAAATTTTATACCATTAGATTTCATTCATCTTGCAATCAACTAAACAAAATTACGAAGTTTAGATGGGTGTACCTTAAGCCAAAACGAAGATTCCGCTGCTGCTGCCCTGCGCTAGTGCTCTGCTCCACTTGCCGACCTCCAAGATTGTACCGGTACCTCCCAACCAAACACTAGGTGTACTCTGCTTCCCCCTTAGCCCCCCGAGCTGCAAAGGGGCCACACACAATCCAAACAGTAACCTAGCTTCCCAGCTCGTCTCCAAGGCTGAGATACCATTCTATCACAGCTGAGAAAGTCCCCAACTCCCCCCAAGCAATCCGTCCAATTGCAATTTTGACAACATAACAATCCTCATAGCAGATCCCCCCTTTCTTTTTCCCCCTCTCCTTTCTTTTATCCTCTTTTTGACCTAATCCCATTAGGTTTTCATCAAAAACCCTAAATCATATTTCTTTTANCGACCTCCAAGATTGTACCGGTACCTCCCAACCAAACACTAGGTGTACTCTGCTTCCCCCTTAGCCCCCCGAGCTGCAAAGGGGCCACACACAATCCAAACAGTAACCTAGCTTCCCAGCTCGTCTCCAAGGCTGAGATACCACTCTATCACAGCTGAGAAAGTCCCCAACTCCCCCCAAGCAATCCGTCCAATTGCAATTTTGACAACNCTTTTAAACTCCCTTTAGTTAACTAATTAATTTCTTCTTTTCAAATTTACAACCACCTAAATGAATTAATTTCTTAAATCTCTTTATTTTACCCTACACACTTTATGAAGACTCACATTAGCTTAAGTGGGTTTTTTTTTGTTAAATTTTATTATTAGCACCTGTATTGTTAATGCTTAGCTAGTAGGAAATCAAATTTTAATGTTATTTGAATTGTAGAGCTATTGGGAGCTAGAATATAATGGCGTTGTTATTAGGAGATGGTTAAGTTTTGATTATTATGATAGGGCGAAGTAGTAGTACCTTCACTAAAAAGACCAATTATCAAGCTTATTATTGGGAAAGAGGAAAGGCCTTATGTATGCAATTAAGGAAGGAATTACTTTATGAATTCAATTAACGGAGGAATTTTTTTATGTATTTAATTAAGGAAAGAAACTCCTTGTATTAGGTGGAGGTTTCCAATCATAGGAGTAATGAATATTTAATGTATAGTAGTGAATTATGTTTTTTTTTTTGACATAGGGCTCAAATTCTGAACTGGCGACGCCTGGTTAGGGGCATTGTTTACAAATTTATTCAGGTGTTGATGTCTTAGGGTTATTTAGGCTGAATCCTTCATCCAACATTATTGCGACGTTCCCTTCAGGATGCACCCCGTGCTCCAAGGGTGCCACTCGCCTCTTGAATTTCTTTTGTGCGACATGCCCTTCAGGATGCACCTCGTGCTCCAAGGGTGCCACTCGCCAACTGAGTTTATTTTTTGCGGCATGCCCTTCAGGATGCACCACGTGCTCCAAGGGTGCCACTCACCAATTGGATCGATTGGTAGAAATCTATAACCCCTGGAGTCAACACTCCGCCAGGTGAACCTGTGGGAGACTAAGGGTTCTAAGGAATAAGGCCCCCACCTTATTGCGTGCCCCTTAGAATCATCGTGAGTGACTGTCGCAATATACCCTCATGGCATCGTGGATCCTCTCGAACTAGGTAGTCATTAACCTATAGTTCGAGCCACGACGGGAGTGCTAGAAGGCGGTGGCAGGGCTGCTGTCCACCCCTCTCCCTCAACCTCTCTACAAATAGTGTGTGGCCCTTTTACTCCATATGTGAGTCTGGTTGGCAAGCTATCGTTAGCCTGCATCATCAACAATCATGTTAGAAATGTCAACATCAAATCATCAAATCCATGAAATATCACAGTAATTAAATCAACCCAAATAGCACACTCCCTGACTTAATCCGGAGTCCAAGGGGGTTCCACCGATGCCTCTGCATCATCAAGGTCCAAAAACCCTGCACACTCAATAAAACTATGTCAATAGAACCTATCTACATCAAATAGTAACACATCATGTCATCTGTCAATCGCATCATAATCAAGTATAAAAGGTCTAACATCAAAAAGGTCCATATCACTTGCGAGCAAGTGTCCTCAAATAATAAGTTTCTCAGTGCGCCGGAGCGGGATGTTACATACACCCCCTCTTGGTCTAAACTTCGTCCCGAATTTTCTCAGTATAAATGTTGAAATAAAAGTACCACTATATCAAAAGTACCACAGTAACATAAGTCTATCTATCAAACAAAAATGGAAACTGCTGGCGCATATCATATGCATCCTCCCAGGTCGCCGAGTGTGGACTATAACTGTCCCACTGGACCTTGACCTGATCTACCGTTCGACGTCATAACTGTCGAACGCGATGATCTAAGATGCGGACCGAATCAGCCATGAGTGCTCCCTCGTCCGATACCTGCAAGGAACTCAGGTCAATCACATGTGTAGGATCACTAATATAATGTCTCAATACAGATATATGAAAAACATCGTGCATACGCCTCAAAGAATCAGGCAAGGCTAGTCGATAGGCCACGGGCCCCTTTCTCTCCACAATTTCGAAAGGTCCCATGAACCTAGGAGAGAGTTTAGCTCCCTTTCCAAACTTGATCAAACTCTTATGCGGTTTAACCTGCAAGAAGACTCAATCGTCGACCTTCTAACTACGGTTGACTCAGTGCGCGTTGGCATAACTCTTCTGTCGATCCTGCGCTTCTTTAATCCTTTGTCTTATGGTTTGCATCTTCTCTTCCATTTCTTGGATCGCTTCTAGTCCAACCAAGACCCTATCCTCAAGCTGATCCCAACTCAATGGCGTCTGACAAAGTCACCCATAAAGAAACTCAAAAGGTGCCAACTTTATGGTGCTTTGATAACTGTTGTTGTAAGCAAACTCTACTAGAGGCAAGAATTCCTCCCAACACTTTTGTTGGTCCATCACGTACATGTGCAATATGTGTTCCAAGGTTTGGTTCGTTCATTCGGTCTGCCCGTCAGTCTCTGGGTGATACGCAGTACTAAAATTAAGTTGGGTTCCCAAGGCCTCTTGGAAACTCGTCCAAAATCGTCCAGTAAACACCGATCCTCGATCGGATATAATCTTTGTAGGCATGCCATGTAGCCTCACAATCTCACTGATGAAAACTCTCACTATGTCAGGCACTTGATACGTCGTACGCATAGGAATAAAGTGAGCACTCTTCGTTAGAGTGTCTACTACTACAAAAATCGAGTCATGTCTCTTTGTCGTCAGTGGAAATCCAATAATGAAATCCATCGAAATAACTTCCCATTTCGATTCCAGAATGGCATGTGGTTGAAGTAAACCTGCCGGGTGTCTATGTTCATCCTTTACCTGCTGACACTCTAGACATCTAGCCACAAAGTTGATAATGTCGGCCTTCATTCCTTTCCAAAATAATAAGGGTTTAAGGTCTGCCCTCATCTTCGTGACTCCTGGGTGAGCCATATAGACTACTCTATGAGCCTCGCTCAGGATCAACCTCCTCAACTCGTCATTTGGCGGTACGTAAATCCGACCTCTAAACCTCAATAACCCATTTCTATCAAAAGAAAATCCCTCATATCGTGGTACCGTCATTGTGTTTTGTCTGATAAAACCCTCGAATTCCTTGTACCAGTCATCATTACATTGTAAAGTGAGAATCTTCTCCCGTAGATTCGTTTGAAGAGGCAACACCGAAAAGATGCGTGGCCTCCGACTCAAAGCATCAACTACTCTGTTCACAGTTCCTTTTATGTAAGTAATCTCGAAGTCGTACTCGCTAAGTAATTCCGACCAATGCCATTGTCGTGCGTTCAAGTTGCTTTGCGTAAAAATGTGTTGTAGTCCACAATGATCAGTCTTTAATTCAAATTTTCATCCAAAAAGGTAGTGTCTCCAAACCTTCAAGGCATAAACGATGGCTAGTAACTCCAAATCATGCATCGTGTAGTTCTCCTCATGCCTTCTCAACTTCCTTGAAATGTAAGCATTCACTCATCCGTCCTGCATCAAGACTCCGCCTAAACCTTCCTTGGATGCATTAGTGCATACCAAGAAGTCTTCGTCCATGTCAGGGACCTTTAGTATCGCCGTGGTTGTCAACAACTCTTTAAGCCTCTAAAATTCTTCTGTGCATTTCTCGTTCCAACAAACTTCTTGTTTTTCTTCTGCAATTCTGTGATCGGATTTTCTATCTTCTAAAAACCCTCGACAAACCGTCGATAGTATCCTGCTAATACCATAAAACTACGCACTTCTGTGACATTATTCGGCGTAGGCCATTCCATAATAGCCTCAACCTTGGCTGGATCCATGACGATACCTTCACCGGAGATGACATGCCCTAAGTAGTGAATCCGCGATTGATAAAAAGAGAATTTGGACAACTTCCCATACAATTTGTGTTCTCGTAAACATTGTAGTACCAAGCGCAAGTGCTCGTCATGCTCCTCCGTTGTCTGAGAGTAGATCAAAATATTGTCAATGAATACTTGGACGAACTTGTCCAAGTATTCGCGAACACCCCATTCATCAAACTCATGAATACCCCTGGGGCGTTGGTCAGTCCAAATGGAAAAACAGTAAACTCATAATGTTTGAATCTTGTCTTAAAGGAGGTATTAGGGATGTCATCCTCCTTGATCTGTAACTGGTGATACCCGGATCGCAAATTGATCTTGGAGAACACCATCGAACCCTTCATTTGATCGAACAGATGATCAATTCTAGGTAAGGGATGTTGATTCTTTAACGTCACCTTGTTCAGTTGACGGTAGTCAATGAAAAGCCTCCATGATCTGTCCTTCTTTCGTATGAAAATAATTGGTGCACCCCACGGTGACACACTAGGACGTATCAGTCCCAGGTCCAACAACTCCTTCAGTTGCATTTTCAACTCTTGCAACTCCGGGGTCGACATCCGATAAGGCATTGTTGATATTGGTTCAGTTCCCAGTTTTAGGTCTATGGTAAAATCCAGTTCCCTTTCCGGAGGCATCCCAGGCAACTCCTCTGGAAATACGTCTGCAAACTTCTTCACCACCGAAAGGTGTTCTAGAACTTCCACTACTCCCTTCTCGTTTAGCGTGAGGATCGCATAAAGTTTGCACCCCTTGCACATAATCTTCCGTAACTGTAAGGAAGAGATGAACCATAGGGAAACTCCCTAGTTCCTTCCTACAATCACACATCTCTGTCCTTTGTCATCAACCAAGCTCAATCGTTTCATCTTACAGTTGAGTATCGCCTCATGCGTTTCCAATTAATCCATACCGATCACGACGTCATAAGATCCTAAGATCGTAACGTACAAGTTGACCCTCATGACAAACTCTCCCAGGTTAAGGGACAGCCCGTAACCTTTCCTCCAACCTTTTGTTTGGCTCCTGAAGCCATCTCTACGAAGCTAAACTCATCTCGTTCGACTATCTTTACCTTAATCCTTTTTAGCGCTGCACCAGAAATGAAACTCTCAGTAGCTCCTGGGTCTATCAAAATACTAAGGGTCTGGTCAGCGATAGTACCTGTCATCTCGAGAACAGTCGACTGGTGCTCTGCCTGACGGTTATTCACCGTTGCATGAATCCGATGGGCCTTTCCCATATCTCCCACGGTAGCGGGTCCAGCTGGTTTGGGCACCCTAGTCATCTCCAAAGGACAGTCGCACTGGTAGTGCGGCTCCCCACACGTACAACACCCCTTCTTCAGCCCAGTAGTCCTGGTACCCGAAGTAGAAGATGACTGCCCACCGGCCTGAAACCCTGGTCTGTTCTGCTGAATAGGCCTAAACTGCTGCTGCTGCGGGCGACGTTGTTGCTAGTGTTGTGGTCCTCGATAAGGTGTCTGCTGCTGAGGTGGCAATCGTTGGGGTGTAGCAAATGTGGATCCCCTCTAGAAGCCACAATGTCACGGCGTATGTCTCACTGGTGTCTGATGTCGCGGTGCACCAGATGAACTCTGCCCTACGGGTCTCACTGAAGTCCTAGTCTGACCCCCCACTGATAAGATCCTCCTTTGCTATGAGGGCCTTTTGGATAGTGTCGTGCAATGTTTGAGGCATCAAGATCCTAACCTTTGCATGCAAGCTGCCGTTAAGGCCAAACATGAACCGATTGACCTTGAGATTCTCAGTGTTAAGGTGTGGATCATACCAGAGTAGCTCCATAAAATGTGCCTCGTACTCGGGCATCGTACGAACTCCCTGTCGTAGAGCGGTGAACTCATTGAGCTGATGCTCAATGAATTCCTATGAAAGGTACCTCTCTCAGAACCGTTCCTCAAACAGTTCCCATGACACATCTTCAACGGCCATGTTCAACTCCGGCAGGAGCGTCTTCCACCATAGAAGAGCACTCCCCTTCAGTTGAAAGACCGCCATGAATACCTTCATGTTGGAGGTATAATCATGAAGTGCGAAGCACATCGCCATATTATCCAACCATGCCTCGGCGGCTGCGCCTTCCGGGGCACCAAAGAACTCGGGAAATTTTACCTTCTCAAGTTCACGGTGAATGCTAGCTGTAACGACCGGTGTGCGCAGCATAACCTTAGGGGGTGTCGGTGCCCTGGCCTCGTCTCTGTCCAAATGGCTGATGAGAGCCTCGGACATGCACTGAAAGGATCTCATCATCCCAATAACATCACCAACTGTTATCTTCTCCTGTCCGAGAACCTTCTCGCCTCCATGGGGGTTAGACCCCTTAGGCGTGGATGTTGTTGGAGGCGTCATGCCTCCTCCCCTAGCACCCCGTCGTCTGCCTCCAGGATATCCTCTAACCATGATTACCTTCATGCACACAATCAACTCGATCAGCAACAGTATAATCAATCTAATCCTGTCAACGAAATCTGTAGCGAATCCCATGTCACGGGTCGAACCGGCTCTAATACCATATGTAACGTCCTCCTCGTTACGAAAACAACTCTGACGATAGGTGAATTTTTTTTTTTTTAAAAGTGTGTGTGCATGTGTGGAAAGGAAACAGACACCCTTGACTCTATGTCACCACATGGCAACCAACAAGACACAACCACAATGATCACCACCATAAGACAAGATGCTCAACAAGTAGCAGCAAGCAATGAACGTCCACTAACATAAGGTGCACAATATAACATTTAACGACACACTGGGGTAGGCACAATACGATCACAGAGGGAAGAATCTATGGTAGTAGATCTCACTCTTTCTACACAGGAAAGCAGGGCATTTAATCTTAGTTCTCTGCTCCGGAGAGAGAGAAGGTCAGATAGGCTCCTAGCCAACTGCTCAGGCAGAAACTAGTAATCTTCGTCAGGCGTGTCGCAAGAGTGGAAACCCTGCCTTTAAAGTGCCTGAGACTCTTGATATGGAACTGGATTCTTACACAGGAAATACATACAGACATATATATCGGGCTACCAGGAGGTGTCTACATCCCACCCAACACAAGCAGACAAGCAAGGATCACAACCAAGTAAAATAATGGTAAAAACACCACAACCGCAACGAAAGGAGAAAGTCTAGAAGGACTCTGACAATAACCACCCAATGGTCAGGACTCAGCCTTACCTGGGACTCAATGGAAACAAGTACATATCAACACTTCATTTAGTTATGTTAGTCAATGAGTTACCATCCCATACCTTATTGATGTATACTCCAAGGTTTCCATCACCCTAATTACTCAGTCAGGATAAGTTAGTGTACTTAATTCCAGGACCTTACACTATATATGCTAATCTATGACAGGTAACCTTTACAATATCACTATCATGAAAATCTAAACGTGCTACGCTCACATCCCACTAACCTTTCTAGGATAACAAGTCACCTTACATCTTTAGGTGTTAACCCAATAGGCGAAATTATAGTATCATTGCCATAAAGTAGTATCACCATTTCATTAAGTTATAACGACTTTGAAAAAACATTCACAACCAATAATCGCATTGAAACATGACATCCTATAATTATTAACATAAACAATAGACGTTCCATTACCTTATCACCACCATTAAACGAAATAACATTATCCTTATCTTTACCATACGCGTTTAACATTAAAACCAAATATTAAAACCCAATTGTTATTCCACAATATTATTGCACAATATTAAACCATAATGTTTAACCACAATATTAACCTACTTGTTATTAAACCACTTAATACTAATCATCATACTAATACACTTAGTATTAAACCATAGTATTAACCCCCATATTAGATCCAAATCTTACAATGATAATAATAAAACCAATATTATAACTATCATAGAACCATATATTAAACTGCAATAATAAATACCAGAGTAATTAGAACATCATATTTCCCACCAGAATTAACCATAAGAATTCCATATTAAAAAGAAGACAGCCTTATTAAACCGACTTTTAGAAGTAGCATATTAAACCATAAAATTTAATGGCAATATATATTGAACTGCAATAAAGTGCAATAAATTAAACTAAGTTGCAATAAATTGCATTAAATTGCAATATATTCGCACTGCAACCAATTTCAATAAATTAAATTGAAGCGGCAATAAAATAATTTAATAACGCCAGGTTGAATTTAAAAACCCAAGGTTTAATACCCTACACAACCGGGAAGTCACCTTTCAATTCTGTATTAACTTCCTTGTGGTAACTTTTCTGCCCCCTTTTTTTTGCTTTCTCGTTTCACCCTTCTTTGAAGCTCGCGGACAAGTCCAATTGAAGTACATGCATTCTTAGTCAGCCCTACTGATGACATTTTTGGTTGTAGTGATACCATACACAAGGTAGGTGCAGACACAATTAAATGAAGGGGTCGAAGGTCGATGTAGCGTCAAGGTAAACACCATTGAGGATGATCAGTAGGGCGGTGGTCTGCCGACAACGCTGGATCACAACCCCAAGAAGGCTGTTGCCACGTCTCAGATGGTTTAATTGGCACACAGGGATTCCGGCTAGAAGATTCGGGTGATTTTACTCACTCAAGCTCTTTAATAAAACACTCAAGGGGAGGATTCAACACGCAACAGCACGCCGAGCTCAGAGAGTAAGGATCAGGAATTTTTCTGTAGCGAAAACACCGAGATAATGCACCACACCGAAAGTTAATCCCAGGGTTAGTTGGTAAGCAAATTTGGATTTATTATTCTCATCCGACATCTCAAAAACACGACACACGAGTCAATAACTACAAGTAGCACATGTTAGCTCTCAACCAAGCGCTAAGCTCACGAGACCATGCTGTCAAAAAGGGTGACTGGTGTGTGCAATTGGAAATCGCACCTCATAGTGGCAGCCCTGAGTTCAAACCCGACCACTCAGTCCAGGTGTTCAGGTTCGGTCGCAACAGTCCAGAAAAAAAATTCAGATATTAAAATAAAAACAACAATTTCCCAGTCTCGACTTAAACCAGACGCAAGACCATAAAAAAAAATTCAGATAATAAAATAAAAACAACAATTTCCCAGTCTCGACTTAAACCAGACGCAAGACCATGCAGCTTCAGCGTCCCAGGTATAAACAGATGCATGGCCCAACGAAGAACCCCACCGAGGATAACTACAGGAAGGAAAAACGCGTCCAGATCATTACATGAAGGAAAGACGTGTCCAGAATGAGGAACGACACCAGTCCAATTTCTTTTAACCGCAATCACTAAATAAAAGGGAAGAACAAAAATAAAATCACCGCCATAGGTCGGGATTCTGGGCTCAGCCTCGCTCAAACATCCAAGCACCCAAAATCCAGACAACCACCCCACACAAGGCTCCAAGGGAGATTTAATGAGGTCCTGGGCGAAGGAGTTCGCAGTGGATCCTTGATGCGGAAAATAAAAAGGGAAAAATTTAAAAACAAATACAAACCTACAGGGCGCCAAGGATGCAACAGTAGATAAGGTCCAAAAATTAAACCATAAGGGACCAGTGGATCACCCATTGATATAACAGGTTGAACTATTACAACACTACTAATTAAGGAGAAGCATGCAGTCGGAACATGAATGGATGAGGATTTTCACTCTACCGGAAATGGGTCTCCAATAATCTGAGCGAAGGGCAGCTACTGAGGGAAAGGAGGCCATAAAATATTGAAGGATGTAGTCTCCTAGGGCGTTTTTTTTTTATCCATACAACAGCAAAAAAAAACCATGGCGAGAAACAAAAATTTTATACCATTAGATTTCATTCATCTTACAATCAACTAAACAAAATTACGAAGTTTATATGGGTGTACCTTAAGCCAAAACGAAGATTCTGCTGGTACTGCCCTAGGATAGTGATCTGCTCCACTTGCCTGCACCGGTACCTCCCAACCAAACGCTAGGGGTACTCTGCTTCCCCCTTAGCCCCCCGAGCCACAAAGGGGCCACACACAATCTAGACAGTAACCTAGCTTCCCATCTCACCTCCAAGGCTGAGATACCACTCTATCATAGTTGAGAAAGTCCCCAAATCCCCCCCAAGCAATCCGTCCAGTTGCAATTTTGACAGCATAACAATCCTCATAGAAGATCCCCCCTTTCTTTTTCCCCCTCTCCTTTCTTTTATCCTCTTTTTGACCTAATCCCATTAGGTTTTCATCAAAAACCCTAAATCATATTTCTTTTANTATTTCTTTTAAACTCCCTTTAGTTAACTAATTAATTTCTTCTTTTCAAATTTACAACCACCTAAATGAATTAATTTCTTAAATCTCTTTATTTTACCCTACACACTTTATGAAGACTCACATTAACTTAAGTGGGTTTTTTTTTGTTCAATTTTATTATTAGCACCTGTATTGTTAATGCTTAGCTAGTAGGAAATGAAATTCTAATGTTATTTGAATTGCAGAGCTATTGGGAACTAGAATATGATGGCATTGTCATTGGGAGATGGTTAATTTTTGATTATTATGATAGGGCGAAGTAGTAGTACCTTCACTAAAAAGACCAATTATCAAGCTTATTACTGGGAAAGAGGAAAAGCCTTATGTATGCAATTAAGGAAGGAATTACTTTATGAATTCAATTAACAGAGGCATTGTTTTATGTATTTAATTAAGGAAAGAAACTCCTTGGATTAGATGGAGGTTGCCAATCATAGGGGTAATGAATATTTAATGTATAGTCGTGAATTATGTTTTTTTTTTTTGACATAGGGCTCAAATTTTGAACTGGCGACACCAGGTTAGGGGCATTGTTTACGGATTTATTCAGGTGTTGATGTCTTAGGGTTATTTAGGCTGACTCCTTCATCCAACATGATTGCGACGTGCCCTTCAGGATGCACCACGTTCTCCAAGGGTGCCACTCGCCTCTTGAATTTCTTTTGTGCGACGTGCCCTTCAGGATGCACCTCGTGCTCCAAGGGTGCCACTCGCCAACTGAGTTTCTTTTGTGCGACGTGCCCTTTAGGATCCACTACATGCTCCAAGGGTGCCACTCGCCAACTGGATTGATTGGTAGACATCTATAACCCCTGGAGTCAACACTCCGCCAGGTGAACCTATGGGAGACTAAGGGTTCTAAGGAATAAGGCCCCCACCTTATTGTGCGCCCCTTAGAATCGTTGTGAGTAACTGTCGTAGTCTTCCCTCACGGCATCGTGGATCCTCTCGAACTAGGTAGTCATTAACCTACAGTTCGAGCCACGGTGGGAGTGCTAGTAGGCGGTGGCAGGGCTACTGTCCACCCCTCTCCCTCAACCTCTCTACAAATCGTGTGTGGCCCCTTTAATCCATATGTGAGTCTGGTCGGCAAGCTATCGTCATCCTGCATCATCAATAATCATGTCAGAAATGTCAACATCAAATCATCAAACCCATGAAATATCACAGTAATTAAATCAACCCAAATAGCACACTCCCTGACTCAATCCGGAGTCCAAGGGGGTTCCACCGATGCCTCTGCATCATCAAGGTCCAAAAACCCTGCACACTCAATAAAACTGAGTCAATAGCACCTGTCTACATCAAATAGTAACACATCATGTCGTATGTCAATCGCATCATAATTAAGTATAAAAGGTCTAACATCAAAAAGGTCCAGATCACTTGTGAGCAAGTGTCCTCAAATAATAAGTTTCTCAGTGTGCCGGAGCGGGATGTTACAGAAGAATTTGAAGTTGAAGAAGAAGTGGGAGAATAAGCTACAAAAGAACGGTTACTAAGAGTTGTTGTCAAGCTGGGTGCCATAGAAAAAATGGAAGTCCTAATGTATGAAGGTAATTTGGATGTGGAATAACTCCTTGATTAGATAAGTGCTTGGGATAATTAATTTTACTGTGAGGATACTGATGATGAGAATAAGGTAAAGCATGTTGTGACCAGACTAAAAGGAGATGCAACGTTATGGTGGGATGAATTGCAAGCTGATAGAAGATGCAAAGGTAAGTCAAAAATTAAAATTTGGGATAGAATGATAGCAAAGTTGAAAGATAAATTCATACCCAAGGATTATCAGATAATTTTTTTTAGGAAATTACAGAACCTAAGAGAGAATGGTTTGTAAGTGAAATATTATACTCAAGATTTCAATAAGTTGAACATAAGAGTGGGACATTGGGAGAATGATGAAGATAAAGTTTCCAGGTACATAAATGGCACGAGATGTGAAATTCAATATGATATCAACATCATGAAAATGAGAACCATGGAGGATCCTTATCAGGTGGCACTGAAATAAGAAGAAAATTTTTCCAAAAAAAAAAGTCAACGAAACAAAGGAAAGATTCAAAACAAAGCTATAGGAGTTGTCTGAGATAAATTCCAAAAACCCTAATATGAAGTTGGAAAGTAGCACAAGAAAAAAGAGAGGATATTATGGTTGAATAAATTACTTTCTCAGAGGAAGAGAAAGAGGAATAGGGGGAGAATTAAAATTTTATGCATGTGGAAAAACATGGCATATGTCATGGGATTGTCCCGAGAAAAAGAAGACTGCAGAAGGTGGAGAAGCTCACATTTCTGAAGCATAGAAGAGGAATGTAGAAGCATAAGTAGTTGAAGAACTAAGATCACTCATGATGAGGAAGTTTACCATAAAACCAGGGAAAGAAGTGAGAGAATGATTCCAAAGGAACAATCTATTTAAGACTGCTTGCAAGACTAGAGACATGGTATGCAAAGTGATAAGAGATAGTGGGAGCACTGATAATTTGGTATGCAAAAAAATGGTGGAAAATATGAAGATGGAGACAAATGTACATCTGAATCCATACACAGTATCATGGTTTCATAAAAGACATGAATTCATGGTAATTTGACAATCTAAAGTTGAATTTAAAATAGGAGGTTTTAGAGATGAAGTTTTATGTGATGTCATACCTATGCATGTTTGTCATGTTCTGTTGGGAATACCATGGAAATATGACATAAATGTCATACATGATGGGAGGAAGAACAATTATACCCTTGAGAAGAATGGGTGTAAACATATGTTGTTGCCAATAGAAGATAAAGGAGTCAAGGAAGAATCTAGTCCTAGTATACTTCTCATGAGTGGGAAAGAAATCGTGAACAAAGTCAAGAAGGAACATGAAATGTAGTTTGTTGTAGTAAGAAAACCAAGAGTCATCCTTACGAACACTTCATTGGATGATTTACCTATGGAAATTTAGGATTTGTTTCATGAGTTCACTGATATTGTGGTGGATGAGTTTCCTCACTCTTTACCACCCATCAGGAGTATCAGTCATCATATTGACCTTATTCTAGGAGCAAGTTTTCCAGATAAAGTAGTGTACATATTGACGCCTCAAGAGAATTAAGAGGTCAAGAATCAAGTCCAAGAGTTGTTGGATACATGTTTAGTCAGAGAAAGTTTGAGTTCATGTGCAATAACATCTGTCTTGAGTCCAAAGAAAGATGGAGGTTGGAGAATGTGCATAGAATCAAGTGACATCAACAAGATAACCATCAAGTATATATCTCCTTTACCCAGAATGAATGATCTCATGGATTTCTTGAGTGGATATTTTTTTTTTCCAAGATAGACTTGAAAAGTGGCTATCATCAGATAAGGATGAGAGAAGGAGATGAATGGAAGACAACATTCAAAATGAATGAAGGATTGTATGAGTGTCTTGTTATGCCATTCGACTTAACAAATTCCCCGAGTAAATTTATGAGGTTGATGGATGAAGTACTTAAATATTTCATTGGTAAGTTTGTAATTGTGTATTTGGATGATATTCTAGTTTTTAGTAGGACTGAAGAGGATCATTTGAGGCACTTAAAGATGGTGTTGAGGAGGTTCTAGTAGGACAAGTTGTTGATAAATATAAAAACATGTTCTTTCATGAAGACATAACTTATATATTTGGGATTTGTAATCTATTCAAATGAGTTGAATATGGATCCAAAGAAGGTGGGGAAAATTAGGTATTGTCCTTCTCCAAGAAGTGTATTCTAGGTAAGAATTTTTCATGGGTTAGCAATTTTTTATAGGAAGTTAATTAGGAATTTAAGTAGTATTTGCGCACCTATACTAGAGACCATAAAGAAACAGAATAAGTCTTTTAATTGGACATAGAAAGTTGAAAAATGATTTAGATTATTAAAAGAGAAGATAACAAAACAACTGATTTTGGTTCTACCTAATTTTAAGAAGACATTTCAAGTTAAATGTGATGCTAGTGGAGTAGTAGTTGGAGTAATATTAAGTCAAGACAAAAAAATGGTTTCGTATTTCAGTGAGAAGATGAATGATGTCAAGAAGAAGTATTTCATGTATGATAAGGAATTTTAAGTTGTGATTCAACCTTTGGAAAAATGGAGGTATTAAATTATCCCAAAGGAGTTTGTCTTGTACGGTGAAAATCAGGCATTACAATTTATAACTAGACAAGAGAAGTTGAACCAAAGACATGCTAAATTGGTAGAATTCATGAAAAATTATACTCTTTTTATTAAGAACACTAGTGGAAGTGATAACAAAGTTACAAATGCTTTGAGGAGGAGATGTTTGATTTTGTATTGATTTCAAGTGGATACCTTAGGGTTTGAACACCTTCAGGAGATGTATCAAGAAGATACATATTTCAAGGAGGTTTATGAAGCATGTGAGAACCCTTTGCTGAGGGACAAAAGTTAGTGGATGAAATATCTGATCAAGGATAGACTATTTTTCAAGGGGAGTCAATTATGTATCCCGAAATGATAAATGAGAGACAATATGTTGAAGGAAAAGAACAATGGAGATTTGGATGGACACTTTGTCCATAATAAAACTTATGCACAACTAATTTCTTTGTACTATTGGCCAGGTATGATATTTGATGTGAAGAAATTCATGGACAAATTTAGAATTTTCCCATATGCAAAAGGAAAGAAAAAAAACACTTGAATGTATTATCCATTTACTATTATAGATAGACCATGGGATCCTATAGGTATGGACGTTGTTTTGGGATGGCCAAGAACCTAGAGGGGAAGTGATTCCATATTTTTATTGGTTGACATATTTTCAAAGATGGTACATTTCATACCATGTCACAAAACTAGTGATGTTGCTCATATAAAAAGTATGTTTTTCAAACAACTCGTGAGATTACATGGCTTTCCAAAAAGTATAGTCTCTAACAGAGATACCAAATTTGTGGGGAACTTTTGGAGGACCTTGTGGAATAAGACGGGGACAAAATTTTTATTTAGTTCAACATATCAAACTTATATAGACGAAAAATATGAGGTGGTGAATCGAAGTTTAGGAAATTTGTTGAGGAGTTTAGTCACTGACCATAATAGCCAGTGGGATCAAATTTTTCCCAATGGGAGTTTTCTTATAATGATTCATTGAATATGAGTAGTTGGTTGGAAGGCTTCAGAAGCCCCTATGTGTATAAATATATGTCATGCATGCCCAAAGGAGGCTATTGAGGTTATTATCATTTATGTTGAATTACTGTTAAGGTTGTTGAAGTTATTTTGTGGTGGAAGTTGAGAACTGTATGAATCCATGTACATACTTTGTTGAATGAATATAAAGAGAGAGGTTTGATTCATAATGAATGGTGTTTATTATTTCTGAGTTCATTGAGTGAATGTCATGTTCTTTGTTTGATCTATTTTATGTACTTGAGTATGCATTTTATGGTTAGATGTGTGAACTCTTAATGTTCAATAAATTTCAATTGTGTCTCCTTTGAAAAATTTGGTGCAAGGAGTGAACAGTGCCCACAAGGTGTGAAAAGGCAGAGTCGAGTCTGAATTAGAAACTCAGAAGAGACAACATGAAAATTTGCAGGAGGATGTGTAAGGACTGCACATATTTCTTAGTGGAGTATAGATCTTGAATATGACCCATGCAAGGTGTGAACTGGGCCAACACTTAGCCAAATGTCAAGGACGTCAAATATAGTGAACAGAAGGAGTGTTTTGAAGGTTCTAAAAATTCCTTCAGAGTCTCAAGGTGATTGAGGGAAAAAAGTGTGCAGGAGGGATTTCAAATGTTTTTCCAGGTATGAAGTTTTAAAGTTTCAGAGGAACGTAAAAGAGAGTGTCAGAGGTTCAAATCACCTCACATGGTCAAAGTTCAGGAATATTAGTGACCAAAATCCTTAAGGAGGAATAGATTTTCTCATTTTAATGTTTAACGGACGATATCCAGCTGGGCAGGGTTGGGATCCCTTGTGACCATCACATCTGAAGAAGTAACATGGGGTTTATGCCTAGAAGCCCTTTGGAATTCGTAACTTCAGTGAATTTCGTGTGAGACATGAAAAGGAGTTGGAACTCTTGAAGTTATGAAGCCCAAAATCAATCCAAAGTGTTGATCAAAAAGGATACATGGAATCAGATCATGTGGTCTGGAGACTTAGCACTCCGAAGAAATTGGGAAGTGAATTTCTTTGGTTTAAAAACTCCTCAAGTCTTGAATAGTGGAGTCAATATTGATCATCTATCAGAGAGGGATATGTGGAGGGTTGATCGGACCTCTGTTAGTTCAAAATTTGGGGGAAGTGAATGTTTGTAATGTGAAGACACCCAGATCATTAAAGCACAAATAAGATCTGAATTGTCCATCTTCCACGATGTGGGAATCGTTGATTTGAGGCCTTCGTGAGCTCATTGATTCGACAATATGGGGTATTTGAGATGTGGTTCTTTGAGAATGATCTATATTTTATGTGCAAAATGAAATGAATACAAATTATTAAAAGATGTTTAACATAGAATAGCAAAGATACATTAAAATTGGTTTTCTATTCAATAAGGAAATAAGTTGAAACTGTAAAATGTAGCGGAAAACAAGATTGTTGGAATGGTGGCAGATTATATCTGAGAAAATATGTGATGATTGTGATCATTTGCAAGAATACGATTACAATGAGTCTCTGAAGGACTTTTTACAATAAACAAGAATGTCAAAAACCCTAGACATCCAAAAACCTAACCCTAGGAGATGAAGTGCCAAAAGTCATGTGGGCCCCATTTGGGTAAGTTAGTACATCAACTTCCCTGGGTCGTAACATTTTCATACAATGTCCATTTTAGATGCACACGAGCCCTAAAAATGTTGTTTAGGGCCTCAAAATGGCCCCGCAAGTCAGGGACCCAAAAACTAGGAAAAAAACTGCCAAACTCGAAAACTTCCAAAATGAACCAGTTGGAACAGGTGGGAGGCCACCGACATATATATGGATCAATCCTTCCCCCTTAGGAAGAAACGGTATCCATTTCATTGAGCTCCCTTATCATATGAAGAATTTTTTGTTGAATTTGGCCCTAGGTGAGCTACTTGCCTTGGTGCAGGATCTACCTTTCTTTGACAACTCGATAAAGTTGGATACTTTGATGTCAGGTTCCCTTGATTTGTGTGTCCAAAATATGATCAATGGATGCATGTTGCATGCATTCAGGGTTGAGATCTATTGGTGTCAACTTCTCTGTTATATCTGAGGTGTCCAATAATGGTGGGAAATATGGCTGAAGGAGAGCCACATTGAAAATTGGTTGTAGGCCAAGGAAAGGGGGAATGCTGGATGAAAAATCATTGTCACTCTCATCCTTGGTGATGGTGTATGGCCCATACCTGAGTGAAATAAGCTTCTGATGGGGCCCCGTAAGGCATTCTTTCTGCAAGTGAAACCAAACTTTGTCACCCACCTGGAACTTATGTGGCACCTGGTGTTAATCATGGCGTTGCTTGTACTTGGAATTTGACTTCTGTAAAATATACTGAACCTATTGGTGGATATGATGGATCTTCTCAATGAACTGGGTGGATTTGTTATCTTCTGGTGGAGCAGGGGATGATTCGGTTGAGGTGGTCGCCAGGGGTAGTGAAACATCCATGGGGCCCAATGGTTGGAATCTCAACTCCACTTGAAAGGGGTTGTAATCTAGTTGAGATATGCAGTTCTCACTTGTATCTATGATGGACATAGTGAAGACTCTCATCCCATGTGTGGGGGTTCTTGGAATTGTACATGCGTCAGATATGTAGGATCATCCGATTGAGGACCTCAGTTTGGCCATCTATCTCAGGGTGGAAGGCGATGGATTTGGTGAGCTTGGTATCCAACAATGACTAGAGGATCCACCAGAATGTGTTGAGGAATCAACTGTCCTGATATGAGATAATGTTTTTTGGATCCCAAAGTGTACCCAGACACATTCAAATAAGATCTTGGAAGTGGCCTATGCAGTGATGTTGTTCTTGTAGGCGACCATAATCACCATCTTAGAAAAGCAATCAATAAACAAAAAAACACAGTCATTGCCCCTCTTGGTGGATGGGAATACCAAAATGTAGTCGATTAAGATGGATTCCCATGGCTTTTCAGGAGTAGGAAGATGGGTGTACAGGTCCTATTTCTTAGTGGTTGGTTTGGAAAGAGCGTAGGCGGTGCAGGACCTAATATACTTGTTGACATACTATCGAAGTTTTGTCTAGTATAAATGTTTTTGCACCACTTGCACTATCTTTTCGATGGGAAAGTGTCATGCCACTTGACTGTAGTGAGCTTCCCAAATCATCTTCTCACACTCACTTGATTGAATGAAAAGATGAACCAGATGATACAACATCCTATATTGAAGATATAAATTCGTGACCATTGAGTTTTCTCCCAACATTTGGTAGGTGGAAGAGAATTCAACGTCTGTCTCATAGAGGTGGGGCCATCATGAGGTCTCATGGCCACAAGAGTCTAACACCATGGTGAGCTTCATGATTGGAGGTCGGCTGAGGAAATCAACAACTTAGTTGGTACTTCTTGTTTTATACTTGATGTTGAGGTGGAACTGTTGTAAGTATGTGGACCACTTTTGATGGAGGTCAGTCTGCAATTTTTCTTGGGTTTGCATGAACTATAGTGGCTTGTGTTCAATGTGTATGACTCTCTTCTTCCCTAGAATGTAATGTATCCACTAGTTGCAGACTTCCACAATGGATTACATTTCTTTGTCGGAAGTAGGGTACTTAGAGACAACATTTGATCATGTCTCAATATTATTCACCATGGGGTGGCCGTGTTGAGTGAGAATGACGCCCATAACATAGTCTGAAGCATTTGTCTCAATCTCAAAGGGATGATGCAATTTTGTTAATGAAAGTAATGGGGATGAGCACAAACACTGCTTCAAGTCATCAAAGGCTTGTTGTTGGGACAGGCCCCACACAAATGTTTCCTTGCCACCACCCATGGTTACTTTGTTAAGGGCCCATGTGATAGAAATTGGTAAGGCCCAAGAATCTCCCAAGCTCAATGAATGTGGTTGGGGCTGGCCAATCACTGATGACCTAGATATTGGATGGATCTAGATGCACACCATGTTGATCAATGATGCATTATAAGTAATGGACCTTGTCCATGCCGAAGGATCATTTCTCCAAGTTTTCATATAGTTTGTACTACCGCAGGGTGTGAAAAACCTGTTGAATATGATGCAAGTGTTCCGCACAAGTCTTGTTGTAGATGAGGATGTCATCTAGATACACCACTACAAAATTACTATTCAAAGGTCACATGATATCATCGATCATCCTCATAAAATTTATTGGAGCATTTGTCAAACCAAAGGGCATGACCAACCCTTCAAAAGGACCTTCTTTTGACTTGAAGGTGGTCTTCCATACATATGTTTGTTCTATTGGGACCTAGTGGTAGCCATACTTTAGATAAATCTTACTGAAGTATTTGGCCTCCATGAAATGATCAAGAAGGTCGTCGATTCAGGAAATCAGATACCAATTTTGGACTGTGATTTTATTTAGGGCCCGATAATCAATGTAGAGTCCCCAGGTCCCATCTTTCTTTTGCACTAGTATGATTGGGATCCGAAAAGGAGATAAGATGGGATAGATCTTCCCCTTGTGGAGAATTTCTTGGATCTTCCTCTTGATATCCTTTATTTCTAGTAGAGAGCAGTGGTAGACTGACCCATTGGGTAGCAGTGTGCCTAGGGTCAGATCGATGGAATGTTTGACCTGGAAGTGGAGAGGTACCCCGGTAGCAGAGGAGAAGATATCTGAGTATTATTCCACTACCTTATCTAATTTCTTCTGTTGTGTGGAGAGATCGGTCACTGAGGCCCTAGATGTGGCTACAATCTTTTTCTTAATCTAAGAGTGCATCACGAAGAAGAAAAATTTCCCGGTCTGAGAGATGAACTTCCAGCATTTCTTGGAAGATATCAAGAAAATATCACTAGGAGGGACTGCCTCGGGTATCCTATACAATTTCCTACTCAAAGTAATAATAACACTACAAGGACCAAACTCATATACAACATGAATTTTTCATAAATAAGGTTGGCCCAAAATAACATTACAAACTTTGAGAGGAGCAACAAGACACAATACCTCATCTTTGAAGGGCTTGATGTCATACGTCAATTGACATTTTTGGCTGATGTGGAGATCGCTCCCTTGGTGGATTCATCGAATGGTGTAGGGTTGCAGGTGTGGCATTGTCGATAGGTCCAGCTGCTTGATGACCTCTGGATGATATGAGGTTCTTCTGGCTACGGATATCAGCGATGAAGTGCAATGGGGTGCCTTTTACCCACATCTATGAATGGAAAGGGCACTCGCCTTCTTCTAGCTCTATTGGTTCACCAGGCTGGAGCTTGGTGGTAGAAATGGTGACACTGGGTTCCATGTCAATGATCTGTATTCCCCTTTCTAGTTCCGAATCAGAGTTAGAACCCGCATCTGATTCATAAGCCTTCACTTCAGCCACTAGAGACTGCTTTGAGCAGAAATCAATAGTGTAATGCCAAGGGCTCTTATGGAAGTCACACCACTTCTCAGTATCCTTCTTTGTTTTTCCAGTGTCCTTCTTTACTTGTGGCTTAGAATGGTTTTCCTGATACTATCCATCTTTTCTCTGTCCTTTTTTTTGTAGGTTGAGGCCACCCTTTCCTAGTTTTTGCTGTGAGGGGTTTCGAGGCCCAAATTGTCGCATCTTTTGTTTAAGATTTAGCTCGATTTTGATAGCATATTGATAGGCCACATCCAAGGACGCACTGTCCAAAAATTACATTTCAATTGGGATGTATCTATGTAGAGCACCATGATAATTGAGCACCATATGTTGCTTTGAATCTTTGATACCCAACTTGGTGCATAGGTTATAGAAGATATTTGTGAAATCTGGCACTGCTTGGTCTCTTTCTTGTCGTAGTGTGGTCCATTTGGTATACAAGTCGTCATAACTTTAGACACAGTAGTATTGTTCATTAATAACATCCCTCAAGGATTCCCAAGTGGCCACGACTATAAATAATGAGGGTTCCTCTATTTCCTTTTTCTCACAGAAATTTTCCGACCAATATTTGACATGGGGAACAACTTTGAGGAGTGCAATAGTAATTTTTTCTCTATTTGAAAAGCTATGGATAGAAAAATACCCTTCTAGTGGATTCAAACACTTGTCTACAACATCTGCATCTATTTGATCTTAAAATATAGGAATATCTAAGTTTATTTGTACCTTGAAGGGGGTGATGCCTCCGCTCAAGGAAGATGTGTCGCCTATTGGTAGTCACCAAAGGATTTGTGAAAAACCATCCATCATCTCATTCCTATGTTGCATGAGGGATTCCTCAAGAAAAATTTTGAAAGGATATCTTTTCTCATCGTCTTTATTTTATCCTACCATGAGAGTTCGTTTGGGTGTGCGAGATATTTTGTCCTCAAGAGAAACAAGCTCGAGACTCGATTCTTTGTACCTTGGCCTCATTGGGGACATGCATTAAGACGACAAGGAGAAGACTGCTCTGATACCACTAATCCATATTTTATGAGAAGAAGGAAACAAATACAGATTATTAAAATATTTTTAACATAGAATAATAGAGATACATTAAAACTGGTTTTCTATTCAACAAGGAAATAATTTGAAACTATAAAATGTAGCAGAAAACAAGCTTGTTGGAATGGTGGCGGTTTATCTCCGAGAAGAGATTTGATGGCTGAGCTCATTCGCAAGAAGATGATTACAATGAGGCTATGAAGGCATTTTTACAATAAACAAGAATGTGAAAAAACCTAGACATCCAAAAACCTAACCCTAGGAGATGAAGCGCCAAAAGTCATGTGGGCATCGTTTGGGTAAGTTAGTACATCAACTTCCTAGGGTCGTAACTTGTGCATACAATCTCTGTTTTAGGCGCACGATAGCCCGTTGGAAATTTCTATCCGAGGACTACACATTTTGTTGCTATGGCAATCCCTAAGATATAACAAAGGACTACACATTTTTGTTCATTTCCAACTATGGAGAGCCCTAAAAACGTTGTTTAGGGCCTCAAAATGGCCTCGCAAGTCAGGGACCCAAAAACTAGGAAAACAACTGCCAAACTCAAAAACTACCAAAATGAACTAGTTGGAATAGGTGGGGGGGGGGGGCGAACATCCATATGGATTAGAGAAGCCTTGAAGTCGATATTTTCAGAGTTGACAAGAGTCTTCGATCTAGAGCAAGCCTCAGAACTATCTGATCTATTGATTTGGGGTTCAACTCTAAAGGGGTAGAGTGTGTTGGAGCAGGAAGAATATGAGAATCCAAAATAATCCAAGTCCATTTCAAACGTAGATCACAATGGACGTTGTGAGCTAGTAATCGTCATTGTTGTCAAGTGATCCATAAATTTTTCATTCAGGAGGAACATCGTGTAATTTTGATGAATCTTCTAAAGTTCAGGAGCTTTGAAGACCCAATGTTTTTGAAAAAATAAGGTTTATCCCATGGTTTCATCCCAAAGTCACGTTGTTGACCTTCACTAGCTGATTTTAGGTATAGGGGAAGAATAAAGGACCTGTGAAGTAGAGTTTTTAGGGATCAACATGGGTCGGAGAGATAATTCATCTTTTGAATTCAAATGATCCTAGATCAAGAGGTCAAGATGGAACCAGGAAGTGGGTATGGGTTTTCATCAAGGGTTATTTTGTATTAAGTTTTGTTGATTTTGGTTGACCATAACCCACGTTCTTTAATAGTTGTGTTAAATTGTAACATTCATTTTCTCTTATTTTATAATATGGATATGTTTGATTGTCATGTTCCTCAATGGTTATTTGACATTCATACATTAATCTTGGTTGAATTTTGTCATCTTCCTACATTTAAGAATGGTTATGTTACATTGATATGTAAATAAAATATGATGTCACATTGTGACAAACATACGATATTTTGTGACATTACGACATTCATCAAGGGTTTTCTTGGATTCTGATTTTCCATTTTGGTTATTTTGGATTGCAACATTCATCTTGCCAAGTAAATGGCTATGTTAGATTGTGACATTCATGAAATGTCATCTGATATTAAAATGTTCATTAAGGGTTTTGTTGCATTGTGACGTTTATGAAATGTGATGTGACATTGTTAGATTTATAAAGAGTTTTGTGAAATTACAACATTCAAGAATGATTATTTTGGATCGTGACATTTCTAAATGGTTATTTCATATTATGACATCCATATTTCCATGTTAATGGTTATTTCATATTGTGATGTTTATCAAATTTCATGTCACATTTTCATGTTCATTAAGTGTTTTGTTTCATTGTGATGTTCATCAATTAGTAAGTTAGTAGCCATAATGCTCATATCTCATTATCGACCCGAATGATTCATTATAGTTCATGATGAGTCAGAATCACTGGGAACATTTGTTATGAAACATTTTGAAGAGTTCACAAAGAACAAGATAGTGTGTTGTGATAGAAGAGAGTAGGTTCGATCAATAAAGAATGTAAAGCCATTAATGTATGAAACTATTCAACAAACTTCCACTTGATGGGAAACATTATTTCAGGTTCATTAATGGCTATGCAATATTGCAATGTTTATCAAATCTCATGTCATATTGGAATGTTTGTTAATAGTTTTGTTGTATTGCGATGTTCATCAAATGTGATGTCACATTGTCGCACTCATTAAGGGTTTTTCATGTTGCAACATTCATGAAGGGTTGTGTGAGTTTATGACATTCTTCATTGGTGATGTTAGATTATGATATTCATTTTGGATTACTTTATGTTAAATTGCTACATTTATTAATATTTGTGTTGCATTGTAACGTTCATCAAGGGTTATTTTGTATTAAGTTTTGTTGAGTTTGGTTGGCCATAACCCACATTATTTAATAATTATGTTAAAAGTGTAACATTCATTTTCTCTTATTTTATAATATGGATATGTTTCAATGTGATGTCCCTCAATGGTTATTTGATATTCATACATTAATATTGGTTGACTTTTGTAATATTCCTATATTCAAGAATGGTTATGTCACATTGTGATATACATAATATATTTTGTGAAATTGCGACATTCATCAAGGGTTTTATTGGATTGTGATTTTCTTTTATGGTTATTTTGAATTTCAACATTCATCCTACCACATTAATAACTATATCAGATTGTGACATTCATCAAATGTCATGTCATATTACAAAGTTCATTAATTTTTTTTTCATATTATGATGTTTATGAAATGTGATGTCCCATTGTTACATTTAGAAAGATTTTTGTGACATTGTGACATTCATCAAAGATTATGTTGGATTGTGACATTTGCAAATGATAATTTCAGATTATGACATCCATATTTCCACATTAATGGTTATGTCATATTGTGGTGTTTATAATATTTCATGTCACATTGTGATGTTCATTAAGTGTTTTGTTTGAATTTGATGTTCATCAATTAATAAATCGGTTTCCAAAATGCTCATATCTCTTTATAGACCTGAATGATTCATTATAGGTCATGATGAATCAAAAGAGTTGATGGAAAACATTTTGAATATTTCATAGAGAACAAGATAGTGTATTGTGACAGAAGAGAGTATGTTTTCTTGAGAAAGCATGTAAATCTATGATTCTATGCAATTACTCAACAAACTTCCATTTGATGGGAAGAACTATTTTAGCTTCATTAATGGCTATTTCATATTGCATCGTTTATCAAATGTCATGTTATATTGTGATGTTCATTAATGTTTTTTTTGCATTGTGGTGTTAATCAAATGGGATGTTGCATTGTGACATTCATTAAGGGTTTTGTCAGATTGCAACATTCATGAAGGGTTATGTTGGGTTGTGACATTCTTCAATGGTGATGTCAGATTGTGATATTCATTTTGGATTAAGTTGTTTTAAATTGATACATTTATTAATATTTATGTTGCATTGTAACATTCATGAACGACTATTTTATATTATTTTTTGTTGAGTTTTCTTGGCCATAACCCACATTCTTTAATAGTAATGATAAATTGTAATAATAACTTTCGCTTATTTTATAAGATGGATATGTTTGATTGTGATGCTCTTTAGTGACTATTTGACAATCATACATTAATATTTGTTGAGTTGTATCATCTTACTACATTGAAGAATGGTTATGTCACATTGTGACAAACATAAGGTATTTTGTGACATTACGACATTCATTGAAGGTTTTGTTGGATTCTAATTTTCCTTTATGGTTATTTTGGATTGGAACATTCATATTTCCACATTAATGGCTATGTCAGATTGCAACATTCATCAAATGTCCAATCATATTACAATGTTCATGAAGGGTTTTGTAACATTGTGTTGTTTATGAAATGCGATGTCACATTGTTACATTAATAAATCTTTTTGTGACATTGCGACATTCATTAAAGATTATGTTGGATTGTGACATTCATAAATGGTTATTTCAGATTATGACATCAACATTTCCACATTAATGGTTATGGTATATTGTGGTGTCTATCAAATTTCATGTCACATTGTGATGTTCGTTAAGTGTTTTGTTGCATTATGACGTTCATCAAATGTGATGTCACATTGTGATGTTTATTAAGTTTTTTGTCACATTGCAACATTCGTGAAGAGTTATGTTGGGTTTTGACATTGTTTAATGGTGAAGAGAAATTGTGACATTCATTTTGGCTTACTTTATGTTAAATTGTTGCATTGCTTAATATTTTTGTTGCCTTGTAATGTTCTTCAAGGTTTATGTTGCATTAGTTTTGTTGAGTTTGGTTGGCCATATCCCATATTCCTCAATTGTAGTGTCCGTAAAATACAAAATTTCATACAATTTAACATATATTTCTTTTCTCTATATGTAAATCACTCATTGACATCCTACAAGCATAAAAATTCTGCTGGAATTCAAATCTATTTACAGCATGAAAAATAACTTAACATAATAAAATTTAATTACCTCTTCCTGATGCTAATTTCTCCATTGACCTAGTTTTCTAGCCTGTTGCCTTCCTACTGCCTGATGCACTAACCAATTCTGCCCAAGCCATGTTTCCTCCCTGCTAGCTAGGAGCAGCCTATCCTTCTTCTTAGCTCCAAGATATCGTAAGGATGTCCTGGCCCTCGTGCCCAAAATCCCCAGAAAACCAGTGCCCCCTGCTTCTGGTTCACAAAAAACCCATAAAACAAACTCCCCACACCAGAAAAATAATCACCCTCGACAGATAGTCTTTCCCCCTTCCCACAATTCTTCCTCCTCCCGAAATAATCCTCCTTCACCGACCCTTTCCTCCTCATTAATTTCCTTATCCCTACATTCATTATCTTATCCTCTTATTTAATGTCCTATCCTATGATTTAATGTTTCTTATCCTTATATTTAATGTTTCTTATCCCCTCCATATACATAAATCATTTAAACAAATTAAAATTATTAACCCTCTTAAATTTATCACCCATGTCATTGAATGTGATAGGTAATTAATTAATTAATCAAAATTATAACAATTAATTAATTAATTAATATTTAATTAATATTATTATGCCAATCTTTGTTTAATTAAAACCATGTTAGGAAAATTAATTACCTAGTTAATTTTTACTTAATTATCCCTAATCATATATTCAACTAGGGTTGTTACATACACCTACCCTTCAGGAAACTTCATCCCAAAGTTAAGGTATCTTATGGTACAAAGGAAAAGAAACATGGTTCACACATTCATAACAATTAACCGACATTATCAGTAAGTAAGTCAAGAAAACTCATACATACTAGTGTATATGTACAAGAAATGCATGTGTAGCTAGTACATACAAGTCTCGCGCATGTACTAATAATAAAAAACTATCATCCTGTTAGCACTATGTAATTTGCCTAAGGCTGCTAAGGAAAACACAGAGGTAACCTTGAACCGCTTCAAGTCTTGGATCTAGCCCTCCAAGACTCAGAGAGGGATCTCTCTTTAAGATTTAGCTTTGTTTGCAATAGGAATGATGTTAGGATAGTTATAAAGCAAGGTAAATATAGGGTTTTTGATTTTGAGATGGTTAGTTTGGGACAGCAAAGAGAGCCATTGGGCAAATGGGGTCTGCGATTAAAAGTGATTCACATATCAGATCTGGACGAGACTGTTACATAGGGCAAGGCAGCAGAAACATTGGATCGATTTAAGTTTAAATGGCATGGATGAGAAGATAAATAGGTGAGGAAAAACTAGGCATAGGAGCAGTTAAGAATTCCTGCACTAAGCTTTAGAAGATAAACATCAAAATCACCACAAGCCAAGAGGCAGAGTATTGGATAATAAATTTTGCCCCTATTACTTTCCTTCTGGTGATTGGAACAGAAAACAAATTGTGAAGAAAACAGGAAACACATTAGCAAAGAAGAAGGACATCACCACTATCTCTACACAAGAATCCTGAGAACAGCATGTACATCACTGATATATCATTAAAAATAACAGAGAAATATTCTCTGGCTGAAACAAATCCATCACCCAACAGATAAAATAAAAATATCAGTTCTGTACCTCTCACACAGGTCGAGCCTCTCCTCACAGCCCAGCCGAACCCTCATTAAGTTTTTTACATCACTATATATAACAAAAAATCCCCCCAGCCTTCAGAGATTCGGGCTCATGACTCAGCACTCTAAGAATAGAAAACTGTTACAACCAAATAATGACACCTGTAGAGTCTGTCTACAGCAAAACCCAACAGTAAACTAAGTGAGAACTAACTTTGGTGACTGTTTTCTTTGACATCTGGCACATGGAGGAGGTTTAATGATTTGCTGGCGAATGGAGGTTAACAACATTACAATGAACAGAGGTGGCAACATTTGAATGCTTTGAGGTGGTTGGGTAACTGCTGTAATTTCTCAACTGCAATTTGAAAACCCTTTCTGGAAAATGGACTTGTGCTCTGCTAACAACCAAAACGTTGAACCGATTCGCCACCTGCTGTTGACATGCACCTAAAAATCTGGACAATTGGTTTCTATGAGGATCTTGATGTTGTCTTCAGTTATCGAATTACTGCCACATGCCCTTTACTGCCAGTTTCGTTTGAATGATGCTTCAAACTATGATGCTCTGCCAGCTGTGCTTAACTTCTCTGCCACCAAGTCTTTTATGATTGTTGGTTATCACTAGCATTCTTTGATTTTCAAATTTGGTTTTGATGTGAACTTCCCTCGAGCTTTGACATCCATGCTTTTGGAGTAGGAGTAAGCATCTCTTTCTTGACCTTCATTATCGCAACCATTCCAATAAGGCATAGAACTCCTGTTATCTTAGTTGTGCATAGTTCATCATTGCCTCATGTGATATATTTAGAAGAAGTCAGGATGCATGACAAGGCTCTGCAAAGAGTTCTATAATATATACAACCGGAGGAGAAACCCCTGTAAGATCTTTTGATTTGGATACCAAGAAGATCACTTCAACTACTAAGGTTTGGAAACATGTTTGGCTCAGGCTTGAGGAAGCTTGTTGGATGCCTAGATAAAACCTGCAAATGCTTATCTGAGACTGAAGGAAAATACTTGCAAAGACACATTCCCAAAAACTTCTCCAACTACTTTTATCGAGAGCAATAAATAACCACATTCTGATATCTTCTTTGCAGAGTGATATTCACATTATGCAAGAAGAAAGAGTTCGACCGATTGTGAAATGGGATTTGGCAATATTTCCCTTTTAAAATGGCCAACAAAAATATTAAATCTTCTCCATGGTTCATCAGGATGTTGGAAGCAATTTCTGTTCAATATAGATGTGAAACTCCTCCCAAATTTGAGGATCTCCAAGAATCGTATTTTCAAGTTCAACAAAAGTCCACTTTTTGCATCCTCTCCTAATCGTGTCAAAATTCCATCAACCTATGTTCTAGTGTTGGTGCAGGACCTGCCTAAAACAATTGATTTAATGACTGGAAGAAGATCTGAGAGGCTCTCAAACATGTTGATAATACTAAATATCCTTTCTGGAGACCGGTGACTTATTGCAATTTCTTCAACAAAATTTAAAATATGCATGATCGCGCCTTTTGCAGTCTCAACAAAACAGGTGTCTTGAATACAACCTAGTTGTTCAAACATATTTGAACACTTCTCGTTTGCAAGAAGAACCTAAAATGAAAATTTTTAAAGCCTTTATGCATGATGAGGGATCCACTTCTATCGGTATTCATCATGATCACCTTCTCCTTCACCATAGCTAATGGGTGCAACGTCTAGAAAATCAAAATTTATTGTCATTCGATCCACCATTAGCAGTGCAAACCAAAGAAGGAACCTCCCTTCTTCCTTTAAGGTCTTCTTCCAGAGTTATGACTGTGGCATATATTGGCAACTCAAACCATTCGCTGAGGGCATTGCTGGATATATCATCTTCTTGGACACCAACATAATGCTTCCAAGAATGCATGCTCCTTGTGTTGGACACCTCTAAACCGTTTCAACACCTGGCGTGGGGTTTCAACGATGCTGGTTCAACACCTGTCGCTGTGTTTATATATATTTTTTTATGTTCTGTGAGCGATATCCCACATCCACGTGTAATCTGAACCTCAAGTGAATATATTAGCCAACAATTACATATTGAATCGATGAAGTGAGCCCGAGCCCGAGGCTTGGTCATTGGGGTTTGGTGTTTGTGCTGCGTGCGCTTGTGTGGAGATTGGCCCTTGGCTGTTATATATTTTTCTAAAGCTCTGTTAATATTTTTATGAAACTCTGCCTAAAGGCAAAGGCCGAGGGGTCAAAATCTTTTGCCAAACCCAACTTCGACAAATAAACCCAATCTTATAATTTGACCCACAAGATTAAAAATTTTTCCATTCAAACCAATTCCCAATTTTGCTAAAAAATGTACCAAACTTGCTTTGAACTTCGTGCACAAGCATCCGTCTTCTGATTGGTCAGTGTCGTGCTTTTTCCGCCGCCTTCACCAAGCGTCATGAGAGAAAACATATGCCTAAAAAGATAAATATCATTCAGAACACTGATTCCCTATTTTATAGGGTTCTAACACATCCTTTAGTAATTTATGTATGCATCCAATCCAATCAACAAGAATAGTCTTTTACAAAAGACAACAAACCAATCAATTGTTTGAGAAATCCTTTATTTACAATTATTTGGTTCAACAATTTTATTTAGACAACTGTGGTTTAGTTATGTAATTATGAATATTCATATATACACATTTTCTTTTTAGAAGGGAAAACATTAAATTTCACCATCAAACAAATCTCCATACTTTCCCAACTATTTCTACTCATCCTTCCTCCCTAAATTACTTCCATCTCCATTCCTATCCTTCCTCTTCTAGACTATCTTGGAGCATCAACTATATTGACCTAACTCCAAATAGAACCCGTAAGCGGAAGTGTCGCTATCTCGACCAAGCTTCCCCAGCAGGCAACTGACAATCATCATCACATCTCTTGGGGAGCGTGAGATAACACCGTCCTCCCATGACTTCAGGTTTTGGAGGATACATGGTGGGAAATGCCTCCACCCCTCCTAATCATAACTAGGGTCCACACCCTACAATGGAATATACAATGGCACCGTGTTGTTGGGGGTTTTGTCATCGTTTATTTGGTTTTTGGCAGTGTCATCACCTGAAATCCTACACTGGTCCACATATCATAGCAATGCATCCAAACCAATATAATTTCACATACAATATTCATACCATAATGTTTCTTGGCTAGTGGTCATGATATCCACTTTCATCATCATTACGTTGGCTATTTTATAGCCCATAACCTGCAGATTAGTCTGTAACGCAACTCATACATTTCTATGCATTATCATCATGTAATTGCATACAATCATCATTTCTATTTGGTATCCTTGTACCAACAACTTAACATCAAAGTTTTCCAGTTAGAAATAAATCTCATAATATTCCATTATTCAATTTTGACACCTGTTCATAAGATTATCATTTACCAAAATAGATTGCATCATATCCAACATCATTCTAATAGTATTTAAACATTCATAAAAAATTTCATTCTCACAATATGTCGCATCATATACATCATCATCAATAACATTTAAACATTCGTAAAATTTACATTCACCTAGTAGATCGCATTATATACATCATCATCAATAAGATTTAAACATTCATAAAAGTTCATACATTTTAAAGTTTAAGTGTATCACTTAATAGTTTCATTGTGACTAGCAAATAAAATATATAGGCCTCAGGTAATCCTGTCTATCTAAGTCAAAAGGTGGTGTTACATACGCCCAACCTTCAAGAAACATATTCTCAAGGTGGTAAAAAAAGTGATGGATAGTCTCGTCGTAGTGTCTTGGCATCTTCCCAAGTAGCAAATCCTAGACTATTATTGTCCCACTGGACCTTAACTTGGTCTACTAGACGGTTCCTGAGCTGTCAGACTCTACGGTCCAATATGCATAATGGTTCTACTGTGAGGGTTCCCACGTCTGATACCTGCAATTCCTTCCAATTTAGTTTACGTGATTCATCAGCAACATAATGATGTAAAACACATACATGAAAAACATTGTGATTTTTATGTAAGTGGGGTAGCAGTACGAGACGATAGGCAATGGGTCCAATTTTCTCTTTGATTCGCAATGGTCCTGTAAATCAAGGTGACAACTTTGTCCCCTTCCCGAACAATATGGTATTCTTATTAGGCCAGATACGAATGAAAACCTGGTCCCCAACTTCATAACTTCGGTTGGTCATGTGTGCATCCGCATAACTTTTCTACCTATCTTGTGCTTCCTTTAGTCTCTGCCTAATCTAAATCACCTATTCCTCCATCTCTTGAATCAATTCCGGCCCAACTATTACTCGGTCTTCTAGTCTATCCCAACTCAATAGCATTTTTCATGGCCTTCCATAAAAAACTTCGTAGGGTGGCATTCTGATGGAGCTATGAAAACTGTTATTGTAGGAAAACTCTACCAAAGGTAGGTACTTCTCCCACTAGGTTTGATTATCCATGACATACATCCTGAGCATGTCTTCCATGACTTGATTTACTTTCTCAATTTTCCCATCTGTTTTAGGATGATAAGTTGTGCTTAAGTTCAACTCGGTCCCCAATGCTGACTGCAAACTTATCCAAAACCTAGAAGTGAATCAAGAATTCCTATCTGAAATGATCTTCTTAGGTATCCCGTGCAAATGGATAACCTCGTTTACAAACACACGTGCCACATTGGTGACATCGTAAGTGTCTCTAACCGGAATAAAATGAGCACTCTTGGTTAAATTATCCACTATCACAAGAATGGCATTGTGTCTATGAGATGTGAACGGCAAGCCCACAACAAAATCCATAGAGATGACTTCCCACTTGGACATAGGAACATCATGTGGTTGTAGGAGGCTTGTCGGGTGATGGTGGTTGGTTTTCACTTGTTGACATTCTAGGCACTTGGTGACGAAATGGACTACATCGCACTTCATTCCTACCCAGAAGAAGATCTTCCTTATATCTGCATACATATTATTCACACCTGGATGCACAGAATAAAGTTCTCTATGGGATTCCGTCAATATGATGCTTAGAATATCCCCATTCTTAGGGATGTACATCCTTCCTTAATATCTTAACAGTCCATTTATTTCCATACTATATCCTTCATACTTTGGATCTAACTGCCTCCCTCTCTGGAGGTTTGAAGTAAGCTTTAAATACCAAATGTCTCGTGGGAGTTGTGTCAGCACATGTTCCCTCAGATTGAACTTTAAGGGTACCAAGGAGAAGATACGTGGTCTCCTACTCAAGGCATCTGCGACCACATTTTCCTTTCCCTTGATGTACGAAATACCAAAATCATACTCACTCATAAACTCACTCCATCGCCTTTGCCTGGCATTCATATCTCTTTGAGTGAAGAGATGTTTTAAACTTTGATGGTCCATTTTGAGCTCAAAGTTTCGCCCCACAAGATAGTGCCTCCAAATTTTTAGAGCTAGCATTATAGCTGGAAACTCTAAATCATGAGTCGCGTATAGCTCTTCATGTTTCTTCAACATCCTTGACACATAAGCTATCACTCCTCCATCCTGCATTAGCACGACCCCCAACCCTTGCTTCAAGGCATCCATGCAAACTGTGAAGTCCTTTTCCATATCCGACACTCATAGAATTGGCACACTAGTTAGTAACCTCTTAAGCTCAATGAATGCACTATCACATTCCTCTGTCCATTCATACTTGACCCCCTTGCATTGCAAAGTGGTGATGGGTTTCACTATTTTTGAGAATCCTTCCACAAATCTCTGGTAATAACCTGCTAGCCCCATGAAGATTCTCACCTCATTGGCATTTTTCCGCACTGGCCACTCCATAATGGCCTTTACCTTTTCTGGGTCCACAAAGATTCCTTCGCCGAAAATGATATGAACTAAATAGTGGATATCTTTCTGGAAGAAGGAACACTTTGACAACTTCCCATACAATTTTTTCTCTCTAAGGCAGGACAACACTACTCATAAGTGTTCCTCATGTTCTCTTTCATTCTTGGAATATATGAGGATGTCATCTAGAAAGACTTGTACAAAACAGTCTAAGTACTTCCGAAATACGCCATTCATGAGGCTCATGAATACTGTTGGTGCATTGGTCAATCCGAAAGGTACGATGACAAAATTGTAATGTCCAAACTGAGTTCGAAAGGCAGTTTTTGGGATGTCGCCTTCCTTAATCCTTAACTGATGGTACCCTGATCGCAAATCAATCTGTGAGAATACCGTTGCTCCTTTCATCTGATCAAAGAGGTCATCTATTCATGGAATTGGGTACTTATTTTTCACTGTAGCAGGGTTCAAGTCCCTGTAGTATATACACAGTCGTAAGGATCCATCCTTCTTCTTTACAAAAATTACTAGTGCGCCCCAAGGTAAGACATTGGGCCTTATTATCCCTAAGTACAGTAACTCTTTCAACTGCATTTGCAATTCACAAAGTTCTAGTGCTGTCATCTGATACAGAGTCTTGGAGATTGGTTCTGCACCAGGTTTTAGCTCAATAGTAAAATCAAACTCCCTCTCAGGAGGTAATCCTGGTAACTAGTTCGGAAAAACATCCTTAAATTATCACAATACCGAGTACTGATCCAATGAGGGGCCCTTCCTTTCATTCACTAACTCCACAACATAAATTCGACACCCTTGCCTCAACCATCGCTTAACCTTCAAAGTTGATATAAAGTGTAATGAAACTTTTCTTTGTACACCCTAGATCTCTACTGGTCTTCCTTCATCGTCGACACAAAGCACCCTCTTTGCGAAACAATCTACCAAGGCTTGGTGAGATGCTAACCAATCCATTCTAATGATTAGGTCATACACCCCGAGAGCAGTGACGTATACCTTGAACCTAGTAGTACACACACCCAGGTCGTAACAACCCTAGTTGAATATATGTTTAAGGATTATTAAGTAAAAATTAATTAGGGGATTAATTGTCTTAACATGGTATTAATTAAATAAGATTGTTATAATGATACTAATTAAACATTTATTAATTACTTAATTGTTATAATTTTAATTAAATAGTTAAATTAATTAATTACCTATCACATTGAATGAGCAGGGTAATAAATTTAAAAGAGTTAATAAATTATATTGTTTAAAAAAAAAAAGACTTACGTACACAGGAAGGGATAAGACATTGAACATAAAGGGATAAGATATTAATTATAAAGGGATAAGATATTAATTATAAGGGGATAATATAATAAATAAATGGATAAGGAAGTTAATGAAAGGGGGGAGTCGGTGAAAGGGGAATATGACGCAAGAGAGTCGGGGGGTGAAAGGCATTCATTTTGGGGAAGGAAGCATTTTGGGGGGAGGAGGATTTTTGGTGAGGGAATTTGGGGTGGAGATGGATGGTGTGGGGAGTTTGGCTTTAGGGGATTTCGGTGAATCAGAAGTAGGGGGCACCGGTTTGCTGGGGGTTTTGGGCACAGGGGCTAGGATATCCATATGATATCCTGGAGCTAAGAAGTTGTCCTAGTTGGCAGGGTGGAACAAGGTTTGGGTAGTGTTGACACATTTCAGCAATGAACAACAAGACAAGCGGAGGGTTAGCATCAGACCAAGGTATTTTAAATTTCGTATTTGTTTATTCTGTTATGAATTTTATTATTCGTTGATCAATTTATATGCATATGTGTTGAATTTATAAGAAATTATCGAGTTTCATAAATCAAGTAGAAGTTACTATTTTGTAGAAGTTATTGCTTTGTTTGATTAATTATTTGATGTTAAATTAATATGGCCAATACACATGGTATCAGAGCGCCTCGTTCACAATATGGATCCTTAAGGGCCAAGTTCCCAACTCCAACTCCAGCTCCGCCTAACTTGCAAACCAAACACAGAAATTTTAACACAATTATAAAAATAAATGAAATACATAACGAAAATGTAAAAATAAATATCACAAAAAAAACAAGTATTAGAGAATTGACATCTTCACCACCACCGTCAAATGAGGGTGGGTCATTTTTCTTAAATGGCTTCCAAGTCTGATTTTTCCCAATACGATCCTTGAAATGTCCAACAGAGATTGGATGGCACAAGATGTGCATTGACACTACATCAAATGTACACAAAGTGGGGGTGGCTTTGAAAGACGTTCCAACGATAAGCAAGAGAATATAAGTAACACCAGCTCCGCATAAAAACCCCACTAAAAGTGCTTTTTAGTGAAACAAAGCACCACCAACCTGCATAGCCTTCTGAGAGATAATTCTCTCCATAGATTCTGTGAACTCGCTTGTCGATTCATCTCCCTCTCCCTCACACCCAAATTTTCTCGCTCGACTCCAATAGATTTATGTTGCAGTAACCACTCCATTTCCACACCAACTTTGCCCAAGAAAAACACAACCTGTTATAATAGGTTAACGCTCACTGCATATAATATACAGTGTTGAGAGGTAAGGGATGGAACTGATATTTGAGTAGTTGGATTTGAGGTGCAGAATGTTTGAGGCGTCCCTGGCAGCATCAATTGTAGTGAAAACAATTGTATTGACAACAAACCAGCCTTCATTGTGTCTTTCCACAATACACAATTGTGAGAAATGCGAGATGAAATTTATCTTAGTAAATATAGAGTGCCAAAGGTAGAAAAATGGAATCTAGGATAGAGAGAACCAAAAAGGAAAAACAAATGCTCTTTAACGTAGAGGTCTAATATATTTACACACAGAAGATTGGGAGACGAAGAGACTCTACTGGACTGTATAACTGGCTATCAGTTACATTATACATCAACACACACATACCTCCACACTCATGCTTCTTCTGCTGCCTTCGACACACGCTATTCTAACTTCTCTTTTTGTTGCAGTCTATAGGTTCTTTTGTTACACCGCCCTTTTGTTTTGAAATTCGCATCCTGCGATCTTCAAAGGGTTGTTATAGAATTCTTTCTCGAAGAGATATAGAAGAAGCTAAAATCTTAAAAACTAGTCAAGGACCACATATGGAATTCATAAACAAAACCGTTTTACAAAAGGAAAATAAGGCAAGATGAAAGTAGGAAAAACTATATCAGGAACCCAAGATCTGATTAATCCCTATTAGCTATCCAACAATGATCAATAAATAATGGATGGTTTATAAAGTAGCATTCCATCCTGCTAAAACCATTTATTTTTATTGAATATAAATTGGTCCAGACATAACATACTGTAAAAACAAAAAGGTGAAAACATATATAGACCTATACCTAATCTTCTTCATCCTATTATGGGCATTTTGGTTACTGTGCCGTTGCAATCAATGAATACCCGGACATGCTTCACATTGTAATCTGCTATGAAAATTGAGTTCTCAGACATTATCAAGAACTTCAAGTCTCGATATTCCGCTTCAATCTTTTTCTTAACATCTTCTCCTGAGCTGCCCACCACCTCTGGACAGGTCCCCCTCGGGGCAGTGTTCACTTCAAATATACTTTTCTGTTGTTCCTCAGTGAGATGACATTGTTTATGTTCACCTTGTCCCACCTTCAGTTCTGACTGTTCTGCCATGGCTAATGGAATTTTTTTTGGATATTGTTTGTATAAGACTCAGGATGTAAAGGGTGATAAAGTTATCTCTCCTTGAGAAGAGAATCCCACAGCCGCAGGTACAACAGGATAGGGAATCTACTAGGTCTGTGCAGGTGGGTGATATGAAGCATGGAGGATTCGAGAGCGGGACAGAGAAAAGTGGAGAGACGGCAGAGGAAGGACGCGTTTGGGGTTTGGAGAGACAGGCGTAGGATTATTTTGGAGGAAGCGGGCATGTGGGCCTCATGCAAGGACCCATGATGCCCCTTTAATGTATAATTAAACCCATATGCCCATATGCATCTCCATATAATGAAATTAATTTATTAAATTAATATGCATGCGAAGATTCAATGAAATATTAAATTATTCGTTAATGTAATAGGTTTTTTTTTATTATTGTTTTATTTTATTTTATTTTTACTTATTATTTTAATTAGTTTATATTCAAACTAAAGGAGTAAAGTTTAAATTGGATTAGTTCTTAATTTTAGAATAAAAATTATTTGTTTATTAAAGTTTAATTTAAAAAAAAAAAAAAAGGCAAATTTTTATTTAATTTTTTTTTAAATTCTTAAAGTTTAATTTAGAAAAAAGGGGTAATTAGATTTAAACTTTAATTGAGTTTAAGCCCTAAGTTAAATGATAAAATATTAGTTAATCTTGAGTAATATAGGGTTAAGTATAAATTTTAGAGGTCCAAGGGTTTTCAACCCAAGACCACCCACTGAGCGTAGCGCCTTAAGAAGAGAAATAACACCAACGCACCATACATATCACTTTTACAAATAAACTCACATATGAATAGTTTAATTATCAATAGTATCAAAGTACTAGCCTAAAGAATAATCTCTAATTATCCAAGCGCCAAGCTCACAAGACCGTACACACAACTCATCGAGCCAAGCGCCAAGTCCCTCCACTCCATTCCACCAGTCAAAGTCAACGCTAAATCTCAATGCAACATTCGACAATGCCAACATTACGGACCAAGGAAAAGCTCACGAGTCAAGCACCGGAGGATATTTAGTTGTAAGAAAAAATTTAAAAAGGACTTAGACTAGGACAGGCGGGGAGGAGGTGGCATATGCACTAGGAGAGTAAGCATATGAATTGGCGAGTATGGAACAAGGCTAGCATAGCTATATGGCAAGGGAACCAATAGTTTTTTTTTCATAGGGGTGAATAAATCAAGCTTAGATGCTTAATCCTAACCCTAACCTAGCCAATTCTCTAAAGGAGTATTGTCTGTTTACATACAAGTAAAGAAAACTTACGCCTAACCCTGTTTCTAGTTTGAGTAGCACCAATTTGAAACATCCTTGAACTCACCCTGACAACTTTGGTTGATGTAGGCTAAAGCATACAGGATGGTCAGGACTTGAGGGAGTTGAGGCAGGGGAGCGTCATCGCAATCACTACCAACAACGCTAGTGCCACCACCACCATCACCCGAACTAGCTCGTTGGAAGCCATTAATGAGACTTTAAAGGGGCGACAGCCGACAAGGACTAAAGTGGAACCCCCACTGTCTGGAACGAGTAATCCAGAAGCATCAAGGGATTTGGGGGGAGGAACTCCACTTGAAGACATCACACGAGAATTTCATAAGATCAAACTTTTGGAGTTTGCCAGGGGTCACGCTAGTGAACACGCAGAAGAATGGTTGGAAGTCATGACAAGGTGTTTTTCCTTAAGGGACTATGTGTCCAACTCAAAGGAAAAGATCACAATTTTTTAGTTAAGAGACAACGCCTTGAACTGGTGGGGAAACCTGGAAAGAAAATTGCACCTTACCCCAGACACAGTATCTTGGGAACTTTTCAAGGAGAGGTTCCGAAGGAAATATCTACCAGCATACTACGAGGAACAATAGGTAGGGGCATTTCATGCCTTAGTACAAGGAAACAAAACTGTAGAATAATACGAGATCATATTTATGGAACTGGTCAAATATGTTTCGTATATGGACAATGATCAACGACAGGAGGAGTGCTTCGTGTATGGATTGAACCCTAAGATAAGAGCTATGGTGCGGATGTGGAAACCATCTTCAGTAGCGAGAGATGTGGAAAATGTGCGTTACGTGGAAGAACACATGAACTTAATCGGGGGTACAATACCGACATTTTCTTATCACCCTGTATTCGTAGGAAAGGCCCCGAGGACATTTCCTATGGGATGGGGCTCAAGGCCACCGCCATATGGTAACAGATTCATGCCAAGGACAGTAGCTGCAGGGATTTCAATGGCAGCAAGTGCAACATCTCGTTCATCTCCAATGGCGCAAACAGGTCCACGACCATCTCAGGGAACAACGAGTAGGGGCAGGGGTTCTAGGGGAAGGAAGCCATTTAAGAGACAGTCACATAATAGTACACAGGTTCAAGCTCTTTTTATCTGTTGGGGGTGTGGAGGACCCCATTACCAGCGTGACTGCCCAGAGTTACAATCAAGGTTCGTGCATAGAGAAGGAAAGGCACCGATGGGGAGAGCAAGTAGCAGCCACTAGATTTACACAGCGATTAATAATCTCCAGGCCAAACATCAATCCATGGTAGTGGAGTCATCAGGTACACTAAATCATATCAATGTCAAGATTTTGTTTGATTCTAGTGCAATAGATAGTTTCATTTCACCATATGCATTAGAAAAGAGTGGGTTGGCAGCCTACGAGCATGACGACTTTAAACAAGTCGAGATGGCTTCAGGGGAAAAACAAGCAGTAGGACCTAGTGTCGATAATTGTATAGTATACCTGGGAGTGTGTACTACTAGGTTGAAGGTATACGTCAGTGCTCTCAGGGCATATGACCTAATCATTGGAATGGATTGGTTAGCAGCTCATCGAGCTTTGGTAGATTGTTTCGCAAAGAGGGTGCTTTGTGTCGACGATGAAGGAAGACCAGTAGAGATACAAGGTGTAGAGAGAAAAGTGTCGTTACGCTTTATATAAATTGTGAAGGTTAAGAGATGCTTGAGGCAAGGGTGTTGAATTTATGTAGTGGAAGCAGTGAATGAATGGAAGGGACCCTCATTGGATCAGTACCCGGTATTGTCAAAATTTAAAGATGTTTTTCTGAATGAGTTACCAGGGTTACCTCTTGAGAGGGGGCTTGATTTTACCATTGAGCTAAAACCTAGTGTAGAACCAACTTCCAAAATTCCGTATCGGATGACAGCGCCAGAACTTTGTGAGTTGCAAATGCAGTTGAAAGAGTTACTGGACTTAGGGCTAATAAGGCCCAGTGTTTCACCCTGGGGCACACCAGTAATTTTTGTAAAGAAGAAGGATGGATCCTTACGACTGTGTATAGACTACAAGGACTTGAACCGTGCTACAGTGAAAATAGGTACCCAATGCTGCAAATAGATGACCTCTTCGATCAGATGAAACGAGAAGCGGTATTCTCCAAGATTGATTTGTGATCAGGGTATCATCATTTAAGGATTAAGGAAGGTGATATCCCAAAGACTGCCTTCCGAACTTGGTTTGGACATTACGAGTTTGTTGTAGTACCTTTCAGATTGACCAATGCGCCAACAGTATTCATGAGCCTAATGAACGGTGTATTCCAAAAGTACATAGACCATTTTGTACAAGTCTTTCTAGATGACATCCTCATCTATTCTAAGAATGAAAGAGAACATCAGGAACACTTGTGAACAGTGTTGTCCTGCCTTAGAGAGAAAAAATTGTATGGGAATCTGTTGAAGTGTTCCTTCTTCCAGAAAGAGATCCACTATTTAGGTCGTATCATTTCCGACGGAGGAATCTTTGTGGACCCAGAAAAGGAAAAGGCTGTTATGGAGTGGTCAGTGCCGAAAAATGCCCATGAGGTGAGAAGATTCATGGGGCTAGCAGGTTATTATTGAAGATTTGTGGAAGGATTCTCCAAAATAGAAAAACTCATCACCACCTTGTAGTGTAAGGGGGTCAGGTATGAATGGACAGAAGAATGTGATAGTGCATTCATTGAGCTTAAGAGATTACTAACTAGTGCACCAATTCTATGAGTGTCGGATATGGAAAAGGAATTCACAGTCTGCATGGATGCCTCGAAGCAAGGGTTGGGGGATGTGCTAATGCATGATGGAAGAGTAATAGCTTATGTGTTAAGGAAGTTGAAGAAACATGAAGAGCTATACGTGACTCATGAGTTAGAGTTGGCAGCTGTAATGCTAGCTCTGAAAATTTGGAGGCACTATCTTGTGGGGCGAAACTTTGATCTCAAAACAGACCATCAAAGTTTAAAACATCTCTTCACTCAAAGAGATCTGAATGCTAGGCAAAGGCGATGGAGTGAGTTTATGAGTGAGTACGATTTTGGTATTTCGTACATCAAGGGAAAGGAAAACGTGGTTGCAAATGCCTTGAGTAGGAGACCACGTATCTTCTCCTTGGTAACCTTAAAGGTCAATCTGATGGAACATGTGTTGACACAAATCCCAGGAGACAGTTGGTATTTAAAGGTTACTTCAAACCTCTAGAGCGGGAGGTAGTTAGACCCAAAGTATGAAGGATATAGTCTGGAAACAAACAGACTGTTAAGATAACCTGGAAGGATGTACATCCCTGAGAATGGGGATATTCGAAGCATCATACTGAAGGAAGCCCATAGAGCACTTTATTGTGCGCATCCGGGTGTGAAGAAGATGTACGCAGATATGAGGAAGCTCTTCTTTTGGGTAGACATGAAGAGCGATGTAGTCCATTTCGTCACCAAATGCCTATAGTGTCAACAAGTGAAAGCTGACCACCATCACCCAGCAGGCCTCCTACAACCACATGATGTTCCTATGTCTAAATGGGAAGTCATCTCTATGGATTTTGTTGTGGGGTTTCTGCTCACATCTCATAGACACAATGTCGTTCTTGTGATAGTGGATAAGTTAAACAAGAGTGCTCATTTTATTCCGGTTGGAGACACTTACGATGTCACTGATGTGGCACGCTTGTTTGTAAGTGAGGTTATCTGTTTGCACGGGATACCTAAGAAGATCATTTCAGATAGGGACTCCAGAATCACTTCTAGGTTTTGGACAAGTTTACAGTCAGTGTTGGGGACTCAGTTGAACTTAAGCACAACTTGTCATCCTGAAACAGATGGGAAAACTAAGAGAGTAAATCAAGTCATGGAAGACATGCTTAGGATGTATGTAATGGATAATCAAACCCAGTGGGATAAATACCTACCTTTGGTAGAGTTTGCCTACAATAACAGTTATCATAGCTCCATTATAATTCCACCCTACGAAGATTTGTATGGAAGGCCATGAAGAACGCCATTGAGTTGGGATAGGCTCGAAGACCGAGTAATAGTTGGGCTATAATTGATTCAAGAAATGGAGGAACAGGTGATTCAGAGTAGGCAGAGACTAAAGGAAGCACAGGATAGGTAGAAAAGCTATGCGGATGCATACAAGACCGACCGAAGTTATGAAGTGGGAGACCAGGTTTTCATTCATATTAGGCCTAATAAGAGTACCATATGGTTTGGGAAGAGGACAAAGTTGTCACCTCGGTTTATAGGACCATTCAGGATCCAAGAGAAAATTGGACCCATTGCATATCGTCTCGTACTGCCACCCCACTTGCATAAAACTCATAATGTATTTCATGTATCTGTTTTACATC